>CM031240.1:906388084-906833084 GCA_018340775.1 Taxus wallichiana var. yunnanensis | reverse complement strand
TCCATACAACACATAACATACAAAAAATAAGAAGAAAATAAGAGTGCAAGATCCTACCTTGCCATGGTAAAGCTCCACCTTTCAAGAAAGACCAAAATCCTTCAAACTCAAGAAACTCCAAGATCCCTTCTACTCCAACAAGCAAGCACTCCCAAAAATCCAAAAGCCAAAACCAAGCAAGTAACCCCCTTTACTTCCAAAAATTTCAATATATAGAAAAGAGGAGGAAGATGATGTGGCTCCATGTAGGATGCCACATCATTTCTTCTCCACTCCACATCACCCAAGTCAAACCCATACTCCAAGGAAAAATAAATGGGTGGTTGAGAGGTATGACAAACCTCTTACACACACCACTCCAACCCATACCCTTTAGGACAAATAAATAAACATATGTAAGAAAGTGCAATTAAAACTCACCTTTTTTCCTTCCCAAAACACATAATGGGGTATATTTTGACCCCCAACCCATAGGTAGGGTTTTTATAATAAATTAAGAGGTGTGGGACAAGTTTAACTTGTCCCAAAAGCCTCAAAATTGGCCTTTAAGGCCAAATCCAAATTTCCAAGAAGGGGTAGAGTGTACAACACTCAAGATCACATACACTTCACTTAAAACACATAAACCAAAGAACCATCTAATCTAATAAATGACTTATTTTTTTGTTCCATCCATAATTAGTTTAGCTTAATAATGTTATTAGTTCACTTAATTAAGACACATAACTCAATAATGATAAAAGGGAAAATTTACTTCACAATTTAAATCACATATACCAAAAATTAAATAAATAAAAGAAAAGAAAGGACTAAACATAAACTCTTGGTCACAATTAGAGGTAATTCCCCCCATGGGGACCCCCTAACAACAAATAAAACACACACAACATAACACACATTGCCATGGTGACCATTTTTGAATCCATCTAGGATTTTGATGTGGTTAGTCTCCAATCCCCCTTTGATTGTTGTGATATAAAATCCTGCAAAACAAACAATACCTCCTTCAGCATCATGGCCGCATCAAAACATCCAAGGTAAAATATATACATATAAATCAACAATCATCCATACATAAATTAAATCATTTAGGAAATTAATGTTACTATTTTAAAATTCCAACAACATCTCAATTCTATATTTCATCAATACCAATAAGATCACAAGATTAGTTCACAACTAAATCCTACTCAATATGACGAAAATGTTGAATGTCAGAATAGATATAAATATGTAAACAACACATCATCATCAATATAAAATGTCTTTCTAAGAAATCCACATGATCATATTATGAATCAAAATCCATGAATAATCAAAGTATCTCTGTCATCTAATCATAATGTAAACAAAAATAATAGAAAATATCCATGTATATAACCAACAGTAATTGAAATAAAAATGTAATAAGTGTCAAAGGGAAGTGGGCACTACATCCCCTCCACTTAGACTCAACTTCCTCCTAGAAATCACTGAAATAGGTTTGGAATATGGACCCGTATCAATGTAGCATCCTCCCATGTAGCAACAGTCTCATCATACCTATCCCATTGTATTCAAACCTAGTCAATATCTCTACCGTGAAGAACCGGGGTCTCGCTCTCTAAAATAAGCACGGGCTCCACCATCACTTGCCCCTAATCCTACACTTGCAATGAGGTCCAATCTAATACATGAGAAGGATCAGCAATGTATCTCCTAAGTATAGAAACATGAAACACATCGTGGATGCGAGACAAGATAGGTGGCAATGCTAGACGATAGGCCAAAGGACCGATATGCTCCAAGATCTAGGAGCAAGCTTAGAACCTTTTCCATAATGGATAGGGATCTTATATGCAGCCCGACTCAAATAAAAACCTTTGTACCCACCTCAAAACTATGATTTGTCCTATGTTGATCCGCATACTTCTTTTGCCACTCCTGCACCTCCTGCAATATCTTCCTGATCATAATAACCTACTACTCTATGTCTTATAGTAATGCTTGCCTAAGAGAAACCATGTCCTCTAACCTATCCCAACTAAGAGGTGTCTTGCACTCTCTACCATAAAGTTCTTGAAAATGAGCCATGCCTATCGAACTCTGGAAACTATTATTATAGGAAAACTCCACCAGATATAAGTACTCCTCCCACCTCGATTGATGGTCCATGACATACATCCTAAGCATGTCCTCTAAGATATGATTCACCCACTCTGTCTTTCCATCTGTCTCATGGTGATAAGCTATATTGAAATTGATCTTCATCCCAAGAGCATACTACATCGTAGTCAAAAGTGAGAAGTGTATAAGGGATCGCGGTCACAAATGATCTTCTATAGAATCCCATGTAGTCTAACAATATCATCAAGGTATACCTATGCCATTGCACTAGATGTGTAGGTGGTCTTCACTAGAGAAAAATGAGCCACTTTCATCAATTTATCCACCGTGACCATGATGGCGTCGTGGTGGTATCTCAACGTCAGTAACCCAACTATGAAGTCCATGGAAATGGTGTCCCATTTCCACTCCGTAGTATAGCATGAGGGAAGATAAGGCTAGCTAGATGCTGATGCTCGGCCTTCACCTTCTAACACTCTAAACAGCATGACACTAAATTGAGCCATGTCTCTCCATAGTCCCCTCCAATGGTACAACTATCTCAAGGTGGCATGCATCTTCTTCACCCCGGGATGGGCTGAATAAGGTGCACGATGAGCCTCTGTCAAAATGTCTTGTCTCAAGTCTCCATCTCTAGGAACATATATTCGATCCTTGTGTCCTGAGAAGACCATTTTTCTCTAATGAAAATCCATCAAATCTCCCCTCAAGGGGTCTTTGTGACTCAATCTCTGCTCTGGCTGCAAGGTAGAAGTTTGTCGTGAGGAAGTTGCTGCAAAATCCTACTCCACAAATTAGTACCCATAGCCACATGTCTCCATCTACTCAAGGCATCTACAACCACGTTCTCCTTCCCATTCACATGCTCTATCTCCATGTCATAGTCAGAAAGCAACTCCATCCAACGCCGTTGATGAGCATTGAGATTGGGTTGCATGAAGAGGTATCGAAGACTCTTGGTGATCAGTCCTAAGTGTAAATCTTTGGCCAAGGAGGAAGTTTCTCCACTGTACCAAGTCATGTGAAACTACTATAAGATCAAGATCATGAGTCAGATAATTGAGCTCATAATCCTTGAGTTTGTGAGACTCAAACGCAACTATTCTTCCCTCCTGCATCAACACACCTCCATGTCCGCCAAATAAGCATCACGTGTGTAAATGAAGGACTCACCACGAGGATTTGGTATCACAAGAATAGGTGCTATTGTGAGTCATTCCTTCAAAGTGTCAGAAGTTCTACAAATATCTATTTGACCATAAAAAGTTCTTCCCTTTCCACTAAAGGGAAGTGATGGGAATAGGAAACCCGAGAAAAGCCCTATACAAATCCCCTATAGTATCTGCCAAACCCATGAAACCGTACACACCTCGGTCACACTAATGGGTTCAGAAAATCCATAATAGCTCCAATATTTGAAGGATTGAATTGCGATACCTTCCCGAAATGATGTGGCCCCAATACTTCACCTTTGTCTGAAAGAACACACACTTCTCCATGTTCCCATAAATTTTTTACTCACGAAGACACAAAAGAACCTTACGAAGTTTCCCCTCATGCTCCTAACGTGTGTGTGAGTATATCAAAATTTCATAAATTAAAATGAGCATGAAGAGATCCAAAAATGTATCTGAATACCCCATTCATCAAAATCATGAATACTACGGGGGGAATTCGTGGACCAAAAGGCACCACTTTGTGAATTCATAGTGGCCATATCTCGTATGAGAAGGATGTCTTATGATACTCTACCTTTGTGATCCTGAAATGATGATAACTGACTTAAGATCTATCTTGGAGAATACTCTATTCCCCTTCATCGATCAAATACATCATCAATACACGAAAAGGGGTAACGATTCTTCAACGTTACTTTGTTCAGCTAGTGATAATCAATACACAAACGTAGAGATCCATCATTTTTCTTCACAAAAATCATTGGTGCACCCTTACGGGGATACACTAAGATGGATTAGGCCTTTCTCTAGAAGTCCCTCAAGTTGCAACTTGAGCTCACAGAGCTCAGGGGTAGTCATCTGATAAAGTACTCGTGAGATAGGCTCTTTGCCCAAAACCAGATCTATGTGAAAATATATCTCACATGGGGGAGGTAACCCTAGTAGATCCCATGGAAAGACACCAACAAACTCTCTCAAGATGTGATGGTTGTCAAGAGATGGCCCACTAGACTCATCCTTAGATCTGTCGCTAACTGTAACAACATACATCCGGAAACCTCGTCGTACACATTGCTTAACCTACATAGTAGAGATATTGTGGATGGAAACAAGCCTCCTAATGCTTGCTATCATTGACTCAACTCCGAGATCATTTGTACATGAAATAGTCTTATAGTAATAGTCCACTCTGGCTCTGTATGAAGACAACTAGTCCATACCCAAGATGACCCCATATGAACCCAACGAGAGGATATGAAGATATGAGGTAGTGGTGAAGGGTCCCAAATCCACTACACAATCCTTAACTAAGGAGTCTATAGAGAATTTGGCTCCAGAAGCCATCTCAACGTCCCAAATAAGACCCTACCTAACTGCCACTAGCCTGTAACGATCTACTAAATATGGTGTAATAAATGAATCAGACAAACCAAAATCAAACAATATAGAGGTAGGAATACCACCAATGTTACCTATAGTCTCTATCATGGTACTCTGGTGCTCAACCTGGTGGTTCTCGACCGCTACGTAGATCCGATGGCTACGTCCCATGTTGCCAACCATAGGCTCTGAAATCTATGCCTTACCCTTGTTACTAGGTTTCGAGGGCACTCTCTCCAATGATGTCCAACAACGCCACAACCATAATAGCTACTTGGTCCTCTCCAGTGAGATACAGCTCCAACCAATACTCTAGATGTCTATGTCATGGATCCTGACGATACGGTTATGGACTATTGAGGTCTCTACTAGTGAGCTCCTAATGACTGAGCTCTCGGTACACCCTGTGTCCTAATGGGACCCCTAGGAGGAGGCCCCATACTTCATCCCCTCTGAGCATCAAATTGTTGAGTAGATCTTAATGGTGGACAAGTTTGTTGATGTTGTTGTTGTTTAGGTGGCTATTTTTGTGGCCTAAATGAAGATTGTGCAGAACCATGTCCACCACGAGTAAGAGGAGCTGACCCCCTTGACCCATTATCCTATATCTACTAGATGCATCTCCGCTTTGTCCCCGGCCTACTAAGTCTTTCCCCCATGTATCCTTTACAATAAAGGCCTTCTCCACGGCCTTTGCTAAGGTCTGTGGGTAGTGAATGTGCACTACACCTCTCAAATCCAAATTCAGGCCCCTGATGAACATGTGAATCTAGAACTTCTCATCCTGCATATAGTTCACATATCATTTGGAGTAGGTCTAGCTATTGAATCTCATACTCAGCTATAATCATAGATGCCTGAAAATTTTGTGGAACTCATCTATCCTCTCTGAATGAACCTCTAGGAGAAGTACCTTCTCCTAAACCACTCCTCAAAGAGCTCCCTGTAACCATCTCTAAGTCAACATGGAGCTTCGCTCCTCGGTCCTCTACTGAGACACTTGCTCCATCCCTCAGAAGATGGATTGAAACATGATATTTTGTGTTGCTAATACAAGGGCGAGCTTGAAGTATCCATTCAAGCTCACCAACCAAGCCTCTCCGAAAACCACATGTATCCCCTGAATAGGAGATAAACTTAGCTTCAAGATCTCCCTAATATGGTTTATAGTTGATGACTGATGACCCCTAGGTCTCTCGCATGCTCCCCCTCTATCTAGGGCTTTGAGATTTGTCCTGTGTCCTAAAATCCTGTCTCCATGTGCCCCCTGTGATGACTCCACCCTAGTTGACTCCATGCGGGAGTTCTATACCCTATGATCCTCGTTGTGTCGAGGAGATGCCGAAGCCCTCTCAACCGATGGCTCCTATCCGTCTGGTAGGTCATCATCCCTAAGGACCCTCCATGTATAATGGTATTGATGTCCTAAAGCGTTTGTAAAATTTGAGGTAGAATGGCTGCTACCACCTAACGGAGGTGGAAAGTCTAGATCTATGTGTAAGAACCCCTCGTCTAGTCTGCGCCTCCTACATAGACCAAGGTGAGAGTTATTTCATCATTCTAGGTTTTGTTTTATTTTTTAAAGTTTATTGTATTATACAATTATCAAACAATGTTGTTTTCTAGGTTTTTTTAAAATATGACTAGGTTAAGTTTTCATGTCTCATGTTTTCTAGTGTTCCCAAGGGTCCAAGATTTGAACCCACATCTTAGATACCAAGTGTAACACCCACTAAATTCTACCTGCATGAAATCCAAGAACAACATATGACAAACTCAAAAAATTATGGAATAATTTTTTTGAAAAGCATGCTCTCGAAAAGGTTTGAAAATCACAGTTGTCACATTATTGTTTCTAAGTCACTTAAAATTAATAATATAAATTTCCTCATTATAATAAAATAATAAAACTCTCATTACATTTTTAATAAACTTAGTTATCCTAAGGCATGGTTTAGGTTCCCCCTAAAATCATTTTGATAAACATTTAATTTCCACTATAGTCAACTAGAACAAAAATAATCCCATGGGTAAAGGGGTTCAATTAAATAAATACTAAAGTTATTTTAATCCCACAAGGTGACTAGGTTTAAAATAAATGATGAGGTCCCTAATTTTTTTATTATTGGTAAATAGTTTTTTGAAAGGGACTATACCCTTGTACAACAAGGCTTAGAAGCCAGAATTGAAAGAATAAGCACAAAGAAGGGGATCAACATCCAGATAAAACAATAAGGACCAACTGCAGAAAGTTGTCTGCAAAGAAGAAACAACAACCATCAACTCATCAGCAAAAAAACAACTGATGAACAGCGAACAAACAACAATGGTACAACAACACCATTGGAAAGAAAACACACTGCAGTGATCCGGCCACAAAAATGATAACAATGTACTCCGGCCGAACACTAATCAGAGAAAATCATCCAGACGAATAGCTCTCCTTCAGGGTGATTTTTTTTTTTTTTGCTAACCGTAACCCAGCCTGATGGAGTCTCCACTGTTGGAGGAGAAGACAAAGGAGGGGTATTCTCCTTAGTCACATTTGTCCCAATTGGGACAGCCACAAACTTATTATTTTCTGTTGCGCCCTCAACAACTTGAGCATTTTTCATGCTGCTAACAGTTTGATTTTTGGATAGAGGGGTTTCAAGGGCAGATTTGGATTCAGCCACTGTTTCTACTTTTGATTCAAGATCCCTTTTAGCATCAAAAATTAGGTGCTCTGGGAGTGCATCTTTCCACCAATTTCACTTTTCATGTTGACATTTTTCCATCCCACAAGCAGTAGAGGTGTGTCCTAAGCCAAAACATCTTCTACATCGGAAAGGTAGACCTTCATAATCAAGAGTTTGTGACCAAGTTCTATTTTGCACTCTAAGATCTATAGTAGCAGGAAGATTTTTATCAGTGTCAAGTTCCACCAGGATCCGGGCATAGGTAGTATGGGTGTAATTAGTGGTTTGAGAATCTATAAAGAGTGTAATTCCCAAGGTGTTGCCAATGGTTGTCAGACAGTCATGACTCCAGAATTGGATAGGTAAGTGGGGTAGCCTGATCCAAACAGGTTTCCATGAGAAAGATTCGTGTGCGGGTTAAAGGATGGGAACCAGGGTTTCATGACCAAATATTTAGATTGACAGTCCAGAGTTTGGAAGCAATGTTTTCTTTATCAGCTATTGAAGAGAAAGTCACAATGAAAATTCCCTTAGCACACAGATGTAAGTCTATCTTACCAGTTAAAGTTGGAGTCCAATGTTGAGAGATCCATGCGTGAAGAGTAGGAAGGCTGGGCCACAGTCCCCCGAATCTACAAATCAAAGCATGCTCTTTGTAGTAAATCTCAGATGAAATAACATCTTCCCCAAATGTAATACACGGGGTAATGTCTGCAGGTTTCATGGAGGATTCCTTTCCCTTTAGAATGTCTTTGAAGGAGGATCCACGTTTATTCTCTCTATCTAATGGTGGAATAACAGGTAAAGTACCCTGTTCCAGCCCACCACAAGAAGAGCCTTCCAGCAAGGGTTTGAGAGGGCCATTGCCCGGCATATTCACAAGAGCATCCCCAGCTGGAGTTTGAAAATGGAAAGGGTTTGTGCAGCCGTCCACGGAGCTCCCTGCATTAGTGAAGGCAAGATCGATCCACGAACAGGGAAAATCCCTGACAGCAATCGTACCTCCTCCATCCCCTTCTACTAGCCAATCCTTGTGTGGTTCTATTCCTGGGGCTGCAGATCTGTGTGGATTTAAGGCATTTTCACTGTTCAGTTTTTGCCGCCATGGAAAGTAGATTCCATTCCCATTTAGGGTTCGTGGAGGGTTTGTTAGAGCTTGCGGATTTCAGAATAGAAAGGGCGCAAGTAGAGACCATCGCAGATGAAAATGAAATTTCAATGTGGATTTTTTTTTGAATTTTAGCACAAGGATTAGAAGAATAATCCCACCCCTTACACAATTAAAGTGGTCCACTTAAGAAGTCAACCCATGTAGTTACATTTCAAAATATGAAATTTCTCCCTCACCCACTTCCCACCTAATGTTTATAGGGATGAATCCCATCCATTGGAAGGATTCTTTTGGGTGCCTTAGATTAGGATAAACAACTAACCCTAAAGTTTGCTTAAGAAATCTCTCTTTTCTTTGTTTGAGACATTATTTCTCTTTTGTTTTGCAAATTGGTGGAGGAGAAGGAGGAAGCCATTAGAGGCCATCCCAATCTTTTGGATGGATATACATACTTATTCTATTTTCTTGATTTTTTTATTCCCCTACCTAGGGTTTCATTGCATTTGTTTATTTTTGTTTATTTCATTTTAATAATATTTTCCCAAATGGGCTTATGGGTTTTGTCCCATTTTAGAGAAAATGGCTAAAATTGTGATTGTATTTACTTAGATAGAAGAATATATATATATTCTTCTATCTAAGTAAATACAATCACAATTTTAGCCATTTTCCTCTAAAATGGGACAAAATACAATCACAATTTTAGCCATTTTCCTCTAAAATGGGACAAAATATATATTCTTCTATCTAAGTAAATACAATCACAATTTTAGCCATTTTCCTCTAAAATGGGACAAAACGAATGAAGGATTGTAAATACTCGAGGCGTTTTACCTTGGCACGATCCACGGGAGGAATATGCGCATGTGAAAACTATCTCGGGTTTTATTGTTGAAAGGAAATGGTTTGGGGTTGGGGGAGCGTCGCCGACCCTCCCCCAACCCTATTCCCCCAATAATTTACAGCCACGCCGTAGTGGTAGCTTAGCACAAAAATAAACTTTGATTTAAATCTTATCCTTTGTTACTAATTGAAACTTATTAGTTTTTTTTTTATACACAACGCTTTGTGTGTGTGTGTGTGTGTGTGTGTGTGTGTGTGTGTGTGTGTGTGTGTGTGTGTGTGTGTGTGTGTGTGTGTGTGTGTGTGTGTGTGTGTGTATTATACCATGGTTATTATCAATTTTTTAATAATAATAATATTTAAATAATAGTATTATTATCATCAAACAATAGTAGTTATCTTTTTAATAGTATTAACTAGTATTAATCTTACACTTAAGTTTTCTTTTAAAATTTGATAATATTTGATAAGAGGTATAAAGAAAAATCAAACCAAATTTCACTTGTTATTATATTGATTTACTTTGGGTTATAAGTAATTTTACAATAACTTAATAATGAATTTACACATTCCAATGAGGCTAGGGCCTAAGTTGCAAATAAGTAATTTCTTTTCTCCCTAGTATTAGGAAATTATCTATTTTTATTAACCAAGAAAATGACAAGGAAGATTTAAGTTCTTTCCATCTAAGTATACAAGGTTTGGCTTTCTTTCAACAATGCAAGGAATTGAACAAGTATAACTTATTTCACTACTCTATGAATTTCATGTAATACAATGGGAGTAACTCTTTATTTTCTTTTACAACTACAAATTTGCAACCATTCTCACAACCAAATTTTACAATATTTCCAATAAGTTTTAAAATAAGAACTACTAACTTTCCAATAAGATCTACACACTTATATGAGATAATAAGTTGACTAAATATGAACAAGTTGTTTCTTTCCTTTCTAATCACTTTTCCATTATAACAAGACTAGCTTTACTAAAATGTATCTTTCTTTCCTTTACAACATACAATACAATATTAATAACTAATAATCAATACAACTTTTCTTCCAAAAGAATCAATACAATAATCTTCCACTTGAAGTGGGAATTTTTACAAGAAGGAAACTATAATGAAATACATTTTGTCTTCTATTATTGCTCCAAGAATCAAATCTCCAACCAAGCTCCATATTCTCTTCACTTGATCACAACAACCAAAAATGGGGAGAGGCAACACTCTCCACCCAACCAAAACTCCAATGAGAAGAAGAAGAAATTCTTCTCATTGGCCCCGAGCCCCAACCACAAGGAAATAAGGGATGGATCCAACACATGACAACTCTACAATGCTTCCACATTTACTTTCATGAAACAAACACACAAGAAATATAACACACAAAGACACTCACTTTTAAACACAACTTCTCAAACAATGGCTTTAAAATAGCCAAGTAGAGATAGGAACATGGGGTGCCATTATGCCTCCCGAGGGTTTGGATGCCCACCTCTAAAATCCTCCACAACACAATCAATCCCAAAATATCTTATGCCTCCCCACAACAATATATCTATATCTCTTATGCCTCCCTCTCTCTTATGCCTCCCTCTCTCTTATGGCTCCCACAAAATACAAAATGAAAAATTAGAATAAGGTGGGGCATCCAAAACCCACTCCCTCCTAAACACACAAATAAGCTCTTATGCCTCCCAACATATTTCATCCCCATTTCCAAATCTCACCACAACCTAAGGTCAATTTACTACCCAACACTTCAAACAAGAACACAATTCCATACAACACATAACATACAAGAAACAAGAAGAAAATAAGAGTGCAAGATCCTACCTTGCCATGGTAAAGCTCCACCTTTCAAGAAAGACCAAAATCCTTCAAACTCAAGCAACTCCAAGCTCCTTTCTACTCCAATAAGCAAGCACTCCCAAAAATCCAAAAGCCAAAACCAAGCAAGTAACCCCTTTACTTCCCAAAAATTTCAATATATAGAAAAGAGGAGGAGGAAGATGATGTGGCTCCATGTAGGATGCCACATCCTTTCTTCTCCACTCCACATCACCCAAGTCAAACCCATACTCTACTCCAACCCATACCCTTTAGGACAAAGAAATAAACATATGTAAGAAAGTGCAATTAAAACTCACATTTTTGCCTTCCCAAAACACATAATGGGGTCTATTTTGACCCCCAAACCCATAGGTAGGGTTGGTATAATAAATTAAGAGGTGTGGGACAAGTTTAACTTGTTGCACAAGACTCCAAAATATGCCTTTAAGGCCAAATCCGAATTTCCAAAAAGGGGTAGAATGTACAACACTCAAGATCACATACACTTCACTTAAAACACATAAACCAAATAACCATCTAATCTAATAAATGAATTAGTTTTTGCCTCATCCATAATTATTTTATCTTAATAATGTTATTATTTTACTTAATTAAGACACATAACCCAATAATGATAAAAGGAAAATTACTTCACAATTTAAATCACATATACCAAAAATTAAATAAATAAAAGAAAAGAAAGGACTAAACATAAACCCTTGGTCACAATTGGAGGTAATCCCCACCATGGGAACCCCTAACAAAAAAAAACACACACAACATAACACATGTTGCCATGGTGACCATTGTTGAATCCATCTAGCATTCGATGTGGTTGGTCTCCAATCCCCTTTGATTGTTGTGATATAAACGCCTGCAAAACACACAATACCTCCTTCAGCCTCGTGGCCGCATCAAAACATCCAAGGTAAAATATATACATATAAATCAACAATCATCCATACATAAATTAAATCATCATCTAGGCAATTAATGTTACTATTTTAAAATTCCAACAACATCTCAATTCTATATTTCATCAATACCAATAAGATCACAAGATTAGTTCACTACTAAATCCTACTCAATATGATGAAAATGTTGAATGTCGAATAGATATAAATATGTCAACAACACATCATCATCAATATAAAATTTCTCTCTAATAAATCCACATGATCATACTATGAATTGAAATCCATCAATAATCAAAGTATCTCTATCATCTAATCATCATGCTAAACCAAAATGATACAATAATATCCATGTATATAACCAACAAGTAATCGAAATCAAAATTTAATAAGTGTCGAAGGGAAGTGGGAACTACACTTACAAATTCCAGGTATAATTTCTCTCATGTGTATGATGATAAATTAAAGTTTTGTCTCGGGCCCCATCTATTGAAGAGTGTATGTGTACCCTATACAAAATGCACTTATGTCCATGGGTGTGATATGTTGAGGTACGCTATCTATATCTTACACAATTTTCCAATCATTCCACATAATATGTTTTGTGCATGGTGGCTTAGGTATGATTTTAACCATTCTAACAAAAATAAACAAATACTTACTAGCCATAATAGTCGGAATGCAATAAGTGATTTAATCTCCTTATGAAGCTTTAAAAACATGCTTGTGACAACAACCATGTATGTGGGACCTTACATGTTGAAGTTTGATTAAATTTTACACTTATACATTTTGAACACGGTGGGTTACATATAGTTTTAACCATTCAAACAAAAATAAATAAATACTTATTATTCAAAATAGCTAGAATGCACCAAGTTGTTTAGTTTCCTTGAGAAGTTTCAAAAGCACACATAGTGACTCAATGCCCTTCGTGGGACCCGACAATTTGAATTTTATTTAAATTTTCCTCCAATACATTTTAAACACTGTGGTATATGTATGATGTTAATCATTCAAACACAAATAAATAAATACTTAATAATAATAATAGTTATAATCAACCAAATAGTTTTGACTTTTTGAAAGGATTAGAAACATACACATTGACCATGCAACCACCCATGGGACACTATTTTGAATTTTATATAAATTTTCCATGGATACTTTCTTAATAAGGTGGTGTTGGTGTGATATTAACCAATCAAACACAAATAAAAATATTTATTAATCATAGTAACTAGAATACACCAAGAGATTTTGTCTCCTTAGGAAGGTTTAAAAGCATGACAACGACCTCAATCCCCTTAGTGGAACCCAAGTCTTTGAATTTTGTTTAAATTTTATGTAGATATATTTTAAACATGATTATATATGCATGATGTTAACTATTCAAACACAAATAAAAAATACTTATTATTAATAACAACTACAAAACACTAAGTGATTTAGTTGCCTTAAAAGACTAGAAGCATGCACATTGACCCTTACCACCAATGGAAACCAAAGTTTTAAATTTTTAATGCAATTTTTAGAAAATAATTGTGCCTACCTCTTCTTTATGGTTCCATCAATGATTTAGATCTTCCGGTGATCCAAGATCGATCGTTTGAGCTTGAGATCCAAGCTAAATGAAAAAATGCGAGGGAACGGTTAAGCTCTAAAACTCATGTTTGAGGGAGATAAAATGATAGAGGCTCGGGATTATTTTTTTTATTTATAGCAGACATAACACGTATGCGTTATGGTTTGGTAAATTCCAAACCTAGGAAATTAAAACGCGATTGCGTTATAATAGAACGTGTATGCATTTTTCATTTTTGGGTTTTTGTCCACTTTTTGGCCCCCCAACTTCATGCATTCACACCACACCTTCCTTACATTTTGTAGTGATATATGCTTAGTCCTATATCACTTATAGTGTTATATGTTTAGGCTAAACCATTACTCTTAAATTCATTTGGTAGTGATATATGCTTCAGCTATAAGGTTCACACACACATCATTGCTAGGTCACATCCCATCACTAAATTTACACACACACATTCATTCAACGCACGTTAGACATAACACACACTACTAGATCATTTCCTAATGACGCACTCTTGTTTGTGGTTCATTCTTGACCAAGAAGGGGGAAAATAAAATGAACCTCACTTCATACACTTTCATTCACTCAAGGGGCATGCGGCTCCTATCATTCCATATTGCATTCCATTCCATCCATTTACATAATTCTACATATTATGGTTATTTTTCTTCTTTCTTACTTTTACTTCTTCATGATTACTTTATTGCACGTGCTAGTTTGATTACTTCTATGTCATTTATCTATATCATCCACACATGTACGTTCATGTCTTCTTTTAGTTGTGATCGTAGATATAGGTCTCTTCTACGCATCATGGATGCTCATCTTCTACCCTTCCTACACTTGTCACATGGGGCATCCAAATTTGTCTCTTCCGGGTGATATTGTTTCATTTTTTACTTAGAAATTTACATTACTTTCTTATACGTGCTTTTTTAAATATGGTTATCTTTCTAACATATCAATGGGTGCTTCATATGCAATATTTGTTATGAAATGATATTTATTTCCATACTTATATGTTACATTATCTCATTATTTTTATTATTGTTTGTGGGTGTTGCCCTATGTTTGGTGTGCAAATTTGTTTTTTGTTGGTGGCCATGATGGCCTTGTGTGTCTTACGACATTGTGAGTGATGTCCCATGTCTGTATCCTTCTTTGTGTGCCTTACTTGTCTTCTTACTTGTTTACATTACTTTGAATGGTATCTTACCCATTGTTTGCATATCTTATACATTATTTTCTACATGCATGTGTGTTTTCACTTGTCTTTGGCTAACCTTTTTGTTTTTGTGTGCCTTGGTTTCTACAAATAAATTTTCAGGTTACAATGTACATATGGTTCATCCTATTTTGGGGCCGCATTCTCATATCAACGACATTACATGCACCCCTAAAGATGAGGGCATCATTTGGGAGGTTTACATACTAACACATCGTATTTACACCGATTCGGTTCAATATAATTTCCACCCTTGGAATTGTGGGTTACATATAGTGAGTTGGTTCAAAGGAGTCTATGAACCGCATACATAACAGATTTTATAGGACATGGTGTCCTTACCACTCTGGGAAGTAGTTACAGGCTTGGATGCTACAGTGGGTGTGCCTCTCTACACTAATTCGACCAATGGCGTCAGATTTCCCAAAAAACCAAGACGTACAGATATCTCTACACACATTCATGGAAGCACTTAGAGCTTGGAGGACACATAACATTTCCTCCCTACACTTCTTCAGCCTATGGCATGAGATCACCACATAAAATTTTATTATAGGATATCCTTCTACAGTATCTCTCTTGACATGGATCAGGTGTGCATGTTCCATTTACATTTATAATTTTTCATTTACGTAATTTACATTTACATACTCTTACATACATGTTTTGCATTGTGTTTTTACACATACATACATTCATATTTGAATACTTGATCATTTTCTCCTTAAACATCCGATCATATAAAAATAGCAGCCAAATGGGGGAAACAACAATTAACAACAAAAATATGCAATAGCACACATGCTTTACTAACCATGCAAGTAGACTACACAAAGCGAGATGCTACACACACATTCTATTCTAGGTTTGCTCTCATCACTTTTTCTTTGCACATTTTTCATCTTTAGTTTCCATGTTCCTCTATCTTTTTTCATTCCAACCTTTTTCTAGTCCTTTGGCATGACATCATCATCACTCTACATTGGTATCGCTTATGCATATCTATCTACTTTACGTTATCAAGATTTCGCTCACAAACATAAAGTGGGGGCAAAATGTAGTCACAAAATCATGCACTTTAGAGATTTATTTATCCCAGTCTCAAACTACTATTTAGAAGGTTCTAGAGGAAAAAATTATTGATTAACCCTCATTTTTGGCCACTTTATTTTATTTTAATTGTCATTATGAACCTTTTGTACCCATATGCCCATTTAGATTCTTTTCATCCCACGTCATTTCTAGCCTTGAATAGGGCAAATAGATTAGTATTGGGGCGCCTCAATCCTTCTAGAGATTTCTTGCCTATTTTTGTGCTCTTTTTAGTCATTTCTAATCTTTATCTTTCTTGTGGTCAGGATTTATAGGGTTAAGTATGAAATTAGACCAAGAGAGAGCTATAAATATATAGTTATGAGACTAAAATGAGGGACCTAACATCACATACTATTATCACTCCATCTAGAGTCGCATACATCTATGGCATTAGAGATTACTTGCATCCACATAGCTCCATCATCAAGGCACAAGGCAAGGACATCGAGTATCACACTACATAGGGGGACCGATTCTTTCCTATTTCATGCACACACTCTATTACATTTTCTACATGTAGTTATTGAATGTTACTTCACAAAGTATGACTTACACAAGAGAAACCTAGGGAATTTTCACACACAATTGCACATAAAACTACATCCCGGTCTAAAATGTAGTGTAACGCTCGATTAGTATGTCAACCATTGTGGCGAGTTGAGGAAAATCTAACCCCTTCATATGCATTTTTCCTTTTAAGGGTTTGATTTTTGTTTAGGGTGTTGCAGTTCTTTCTTTCATATTGAGTTATTGGTGACATCCGGCATAGGACAATGAAGTCGACGCAACAAACAATGAATATTGTGGATCACCTTTCAGCCTGTGAAGATCATATTGAAAGATTTTGTGCGTGCACCACGGTGCCCAGAATATAGACCAAAGTGCCCGTGGGTTCCTAGTCCTCCAAGTGCTCCAGTCCGGCTAGATCATATAGCTCTATCCTTTTGGGCACTCCTGTAAATTCCTTCATGCTTCATATTTTAATAGTCACCTCTGTAAAAATATCGATAGTCATTTGTTATCAGTTGAGTTCTTTCCTCTTTCTTCTTTCACATTAGGTTTCTATTTTAATTAGTTTTATTATTTATATCATTTACATATTGTCTTAGTGCATTTATTTATTACATTTATATGTCCTCCTAGATTAGATTAACTATCCCTTACTACATCTAGTTATTTAATTTTAGTTAATCAACATATAGTAAGGTGACTTCATTAGTGAAAATTTTAATGTAATTTGCATTCATATATATAAGGATTCAATACATGTTTTAAAAAAACATTTGTATATGTAAGAATTAATTTTTACAACTTCGGTGTGGTAATTTATTTTTAGTGTAATAAATTATAACATTATTGAAGAAGAACAAACACATAATATATGTAGCTATTTTTGGGAAAACACAAATCCAATACTATTTTTGTTAATTTCATCCATTCAATATACTAGTGGAAGTTTATGTAATGTTTCAAGAATGATTATAGTAATGTAAAATGGGTCACTACCTACTTAAGCTCATAAATGACCTTACATGAAGAAAGAAGACTTATTATTTCCTCGAGATTAATAAGAATTCTTATTTCCTTAATATTAGTGGTGTCAACTAACACAATTGTAATAATCTCACCAACATTCCCTCTTGGAAACACCCCGGTAAATATGCTTCCATATTCCAATCTACAAAAACAAAAACCTTAAATGATGGGTGATAATTAATGGCAGCATTAAACATATTAATGGTGCATAACTAGAAATAAAGGAGGAGGCATGTGGATTGATAGAAATTAAATTATTTATTTTAAATTTTTTTAAGATGTATCTAAAAACTATTAGCATACAATAAGTTAGATAAATGAGTGTAAGTTTTATCTTTAAATACACCATATTCCATGGCTAAATTGATGAGGCAGAATATGTCCGATTAATGTATAATATATGATCTCATATTACTCTCCTTTTATTAAGTCTGATTGCATTTTGTGCATTTTAGTTGATCGATATAAGTTAGTACGTATTTATTTATCTTTTGATTGATTGTGATTCTAATGTTTAAAGGCTCTAGAAATTCTGACGAAGTCTGTGTTTGAAATTCATTTTTGTGATAAAGTAGTTCTAATCAATCGAGGAAATGAAGCGGGTAGCATTCAACATGTTTTTGGTAGCATTTGTCCCACACAGCTTAGTTCCAGAACTTCCAAGCTAGTTCGAACTCCATCACACAATCATCATCTAGTTCGAAACTTTTGGACTTAGTTCTAGAACTCCACATTTAGTTTCAGAATTTTCAGACTTAGTTCCAAAACTCCTAGGTATAGCTCCAGAACTCTCATGGTTTTGATCCTTAATGATTTCCTATGGTTCTGGAACTTCTCTGAAGTTTTGGAACCGATGGAAGTTATCTATTCTAACCACATCTAGAGATTTTGCATCTATGACCCTTTCAATCAGGAAAGGATGAGAAGATTTTTGAACGCAAATCTAAGCATAGTTATCTTAACCTATACGATCAGCCACAATCGACTCAAGCATCTATTTCGGGCATGATTCGATTTCATCAAAATTGTTGAGACAACTATGATTGTAATATATATATATATATATATATATATATATAAAAGTAGATATATATAAGTAGATATATATATATATATAGATAGAATATGATATGAGATAGAAACATAACAGAGAAGAGAAATATAGACTAAGTACTTAGATCCAAGTACGTTTTGTAATACCGAATGTTTTATCAATAAAATAGCCATTCTTGTTTGAGATAATTTTGAGTTGTTAAATCCTAATTCGAGGAGGAGCAAGGGCCCACTCCCCCAAGGACCAGGATATTCATTTATTTGGTATTTATATTTCTTTAGAAAATAGCTTAGATCTGTTAATTTTGTATTGTTTTAATTCTTCCAGTTAAACTCTATTGTATACTTGGTCCTGTAAGTGTTTAGATAGATTCTTATATTTATTGCAATTTTTTTCAAGCATTCTAAATTGAGTGTGTTTAATTCCAAAATAAAGTGTGTTTACTTTCAGAAGCAAGTGTGTTTTCATTCTGCACAAGTGTGTTTCCTTTCAGCAAAGATTTTAGTGTGTTTACTTTCAACAAGTTTTCATAGTATGATTTAAATAAGGTTTTACCAAGAAGTCCTTAAGACATTGAAGAGATCCCCCAGAAAATACAAAAATAACTACAAGAAAATACTAGATCGATAAGATTAATCTTGTTGGATATAGCTTTAGACCTATGATTATAAAATAGATAATCAAAAACTCAAGTTGTTTCCATCCACTTTGAAGGATGCAAAGCAATGAGGTGGTTCATGGGATTACCATCCAACTCTATTAGCACTTGGGTACAAATGGAGAATGCCTTCCTAGACAAATACCAGGATTATTATAGAGGAGAAATAGTAAGGAAGAATTCTTCAAAATCAAGGAGGAATATGAAAACATAGAAGACTATTTAGACAGATTCCTCTTTGTTAGCAAAAGATGTGGATTTTGCTTCAAGAGGAGTTAAGTAAAACCATTTTTCTTAAAGGCTTGGATGATGAATCTAGGGAAGCCCTTAACTTGATAGGAGGTAGAGACATTGATTGGTTAAGAATGAATGAAATTAAGGAGATTTGTAGAAGCTATTCCGAGAATGAGAGGTGGACCTAGAAAAGGAAAATCAGTGAAAGCTATGAATCCAGATATGAATGAACTAATGGATGAGTTAGCAAATTTTAAGACAGAAATTTTAGTGCAATTAACCTCTACCATGGTTGGATTACAAGCTAAAGCAAAATCCAAAACCGAACCATTGGCTATGTATTATCCTAGATGTAGGAAGAAGCATGCACTAAAAGATTGTCCTTTGGATAAAATAGAAATGTGTCTTATCTGTGAATCTAAATAACATGATACTAATGTTTGTTCTTTACTTATAGTTATTAAGAATCATCTTAAACAAACCAGTGCCTCATCTACAATAGAAGAATTGAATTTTTTTGTGATACAACGTAACCAAGGGTAGTTTATGCCAAGATCAGCTCCTAATCCCTGACAATGCCATGGGATAATTAGTCAAGACGTAAAGAGTTGGGGACATAACAACCACCTTTTGTATCTCAACCAACTTAGAACCCTCAAGATTAGGTAAATCAAGCTTGGTATGCTCAAGGACATCAATAACCACGGGCTGGTCAAGGAAATCCTTATGCTTGGTCACAACCTAGATAGAACCCTAGTAATTATTCTCAAGGAAGAACATATCCAAATCAGAATCAAAAAACCATCATGGGATCTCCTGCACAGAATTCACAAACTGAGAATGTAGTCCAAATGCAAATGCCAGCACAACTAGTAGCAAATCCAAGAAACAAACAAACAACTCCTGTTTATGGAACAGAACCAGAAAAATCAGTTGATTTACATGCTATGGATTATAAGGATATTCAAACTAGATATGGGAAAATCATTAACAGTCCACCCCTTATAATCATTGAAATGACAGAAGAAAATGAAATCCCTAGTACTGTTGTTCCAAAAGAGGATATAGAAAGAAAAGAAAAGGAGCCAGATAGCAACACTATTGAGACTCCATTTCCAGAGAGATTTAAAGAAGCTATAGAAATCAAAGATTCTAAATTGGTATAGGAACTAAGGAAATTGAATATTGAAATACCACTATACAAGCAATTAAAGACATTCCAAAATTGAACAAATTAATCAAAATGTTATGTATGAAAAATCCTAGAAGGAAGAAACAATACCCCAAGACTATCAAAGTAGATGGGAAACTTGCTAATTTATTAGTAGGAAAAATTTTACTTCCCAAATATGGAGATCCTGGAAGTCCTGTTATTTCTGTTTCTATAGGAAATAAGGATATACATAATGTTTTGGTAGATTTGGGAGTTTCTATCAATGTAATGACAGTGGATACCTTGAAAATATTACCATTAACGGGTATACAACCTACTACTACCATATTGTAGATGGCAGAGACCAGTCTGTAGCAAAACGATAAGGAATTATTGAAGACGTGGTGGTTATGGTGGAGTCATGGGAATATCCAGTTGACTTCCTTATACTGCAGCCAAAAGGTAAAACATTGGGTTATCCCATTATTTTGGGTAGACCATGGTTAGCTATAATTCATGCTTTAATAGATTGCGGTGTTAGGTGATATGAGAATCTCATGGAAGAACTCTAAGAAAATTTCCTTATATCCTACTACATGACCTTTTACTGACAATCATGAACAATTGTGGGTTGATTCTCCTGAAACTAATAAGCAAAATTTGTCTTCTTTGGCTATGATCACATTACAGGATCATGTAAGAGAAGTAGAAGAGATGATTAATCCACCATTAGATGAGCACCAACTATCCTCAAAGAAATCATAAATAGTTTGAGTAACCTACAAACTTAGTTCCAAAACGTGCGAACTTAGTTCTGGAACCACGACAACAGAGTTATGTTTTATTGAAAATAATTTCACTCTGGGGGAATGATATTTCTCACTGGGGATAGGATGAAGGAAAGCTTCAGGTTTCAAGTACATCAGGAAGTGGTGAAGAATTTCTAGAAAGTAGCAGTGACAAAGAATTTGGCTTGCAAAGAGATAAGTATCATAATTCTCACATCTTGTCCTTTTCCAAGATTCTCACTCGAAGGAACTTTTGGAGATGTTGCTACATACCATATGTTGTTACCACATGCATGTCCATTAAATAATTTAATGAAACCCTTCCCACAAATCAGTTCATCACATATTGGAACCAAGCATGTTGAAATTCAACTAGGTAAAACTTTAAACATTAACAAGTTGGTTGAAGGATGATGAAGAAGCTAATTTTTTTCATGTTCTAAAAAATCATACTAAATATTTTGCTTGGTATTACAAAGACATGAAGGGGATTCACCCAAGTATCTGCACTCATCACATCTATACTGAAAACATTAAACCAGTTAGGCAACCTCAAAGAAGGATTAACCTAGCCTTAAGGGATATAGTCAAACAAGAAATTGAAAAACTATTACAAGTAGGTTTTATCTACCCTATCTCAGATAGTCAGTGGGTATCTCCTCTTGTAATTTTTCCCAAAAAGAACAAAAATGTAGAATATGTGTTACTATGGGAACCGAACAAAGCCATAATGAGAGATTATTTTCCCTTACAATTTATAGATCAAGTCCTAGATAGCCTTTGAGGTAAACAATACTTTTCTTTCTTGGATGGATTTAGTGGGTACAATCAAATCAAATTTTTTGTTGAAGATCGGGAAAAACTACATTTACATGTCCATGGGGAACCTTTTCCTATGGGGTATTACCATTTGGTTTATGCAATGCTCCCGCAACTTTCCAAAGAGTTGTACTTACAATCTTTTTGATCTAACAAATGATTATGTTGAGGTATATATGGATGAATTCACTATACACGAAGATACATTTGAAGATGCTTTGAGAAATATGGATAGTGTTAACAATATGTGAACAACACAACCCTGTCTCTTAGTGATGAAAAGTTTTTAATGATGGTGGATGAGGGATTGTATTAGGACACCATATTTAAAAAAAAGGAATTTAGGTGGATCAAAACAAAATTAGGATCATTTCAGATTTACATATTCCTCAAACCCCCACAGATATCAAATCATTTCTAGGGCATGTTGGGTACTATAGGCACTTTATAAAAGATTTCAGTAAAATTGCTACCCCCGTGTTTAATTTGCTAACCAATGACTGTGAATTTTTTGGGATGAAAAGTTCAGCATGATTTTGAAGAAATTAAAGAAAAATTAATCAATACCCTAATATTGAGAGAACCTAATTGGGAAAAGCCATTTCATATCCAAACAAATGCCTCAAATTATTCCATTGGTGCAATATTGGGATAGAAAGATGAGGAAGGAAAGATGTATGCCATTTATTATCTTAGCAAGAATCTTACTCCCACTGAAAATAATTACACCACCACTAAAAAAATTCCTTTCTATGATTTATGCAATCAATAAATTTAGACATTACATTACAGGGTACAAGATATTTGTACACGAGATCATTCAACAATTAAGTATTTCATGAACAAACCAAAGTGGTTGGAGGAAGAATAATTAGATGGTTATTACTTTTGTAAGAATTTGATATTACCATTGTAGAAAATCCAGGTAAATATAATGTGGTAGCTAATTTTTGTCAAGACTAACCACCATAGAGGAGCAAGATCCAATCAAGGATAGCTTTCCAAATGAACAACTATTTCGCAATCTTAAGCAAGTACACCATGGTTTGGTGATATGGAAAATTATCTTTCAACAAGGAAGTTTCCTCATTCTTTCACTAAAAACAAATAAAGAAGTTAATCAAAACCGAAGGCACAATTCAAATGGTTGAATGGAATGCTATTTAAATGTGGTCATGATTTTGTCTTGCATATGTGTGTAAGAGAGGATGAAATCTTTGAAATCATCGAGCATGTCGTGATGAACCAAGTGGAGGACACTATTCAGTGAAAAGAACAACTCATAAGATACTGCACTTTGGTTATTATTGGCCATTTCTGTACAAGGATATGAAGAGATATATCAAGCAATGTGATCCTTGTCAAAGGATGGGACAACCAACTTTCACCAATGAAATTCCTCTTCAACCTCAAGTTGTGGTTGAACCATTTGAGAGATGGGGATTATATTTTGTTGGTCATTTTAATCCTCCTTCACAAGGGAAGGAATATATTCTTGTGTGTACTGACTATGTGACAAAATGGGTAGAAGTGCAGACATTGACAAATGCCACTGAGGAAGCAGTTGCTAATTTCATTTGGAACATAATTATGATAAAGTTTGGAGCACCAAGGAGCATAGTTTTAGATCAGGGACCACAATTCATGTCTAATATGATCCAAGATTTCACAAGGTATTACCAAATCAATCATAGGAAGTCATCTCCTTACCACCCACAGTCAAATGGACAAGCTGAAGTAACAAACAGAGAATTGGAGAACATCCTTACCAAAACAATTGAAGTTAGGAGAAAAGATTGGGTAAAGAGACTACCTGAAGCTATTTGGGCTTATAATACAACTTGGAAAACTACAATAGGGTTTTCACCATATGAATTAGTCTATGGAAAAAATCCTTGTTGCCTATAGAGTTTGAACTTCAGACATTGAGGACAACAGTGAAGGTGGGAATTGAGTTGAATGCAGCTCAAAAAGAAAGAATCCTTCAACTCAATGAGTTGGATGAATTAAGGTTGGAAGCACTATACAGATAGATAATTCAAGAGCAAAGGAAGCAATGGCATGACACACATATCAAGAAAAGGAAATTCAAAGTAGGAGATTGGACATTGTTGTTTGATTCTAAGTACCAACAATTCAAGGAAAAATTGAGGCCAGATGGTTGGGACCCTATTAGATTGAGCAGATATTTGAAAATGGTTCTATTTAGTTCCTTCCCGTTGATGGGCAAAGAAGCAGAACACTCTTGGTCAATGGAAATTGGCTGAAACTCTATAGGAATCCTCCCACTAAGGATGAATGCTTGAGGAAGATTGAAGCAGACAAAGAATTTGATCATAGAGAAGAACCCAATTCTTCCAAAATGATCAAATAACCAGATGATAGATCCATAATAAAGGAAAGAAGATGAAAACTAGAAAATTGCGTTTTCTTCCACAAAAATAAATAAATAAAAAATAATAATAAAAAAATCTCTCAAAGGTCAATTGAAAACCAGCAAATGGCGGTTGACCTCTTCTTTTGGCTAGTTCAAATAAAAGGGAATTCTTTTGAATTCTAGTTGTCTTATCTAATCATGTTTTGTTCCACTTGTAGGAATGACGAGTCATCATAGAAAAAGGATTACATCATCAAGGACGGTAATTATATCTTTTAACTTATTTAGGGTTGAATTAAATGTTTGCATGTGTGATTTGACTTAATTTAAAAGTAGGTATGATGAGTCATCTATTTATACATTATGATTACAAGTGTGTAATCATGAAGATGATTTGGATGGAATAAGTGGCAGCATGGTTATCATTAGTAATCATTATTGTAAAATCAAGTGAAATAAGTTCTAGAGATATTTTGAGGAAGGAGCATGAATTAAGTTTGTGTTCCGTAGTAAAGAACAAAGAATTCAACAGCTAAGAATAGAAAAACTAAGAATAGAGGTTCCCCAACTAAGAACAGAGGTTTTGCAGCCAAAAGTCGGTTAAAGTAGCTAAGCAAGAGGGCCTACAACCAATTTGCACAAAATCAAAAGAGACAGAACTCAAGATGATATGGGGATTAAGAAGAAATCAAAACCAAAGGATGATTCCTAGTTGCTCATGAGACGAAGAAGTGGCATCTATCTTTGAGCATGCAGGATGGCTAGAGTTCCTGAAGAAATTTTCAAGGCATAATGACGAATTGGTAAGAGAATTTGTCATAAACCTAGAGCAATCTAGGAAAAGGTGAGAAATATCTTTATTCCTTTTTCTGTAAATACTATAAGTAACATGTCTGGAGTGCCAATTGTGCATGTCCCACAACCTGCTAAAGGGAATTTGAAAGAACTGGTTGAAGTCTTACTATAAGAAGGAGAAATTGAACCCCAAAGACATCTACAATACAAAGAAAATCATAAAGGGGGTCAAGGGCCGTTTTCCCAAACCCTTTGACATGGTAGCATTTTGGATAGTGAAATATTTAACCTATGATGGTTAATTTGGGTCTCATGAGAAAATAAGTCCTAGAAATGCTCATATATCTAAAGTATGGAGACATAAAACGTGAGTACATAATAAACCTTCCAGGGTTTATTTTTCATTCTATCCAGACCATGGCTCAGAGGTATTCCTGGGGTGTTGGGACAATCAAGCATCACATCTAATTCATTTAATATG
Organism: Taxus wallichiana var. yunnanensis; assembly: GCA_018340775.1. Classification (NCBI taxonomy): domain Eukaryota; kingdom Viridiplantae; phylum Streptophyta; class Pinopsida; order Cupressales; family Taxaceae; genus Taxus; species Taxus wallichiana. Next base: position 906,807,231 of record CM031240.1, on the reverse strand, counting down.
TCAGCACCATTTTCTGTCAAAGAAAAATGGAGAATAAATTTGGGAAAAGTTTCTTGGCAAGTTCAAGAAAAACCCTAATATTATCATAAGGAAAATTCCAACCCCATTCTCTCCTTCAACTAATTTGGAAATTGATGCCCCTGTAAAAGAACAAAGGGAAATGGAAAGAGAGAATATACCAAAAAGAAGAAGGTCTATGAGAAAGATCAAAACAATAGAGCCTTCTGTACCTTTGAAGGAAATTCCTTCTTCTGTAGCAGCTTCAGGGGAGCTAATATCTATCTCTGACGGTGATAGCTCACCCATGCAAGAGCAAGAAAGAATAGTAAGAAGAAGCTCTAGAAGGAAATCCACCACTGGGCATGTTGAAATTCCCCAGAGAAGAAAAATTCATAAAAGGTCAAGGGAAACCCCAGAGGGATGGAGTGAGCAGAAAAGATGGAAAAGGAAGCTGCATTGATATTTTGGGTAGCATGGCCATGACTCCTCCTGAGCCAAGCCAAGCTGAAATGGATAGAGGAGATGAGAGATTTGAAGAGCAAGATTTTCAAGAATTGGCTGAACCATCAGCATTGCCACATGAAGAAGAAGAGTTGGCATCCAAGAGAAGAAAAGGAAATTTTCCTTTGATAGAGGAAGAATTCCCAACTCCTCAAGTAATTTCAGAGGAAGAAGAAAGACATCAAGTTAAACAAGCTTTGTTCTTATCTAGAGCAGAGCTCATTATCAAGAGAAAAGGATGAGGAATTGGATTTCCTCAAACTCAAATTAGAACAAAGGGAAATTCTCATTGGAGAGCTAACAACTCAGCTTGTAGCCAAGACTGAGGAATTATCAACAACCAAGAAACAACTGATAGAAAAAGAGGAAGAATTTCAAACTTCTAGAAAATAGAGTGTTGTGTCCATAGTCTCTACATGACTGAGTTAACCTATTTGCCACTCAAAAACTATGGAATGACACTTTCAGGAAATCAGAGAAGCCAAAAACATCAAATGCAGAATTGAAGACCAAGATGGAAGAAAAGAAGGCAAGAAAAGAATGGGAAGAAACTTTTTATAAGGAGGAAGGAAATAAATATAAATGTCTTGCAAAAATTCATATGGTCTGTATTATGAGTGAAAAATTACTTGCCTGCAAGAGGCCCTCTCTTGCATATAGTGTGTTTTTAGAAGAGCAGTTCATTCACCTGGAAGTCAAGGATTGCATGTGGGCTTCCACATGAACTAAAAGATGAATCTGAATTCATGGCAGATTACTCTCTATCTAGTCCTGAGCAAAAAATCTTCTGTGTGAATTTTATCTTTGTAATTTTATGCTAGAGAAAACACAAGATTTATGATCAATTTGTATGTGGGGGAGAGCTAGCTTAATGCATTTGTCTCTATTATGTAGAACCAAATTGCATGGAAGGGAAGGGAATCTAAATTTTTATTGAAAGCTAACTCAACAGGTCTTTGTATGAGAGCTCACTATGGTAAACCTACTGCCTTCCTCACACATTTTAGAACTCACGCCTTTGATGTGAGATTCAAGACACATTTCTTGCCATTCAAAGAAAAGAGTTTTGAAGATATTTATGAAGGATGCTCAAAGAGGTGGGAACTCCTTACTATTTCCTTGAGAAGAAGGGAAGTAATTTCCCCTACAAATTTTATCTGGAGTTTAGAAAGGGGAAAAGTGTTATGCATAATAATTTCACAGGTCAATGAAACCTACAGACAAATATGGATGGGAATGTGAACAAGGCCCCCTCTACTTCTCACCCCCATGTCTCCTTGGAAAAATAGAGAACCTCAAGATCCTACTGAATTTGAAGAGTGGGAGAGGAAAATAGAAGCAAGAGCAGGGTATAATACATCTAAGTTTAAACATTGGAAAATCCAGTTTCAACCATTTGATCTGAGCAATCAAATGGAATGTAGAACATATAACCCCACTTTTGAAGAATGAAGTTTGTAAAGGGACTTACAAACAAGTAAGTTTGGGGAAATGATGAGGCTAGAATATGTCCGATTAATGTATAATATATGATCTCATCTTACTCTCCTTTTTATTAATTTGGATTGCATTTTTTGACTTTTAGTTGATCTGATATAAGTTAGGATGTAATTATTTGTTTTTTGATTGATTATGACTCTAATGTTTAAAGGCTCTGAAATTCTTGACAAAGTGTGTGTTTGAAATTCAGCTTTGTAATAAAGCAGTCTAATCAATTGAGGAAATGAAGAAGGTAGCATTCAAGATGTTTTTGCAAAGCATCTGCTCCTCACACACGCCTTAGTTCCGAAACTTCCAAGCTAGTTCCGAGAACTCCATCACACAGTCATCGTCTAGTTCCGTAACTTTCTGACTTAGTTCGGAACTCCAGATTTAGTTCGGAATTTTCGGACTTAGTTCCGTAACTCTCACGGTTTTGATCCTTAACGATTTCCTATGGTTCTGGAACTTCTCTGAAGTTCGGAACCGATGGAAGTTATCTATTCTAACCAAATCTGGAGATTTTGTATCTACGACCCTTTTCAATCAAGAAAGGATGAGAAGATTTATGAATGTAGATCTAGGGATAGTTATCTTACAGCTATCTGATCAGCCACAATCCGACTCACATCTATTCTAGGCACGATTCGATTTCATCGAATCGTTGAGACAGCTATGATTGTAAAATGTATATAAAAGCATACCTGCAGTAGATAGATATATATATAGAATATGATATGAGATAGAAATAGAATAGAGAAGAGAAATATAGACTAAGTACTCAGATCCAGTACGTTTTGTAATACCGAATGTTTTATCAATAAAATAGTCATTCCTATTTGAGAGAATTCTGAGTTGTTAAATCCTGATTCGAGGAGGAGCAAGGGCCCACTCCCCAAGGACCAGGATATTCATTTATTTGGTATTTATATTTCTTCAGCAAATAGCTTAGATCTATTAATTTTGTATTATTTTAATTCTTCCAGTTAAACTGTTGTATACTTGTTCCTGTGGGTGTTTAGATAGATTCTTATATTTCTTGCAATTGTTTTCAAGCATTCTAAATTGAGTGTGTTTAATCCCAAAATCAAGTGTGTTTACTTTTAGAAGCAAATGCGTTTATTTCCAACAAGTGTGTTTTCATTACGCACAGTGTGTTTCCTTTCAAAGAAAGCTTTCGCAGTGTGTTTACTTTCAACAAGTTTTCATAGTATGATTTAAATAAGGTTTTACTTTCGAGAAGTCCTTAAGACATCAAGAGATCCCCGTAAAATACAAAAATAACTACAATCAACTACTAGATCGATAAGATTAGTCTTGTTGCATATAGCTTTAGACACACCCCTAGTTTGATATGACATCAACAAGAAGTTTTTTTAAGGAAGGGAATAACGAAACCCATCATAAATTACAGGTGTATATTCAATGTATATTTATTCATTTATGAGTTTATAGGAGAGGAAGAAATTGATAAGAATGTAGTAGTTTCTAAAAAAATTAGGGTGGGGTGTATGCAATTAGCATATTCAATGTGTATTTAGTGAATTCAAGACATATTAAAATGTTGAATGCATAGTATAAAATGACAAAACTATTGCCGCATATTCAATGTATGTTCAATATTTCTAAGGTATATTCATGGAGTAAATATAAAAGTAACCATGGATATTCAGATATAGATTGCCTTAAAAAGTACATAAATTATGTATATTAAGATATTAACTACCTCAAAAACAAAGTGCTTATGTATATTAAAATATCAACCACCTAAAAATACAACATATCGTATATTTTGATTTTATGGATCTTTTATGTTCATTGATACTCAATGTATATTCACATAATCAAAGTATATGCAGACATTATTTACAACATCAGACGTTTATTAGTGATTATAATAACCGAAATTCAAAGTATATTCACTAATATATAACTATATATTTAATAATATAATTGTATATTCAATAATAGCATTGTAAATTCATAACATGCAATGAAATGGCTCTATATATACTCAAAATAAGAATATGCACCGAAAAACTCAATATATACTGAAATATCTGAAGTCACACATTCTACATGCAATAGTTCAACATCCATGCATGAAAATACCATCTTATTGAGATTGAATACATTGTATTAGTTGAATTGGTGATGAATGGAAGATTAAATAAGAAATGCACTGAAACAACTCAAAATATACTACAAATCTAAGAGGCCACACATTTTGTATGTAATAGTTCAATGTGCATGCATGGAAACACCCTATGTTTTACATTTACTAAACCATATCGTCTTATTTTATGAAAAATAAAATCGTAAATAAGAAAATACACTAAAATAACACTCATTACATAGAACTGTAGAGGGGTGATAAAAACCATTGAAATCTAGGCTTGCTAGTGACCCACTTTACAATTCAAAACAAAGAGTGAAATAGAATAAGAAATGTAAATGAATTCCATTTATACATGTTGATTTCATTCCTTGATGACACCATCAGTAGGTTTGATGTGTATTAGAATGTTCATCTACCGGTTCCAAAAATATAAAGGGCTATGGATGGACAAAGTGTGGTTAATGGCATCATTGAATGTAGTAATGGTGCATAACTAGAAATGAAGAAGGAGGATGGTAAAGAGATAGGGATGAAATGAATATGATTGAATGCAATTAGGTTTACCTAGGAACATGATCTTGTCTATGCACCATGTCGAAGCATGAAATAATTTAGGAGGGAAGAGTTATCGGTTAGTTCATCATCCAATTTTGATATTAAATACACATTGGATTTCGGATCCACCACACGACACCTGTGTGGAATAAGGAAATTATTTAAATCAAAATAAAATTTCTAGCATGGGAAAAAAATTTATGTCATACCTCCACTTTTTTTTATGCACCCTAAGTTAGGGTTCTCAACAATTAGTGTCTCCTTAATCTCCTTTAAAATGTTAAAATCATGCACATTTAATTCATCCCCCATAAAACTTTGCCTTCTAAATTTTGGTTAAATTTTCCATATATACCATATGAAGAGAGTAGTGATGTAAGGATGGTTTTAACTGGTCAAACACAAACTAAAAAAACTTATTAATCACAACCACTAGAATGCACTAAATGTCTCCATGTGATGTGAATGGAAGGACACTTTATTATTAAATTCATTTTGATTTTTCTCCATCTTATGTTATTGGAATGACACAATGGTGTACATATGGTTTAGATTGGCCTCAACTTACATTACAACGTAATTTGTCTTTGAGAGGAATGCATTGCAGAAATAAACACAAAACACATTGTTCCACTTCTGAGTAGAAAACACATTGTGGTTCAATAATGGGTGATCCTGGTTTCTTTGGAATAGTCTAATCTTAATTCTTAGATGTGATTTCTTACATATGGAACATATGTTCATGTTTGAGAGTTATTTTTCCCTCTCAAAAAACCTCTAATGCAGTAATATGTTGTTCAAGCTATGAAATACATGTTTCACAATAAGTACTTCACTAGAAATAGTATGAGTATTAGGATGGTCAACTATATGTTTAATTTGTGTGATAGATAGAATTTAATTATCAATCTTCTTATTTTTATGGGATTTAGTAACTCTATCTAGTTTCCCTTAAGGGAATTCTCTAGTGGACCCCATGATATTGTGAGATCTATATTACATAATGATTAACAAAGTGTTGTTTTGATAATGCAAACATTTACAGTTGATGATATGAGGAAGCTATACTTTCCTTGAGAAACAAAGGCATGTGATGCATGTTCATATTATTTTATATTTATTTCCTCTGCATATATATGGAATCTTTTTATTCTCAATACCAGATGCATCAAATTAATTTTTTCCTATCTCTTTATCATGCGTTTTACATTTGCATGTGGTTATTAGGTTAACAATATTCCATTTCAAGTTATTTATAAACACCAATAGTAAACATAGAGAATTCTCCCTAATGAGAGTTCATTCATTTCATCATGTCTTATATTATTTTAGTAAGGATATTAGAGCCAAATCTCGAACAATGCAAATTGAATTGGAAATCCATTAAAAGTATAGCTAGGAAAAGACATGGATTGTTTGAATTCATCTCATGGTTGTTGAAAATAACAATGTATGAAAAAAATAGCAAAAAAATTCTAAACCATTAATGACACAGTTTTGCATGTAGTTATAGGTTGATTGTTTCATTGTAAGCCTATTCTCCTAATTAATACGACGTATTGCATGATATATAGTTAGAAAGTCATATTTCCTTCAAACTAAATTTTACTTCATATTATTTGACACCGTAAATCATATTCTATATAATTACAAATTTGTATTCCCTCTAAAGAAAAATTTTCACTCCCAACCATTCACCTCACATATTATTATATATTCTCAATATCATTGACTTGCAAAAATTGAAAACTCAAAGCCACATGTTTACAAATTCCTAGGTATAATTTCTCTCATGTGTGTATGATGAGAAAATAAAGTTTTGTCTCAGGCCCCATCTGTTGAAGAGCGTATACCCTATTCAAAATGCACTTATGTCCATGTGTGTCATATGTTGATGTATGATATCCATATCTTACACAATTTTCCAATCATTCCACATAATATGTTTTGCACACGGTGGTGTAGGTATGATTTTAACCATTCAAACAAAAATAAACAAATACTTAGTAACCGTAATAGTCAGAATGCACTAAGTGATTTAATCTCCTTAGGAAGGTTTAAAAACATGCACACTGACCCCAACCCCGTATGTAGGACCTTGACATGTTGAAGTTTGATTAAATTTTCCATTTATACATTTTGAACACGGTGGTGTACGTATAGTTTTAACCATTCAAACACAAATAAATAAATACTTATTATTCACAATAGCTAGAATGCACCAAGTGGTTTAGTTTCCTTGGGAAGTTTCAAAAGCATACACACTGACTCCAATCCCCTTCGTGGGACCCGACTATTTGAAATTTGTTTAAATTTTCCTCCAATACATTTTAAACATTGTGGTATATGTATGATGCTAATCATTCAAACACAAATAGACAAATACTTATTAATCATAATAGTTGCAACACGCCAAGTAGTTTAGACTTCTTGAAAAGATTAGAAGCATGCACATTGACCCCAACCACCCATGGGACTCAGTGTTTTGAATTTTATATAAATTTTCCATGGATACTTTCTTAATGAAGTGGTGTAGGTGTCATATTAACCATTCAAACACATAAAAAATACTTATTAATCATAATAGCTAGAATACACCAAGAGGTTTTGTCTCCTTAGGACAATTCAAAAACATAGACACTGACCCCAATCCTCTTACTGGAACCCAAGTCTTTGAAGTTTGCTTAAATTTTATGTGGATATATTTTAAACACAATGATATATGCATGATGTTAACTATTCAAGCACTAGTTCTATTTCTATACCATTATAAGGTAGAAGCTATTTTCTCTCAATCTTCCTATGAATCGTAAAGTAAACAAGCTTCTATTTGAGGTGTACTTGAGCTTCCATCGATAGAGGTACGTGGACAGCCATTTGTATTCCAAAAATATGGCTTATATTTAGATGTATTCCGAGAAGATGGCATATCCATGTGCTAATACATGACGATCTACTATGCTAGCACTTGCAGCAGTAAAATCTCATATGGTCTTTTATTTTTAGATGCTCATTTTGTTTGGGCCTTGCTACAAATGTGTAAGAGAAATAGTGTACTGACCAGCGAAATTTCTTCGCTGAGTCAATTAGACCTTAGATATTGCGATGTGAATAGGAAGGTAGACATTCCCAATGATGTTAACTATTCAAACACAAATAAACAAATATTTAATATTAACAGCAGCTGCAAAAGACCAAGTGATTTAGTTTCCTGAAAAACTAGAAGCATACACATTGATCGTTACCACCAATGGAACTCAAAGTTATAAATTTTGTTTAAATTTTCTGTAGATACCTTTGGAACACAAAAAAACATGCACAGTTATCAATCGCTCCATGAGACCCCACCTTTTAAATTGTCAACAACTTATCAATCGCAATAAGTGGAATGCACCAAATAATTTAATTTTTAAGTTTTAAATTTAGTTAACACTTCAAACACAAATAAACAAATACTTACCCATCAGCACAGCTGGAATGCACCAAATAATTTAATTTCCAAGAAAAGTTTAAAAACATGCACACTTCCTCCTAAAATTTTCAATCGCTCCATGAGACCCCACCTTTAAAATTGTCACAAACTTATCGATCGCAATAGCTGGAACGCACCAATTGTCTCCATGTGATGTCAGTTGCAGGACACTCTATTATTATTGCTTTTGATTTTTCTCCGTTACATTGACAACACAGTTTGAGAGGAACACGTTGCGCACAAATGACCACAAACAGTATTGTCCTTTAATAATGGCTGATCCTGGTTTCATCTCTTAAGGAACGCAGCGCAGAAATAACCACAAACACATTGTTCCGAGTAAGAAAACATTGTGGTTCAATAATGGGTGATCCTGGTTTCATCTCTGGAATGATTGGTTACGCCATTCAGCTGGCAGTAAACCAGATTGTTGCTCACATCAACATTGCTGTCCGCTGCCGGAAAGAGTTGGATGCCCTCAAACTTCTGGTTGAGAGAATTCACTCCATCAACATGGAAATGCAGGAATATCGGAAGGCTTTGAACTCTGGCAAAATCAATGCCTCCTCTCACCCTCCTTTGCCCTCTTCCCTGAATAGATGGTTGAACAAATTGAATGATCTTCTCGAGGAAGCTTCTGATTTGGCACAACACTGCACTGTGCCATCTTCCTATCACCTGATTTCTCGTTATCGAATGAGTAGAAAGATCACTCGTCTCATTTCAGTAATGGAGGAACATCTAAACTCCACTCCTTCCATTGCTTTTCTCCACCAGCTGCAGCAAGATGTGGCCAATCGGCAAGGACTGCAGCACATCACAGAAAGGATTGATTCTCTCAAGCTTCGGATCACGTCAACATCTGCGGAATGCTTTCCATCCACTTCTTCAGCCCCGCCGAAGATGAAGTATATTGAGGAGCCTCTCATTGTCGGACAAGATTATGCCTCCAAGAGAATTGAGGAGTTGATCCATTCTGCGCTGCACAAAAATGTGTCCCGGATCGGCCTTGTTGGCATGGGCGGATCGGGCAAAACGCTACTCCTCAAAAAGGTGTTCAACAGCAGCCAGGTACAAACTCTTTTTTCCAGTGATAGCCTAATGCTTTGGCTTACTATTTCAAAAACTCCCTCTTTCAATGCTCTCAGAAATGATCTTGTCAAACAAATAGCTCTTCAAATAAATGAAAGATTGGAGAGCAAAGAGGAAGAGGATGTGAAAATATGGTTAAGTGAGAGGTTGAGCGAAAATAAGTTCGCTCTGTTTTTAGATGATGTTTGGGAAACAAGTGCAAACTCCTTGTTAACCGAGTTGTGTGTGCCTCTCGTCTCTCCACACCACAACTCCAATCAGTTGGTTAACCTCGTCATTGCCACTTCCAGAAATAACAGCGTGCTCAAAAAGTTGGGAGTTCCAGATGCATCCACCGTCCAAGTGGAACTGTTGACAAAGGATGACAGCTGGCGGTTGTTTTGTTTCCATGCTTTCCCACACAGTGATGGAATTCTGCCCATGAGCATTGACCATGAAACAGCGAGGAGTGTGTGCAGGGAGTGTGGAGGCCTTCCCTTAGCTCTCAAAGTGATTGGACAGGCGATGGCGGGCGTCACCCACTCAAATGAATGGGAATTTGCATTGAACAGTTTGCAGAATGCACAAGAATACGGTGATGTTACAGAGAAGCTGTATGGTAGGCTCAGATTGAGCTATGATGCTTTGGCCGACTTTGACATTTCTTTGCAATTATGCTTTCTCTACCTCTCTGCCTTCCCAGAAGATGAAGTCATCTTTACTCGAACTGTGAGCCAGTTATGGATTGGAGAAGGGTTTGTGACCGGACAGGATCCTCTCCAAACAGCACAGAGATTCGTCAATTTGTTAGCCGAACGCTGCCTTATTGAACCACTCGTTAAGCATTTAGATGAAAATGTAGTCTGTTTCAGGCTGCATGATGCACTGCTCGATTTAGTACAACAAATTGCTGAGATAGAAGAGAGATGCTTCTTTCGTGCAAGAAGACATTTACAAGAGTTTCCAGTTGACAACTGTTCAACACACGTCAGAATTTCATTGAGGGTCGATAGTTTGACTAATGTTCCAAACACATTCGGATCTTCTCATATCCGCTCCTGGTTAATGCGTGGGAATCATTCTTTGATTGAAATTCCCCAGCAGGTGATTGGCAGAATGCTCTCCCTCAGGGTATTGGATTTGTCAGGAGTGCCCTCCACTCTTTGCCAAAAAGCATAGGATGTTTGAAGCATTTAGTTTGCCTCAGGTTAGCCTCTACGCCCATCAAGAGACTCCCCAACTCAATCACTGCTCTTACAAACCTTCGAATTCTAGCTCTTAACTCCTCAAATATTACAGAGCTTCCATCTAGAATTTCCAAGTTAACTTCACTAAAATTTTGGACATTTCTTATTGTAGAGATTTGCAGTCCATACCTTATGGGGTCTCACAGCTTACGTCTCTTGAATACCTGGGTGTTTTTAACTGTCCAAATGCATGGATAAAGAAAGGGCGAAATAAACGCAAAAGACAGCTACTCTCAATTAATGATTTGGGCGCCCTCAATCAACTGAAAAGGTTAGCAATTGAAAACAATGGTGAAATAATACTAGAGCAAACTATGGGAAGCATGAAGCGCATGGAGGCTCTGACGTTGCATTTCCCAAACATGAAAAGCCTACCCCATGACATGATATCCATGTCAAAATTGAGGAGACTCTGGTTAGTATGCCCTCAAATTTTACAAATAGAAGATTCATTTTGTGCATTTCAAAATCTAAGATATATTCATTTGCACGAATGCCACATGTTGAAAGGAGTACCTGCCTTGCACAAGTTTGTGAGTCTTGAACAGCTTGAGATCGTTGCTTGCTCCAACATAGAGAAGTTACCAGAGCAATTTGGTGAGAGGGGAGCATTTCCCAAGCTGGAGGTATTTTCAATGGTTGGTCTGGAGAAGCTAGAGGAGCTGCCGGTAGTGGAGGAAGGAGCAATGCCTTTACTTAAAACATTGACAATAATGGAGTGTGAGGCGTTGCAGATGTTACCATAGAGTTATTGGAATTTGAAGAGTGTGGAAAAGATAAGAGTGTATGGTTGCTCAATGGTTCTCACTGCAATGCAAGAAAATGTTATCAACATACAAAATAAGGTGCAAATAGTAACATTGTCTACTGCCGACACTCGGACATTAAAAGAGCGCTTCTTCAAAATTGTTGACAGGAATGAAGAATTTATTTATGGGGAATTTTGGAGCAACCAGTTGTTTCTATTTTTGTACAGTATTTATAATGAGTTTATATGATAACATTACTAAGTGCACAATAAGACTTAGTAACGATAATATATAATATATGGTACCTATTCAAACAAATGTGCACGGATGTGTTTTAAAAAAATATTTATTTATTTTGCGGATATGATTGTGGACTTGTTGAAATTTCTATATAAGATTGATTTCATCTTAAATTTAATTTTTAACAATAATAATTTGTTTGTTTGTTTTAAATAAATTTTATTGTAATTTTTTATTGGTGGACTTTTAAATAAACTCTAAAAATATATTTTTTCATACAATGCATTACATTTTTTCACATCTAAGTAATGGTGCTAATTGGTTGACATTCAAAAGTGTTCTACATTAGTCACGATCTACATAAAATTACAAAATTACAAAATTAATTAGATGTTTTTATAAGAATATAAATAATCTTAAAGTAATTACCTATGGCACTCCAACAATTATGTTGTGGCCATGGTTGTTTTATGGGGTATCAAATTGGTTAAGGAGAAAGGTTTCAAAAGAATTCAGATTGAAGGTAATTCCCTCTACATCATTAACATTCTAAAAAGAGACATGAACCACAATTGGGCCCTTAGAAATATTATTCATGATATTAAGGATTTGTTAAAGTATTTTGATAATTTCATCGTCCTTCACACCCTTAGAGGGGGAAATAAATATGTTGATGTATTACCAAAAATGGGAGTGTGAATTAATGAGTTCAAGATTTTGAGGGAGGAGGACAAGTTCCAAATTAGGATTAATACCCTTATAAATGATGAAATATCTAAGTACTAGTTTGAGTGGTTTTCTATTTATTGAATGCATTCCTTTTATTATGATATCCCATATCTTGTGTCATTAAGGGTCATTACCAATGTTGACATGATACCTCGCCACTCTAATTAGGCGACAAAACTATTCATTTTACTTCTATGGAGGGTATGAGAGGATTCTTTGCAATTTTCACATAGTTTCTTTCTTTTTAATGTTTATTTCTTCTATTAAGCTACAAAGCTAGAGTAAGGAACCATTTTTTTCCCCTAATGTTCCAGCTTACTTATTAAGTTTTGAAAGTCCAAGCCCCTTAATTAGAGTTCTAATATGTTCAGTCTATCACATTACCAATTGAATTTTAATGAGTAAGAAGAGTCAGGCATATCACATTATTAATTTTATAGAAACAAGAGATCATTAACCAAAATGGAACACACCAAGATTACAAGAGTTTACCAAAGAATTACATGCATCACTGATGCACTCTAAGTGGGTCTCCACAAGTATCATTAGGAGTTATGATGAAGGCGCACATTACAGTTACAAATTTGCTTTTACGAGTTCAAGGAGTTTAGATTAGTATGAGGAGAAAAACTATGGTTGTTTAAAATCAAAATAGGTTCACTAGATAAGAGAAAGTTTCCAAACAAAAACTTATGCCTCCACAAGATACCTTACACCACACTTTCTCACCGAGAGGTCACTAAAATATCAAGAGGGAAATCAAATGGTTTTCTCAAAACATAACCTCTAAGGCCAAGAGTTATAGTCTTGGATGAAAGAGCATGACATAAACACAACTAAGGTTTGAAACTTAAGATTTGTAATACCAAAATCTCTAACACAAAGCCCAAGGAGCCCAATGTATCCACATATGTCTCACATAATTTGATACTAATGGATTATAGTGTGATGTATGTTGAGCAATTCAAGAGATTAAGACAAGGGTATGTCTATCTATGGTTCATCGAGATCAAAACAAGCATACTTATTTAAGAACAAAGCTCAAAGGAGCTTGAGTATAACCATATTTATCCAGGTATTTATAGTCCAAAATGTTGATCTTTTCTTAATCAACAGAGACAAATTGAATTAGGACTCCAGTAGGCCCATCGGTGGACCACCATATCCCAATGATACACTATCCACCAAAACCTATAATTATCCAAGAGTTAATCCATCCCTGACATAATCCATAAGTCCATAGTGAGTATCACATCTATTTTGATGATGAAAAATCTGCTACCAGTGTGCAAATGAAACAAAAACACCATCAAAACTAGCAACTATATTGCACGACATGAAGAACTCTCTTCCTAGGAAGCTGAGTATCGAAAGGGGGTCACTCCAAGGTCCTAGAAACATAAAACCCCACCACTCCAAAACTAAAGGCATGACTTGAAGCACCTAAGAAGACAATCAAGAAACCTATAATATACCCCCGTATGACAAGGGATCACAATATGAAAATGTAGAACCAAATCATTAGCAGACAAGAAAAGGATCATATAACATTCTTGACAACATTTAGCCAAGTGGCCATTGAGACAAATGAGCTTTGAGTCACCAATGAAAGGTAAAATCTAAGAAAGCTTAGAAATAAAAGAAAACGGCTAAGTAGACACATTGTAATCCTTAAAAATCTTGCAATAAGATAAAAATAACAAGAAGAGCCTCAAATTTTCTCAATCAAATCATTAAAATAAAATGTTGGTCCTTGATAAAAGAACTTAAGTTTACGAATATAAAACACATGAAATGTCCACATCACATTCACTTCACAGCCCTTCATGGGCCGCCGTAGGGGTACTATACATCGATCTCAGATCTAAGAACACACATACAAAACTGGATCAAATGTGACACCATGTCCCGATATCTACTCTCTCATATGGGGATTAAGTCCACAAGAAAAAATCAAAAACAACTCGTCTAACCACTAAAGAAAAAGGGGAGCTCTAAACAACTAATCAACCTCTAGTTTTCCTTCAAACTAATCCCCAAATTCTACCCCTAGCACTAATTCCCAAGAGTTGCACCACACAAAATAGCACTCCAAATAAGGAAGGGTCTCTACGGGGTCAACACATCTCACGTCTATAACCAAGAGCTAGGAATCTATTAACCAACATCTTCGTAAGGAACCAAGTTCCTATCACTCAAGAAGTTCACAAGAATATCAAACTAAATTAACATTTCCCGTTAACCGGGTTCGACAAGACGCCCACTAGGTGAGTACAACAATCCAAACAAATTTTATTATTGTTATTATTATTTTAATCCTAGAGGTTTTAGTGTTCTAGGTTTAGTTTCCATAAAAGGTTGTTGTTTTCCACATTTTTCCAGTGGTCCAAGAGTTGAACCCACAGGTTTGATACAAAATTATAACACCCGCCGAATATGGCACGTTAACCCACATCAAATATACACTATCTAGCAATTTTACAACCAAGTTTAAAAAAAAAAAAAAATTAAAATATTCGTTAATTGAGTTCAATCATATTAACAACCTTACTAGTCTATTTATAACATCCATCCTTAGTTGATTTCGTCCTTAGTATCCATAGTTTGCATTTAATTAAATCCTTAATCTAATTTAATTAAATTAATCAATATGCTCCTAACTCCATTCCTTTTTACTTATTTTCTATAATTCCTTTTTAATTTATTTCATTTCAATTAGGATATCTCTAAGGTAAATTTACTAGAGTTTTACATTAGATTTATTAAATTTCCTTTCCTAGGTCAACACTTAATTTATTTCCCTAGCAATTTTTTCCCCATGTTATCCAATAATTACATTAGTCATGCCCTCAACAAAATTGATTTAAATTTATATTAAAATAGATTTTCAAAGGAACACAAATACACCCTATTCTATCCCATATTTAATAGAGGCATTCCCATACTTAAATTAGTCCTACACAACTTAAGTTTATTATATCCCTATTCTATCCCATATTTAATAGAGTCATTCCCATACTTAAATTATTCCTACACAACTTAAGTTTATTATGTCCCATGGGTTTAATTCCTTGTGTCCCCTTTTAATTTAATAACCATAGTTTTCCCCACAAAATTTTCCATTTGTTTTAAGTTGAGGATTTAATCTAAGCCCTTAGATTGTTTTGTTTTCCACCATTGATCCAAGGTTTGACCAAAATGCCCTAATATCTTTATCTTTTTGTTTTTAACTCCTTTTTTCCCTAGCCTCCCTCATTTTTACTTGCAGGTTTGAAGGGAGAAGAGGAAGGAAGCCATGGAAGCTTGGGAAAGCTCCCATGGAGTCATTGTTTAAATTTTTCTTTGTTTTCCTTATTATTCAAGTTTATTAATCATAGTATGAGCAAATGTTTGTAGATCTAGGTTTTATTTCAAGAGGGTTGGATGTAATTTCAAGTTTGGCGCATTGTTTCCCTTTGGTTGGAAATGTAGATTCAAGATTAAATCCATATTTTTTATTTGTATAAGAATGTAATTTTGTGCACCATTATATATATATATATATATATATATATATATATATATATATATATATATATATATATATATATAT
Source organism: Taxus wallichiana var. yunnanensis (assembly GCA_018340775.1). Taxonomy (NCBI): domain Eukaryota; kingdom Viridiplantae; phylum Streptophyta; class Pinopsida; order Cupressales; family Taxaceae; genus Taxus; species Taxus wallichiana. The sequence continues at coordinate 906,791,477 of CM031240.1, read as the reverse complement.
ATATATATATATAAAATCTTTTCTTTTGTTGAAAATCGATACTTTTATGGGTTTAAAATGTCCAAATTGTGCCCAAAACACATTTTGGAAAAATAACATGGAGTTTTTACTCTGTTAAATTTGATGGTCAAATGACCGTCACAATAGACCTAAAATAGTGCAGAATGACACCATATGGACGTCAAATTCAATCCAGTATAACTTTTGTTGCAGTCAAATTTTTCAGGAGTTTCAAATTTTGTACATTTATGAGGGTTTCATCTTTGTTTTATTTTAAAAACATAATTTTTTTATTTATCTTATATAAAGCATCCCGAAAGTGTATATATATGTATATATACATATACTTGGTTAGTATTTTAAGAAAATTTTCATTTGTAAAGATAAACTTGTGTGAAAGAACTTGTAGATGAATATAAATATGTTTAAGGCTCATTGTTACTACCTAAATTAATTATAATGATAGAGAGGGCATACTCCATTATCTTAACTTAGAAATAATAAAATATCACATTAGTTTTTTGTTTTGCAAGAAAGTAAAACTCATAATAAATATACCAAGAACCTACTATATCACAAATTTTTTAAGAGGAGAAATAAATCTAAGACAACCAAATGTATCCCTCTCTTTGGTATAAATATTTAAGACAACACAAGAATATTTCAAGGGAAAGCAACCATTCAATTCACACCACTATTACCAAATAGATAAGTTCATATTTTAGCAATTACAACTTTCCAATGTCTTCCCTTTTTGACCATGTGCATTTCCTCTTCAAGAGAACCATTTCCAAGATGAAAATAAGTAGCAAAATTTTGTTTAAATTTCAGATTTGGAATGAGTCACAAATTCAAATAAAATACAACTCCAAAGTCCTTTCTTTCAACTATAATAACAAAAAGTTTGATAAATGGAATTTACAAGAACATTCTTTTAAAATACAAGTGCTACAAGCCTTCCACTTTAAGTGGAAACAACATGGCCCAAATTTACAAAATAGGATTCTTCCATAGGCTCAAATACACAAGTCTTCATATCAATGTCATCTTCCAACTTCATAGCTTCAACTTTGCACTCTTTCATCTTTTCAAATTTGAATCACCATACAAAGAAAGGGGAGTAAGTGACACTCTTTGTTGAAACTTTAATCCAATAAGAGGATAAGACATACTCCTTATTGGTCCCTGAACCCCAACCAAAAAAAAATGAGGTGTGTTTACAAATTTTATAACTCCACAAAAATAATGGCTTCCACAAACATACAATCCAAAAATTTGCAACACATTCAAATAAACACACACAAACAAGATTTACAATTTTCCAATAAACACATAGGCTTGAAAACAAGATAAAGGAGCAAGGAAACATTGGAATCACCTCCTTTTTCCTACCAAGTAAAATAGGGTTCCACCCAAAAGCCTTCATGTGCACAATATCAAACATTCAAATACATCCTTATCTCTCCCCTTGTAAATATGCAAAAATATGTCCATGTTTTCCTTTTCACTCCCCATAGGTGGAAATCCTAATCACGCTCCCTCTAAAATGCATGCCTCACAACTCCCTTTTACCTCCCCAATGGTCCCATACTTTCATCTCCCAGACCCTTCTTAAGGAAAGCTACCCAACCCCAATATATCACATTCACAACACTCATGCAAACAAACACATTTTTCACATCTATTTTCATAAATAAAGAAATAAAAAAGTTGAGATCCTACCTCTCCATTAATCTTCCAAAAATCTTCACTCCAACAAGCTTTCAACACCTTCAAACCAAGAAAAATCCAAAATGCAACTCCAAAAAGGCTCTAAGCATGCAACTCAAGACCAAATTTCTAAAAGTGCAAGAGAAAAAAATAAGACAAGTAACCCAAAATCCTTCAAATTAATTCAATAAATAGAAAATGGAGGTGGATCCATGTAGGATGCCACTTCATCATCCCTCCATTCCAACTCAACTAGTCAACACACCAAAACCAATGTAATTAAATGAACATGTAAGACTTATGACATACACACAATACACTCCAACATGCTCTCCATACCTTTCAAGGAAAAATTAAATGTGGTAAGTAGGAAGGTTACTTTATCTTCTCTTTTACACTCAAAAATGCATTAAAATGGTCAAAATAAGCTCCACACTTCATAAGTATGGTTGGTAGAAGAGTTTGAGATGTAAGGGACAAGGTTAACTTGTCCCATAAGTCTCAAAATGTGGCCTACAAGGAAAAATTTGATTTTGGGAAGGGAAGAAGAGTACACACCACCTAAATGCAATTAATTCATTCCACATCAAGGACTATCTACTCTGTTTATTACCCGAATGTCACCTCTTCCTTTTAGTTTAAAATTTAAGCTAAATTAGCTAACTAATACCAATAAAATAATGTTAATAAAGTGATTAAATTTTTCCAATAATTAAATACGTGCACCACATAATAAAACACAAAAAAATAAAAGAAAAGAAAACATTACACCCATGGTCACACACATGAGGTCACCCCCTCCATGCGGAGCCTCCTAACAAAGCATGAAATTGCACAACATATACATTAGACACAAGTTGTCAAATTTGGCCATGTTACAAAATCCCAACATTCTTCTATGAGTGATCCCCTATGCCCCTTTGGTGTGTAATGATATAATTTCAATCAATCACAAACAATAATACCTTTTTGGCCTGAAGGCCATATCAATATGTCATGGGAATCAATGCATATAAAACATCCATCATACAAACCTTAACATACATCAAACAATAGAAAACACACATATATATCATCCATCAACATCATACTCGTAGTCATATCATCATCATCAAATTTATGATTTTTTTATTAATTATTTGAAATCACTTAACATTTCAATTCTACTGCAATTCACATTCTACAATTATCATTAAATTACCTATATTTACAATAACTCCTAATTTCTAGATACACTCAACAACATATTACCGATCCCTAATACCATCATATTGATAGCAATTCAGAATATCAATGCGACCACATGGTTAGTCCAATATTCTAAATATACTCAATACGTCAAGAACCCAAATGTCAGCATATAAACAATTAATCATTAAATATCATCATCACATTCTTAAATGTCCATCAAGGTCCACAATACATCCATACGAGTCTAACATAAAAATCAAGACACAATAACAATCATGATGTCCCTCTTATATTAACAACATGCTAACTAAAATAGAATAATAAGGTCTATGTCTCTAATCAACCAAAATTAAAATCATAGTGTAATCAACGTCGAAGAGGAGTGGGCATTACATCCCCTCCTCTTAGATGTGCCTTCCTCTCGAAGTCACATAAAGAGGTAGGTAAACAATGCATATGAATAAAAGTCACATCCTTCGTGGGATTTATTTTTCTCAAACAAAAGTGGGTTCTTGGGACCCAAGTTTGGTCCATTCTTTTAAAAAAGACAAAGGAGATCCCTAAGCACATGTAGTAACCTCCTCCAAACAAGGTTACAAACATTTAATTCTACAAAGTAAACTCTATGAGGTTAACCAAGTTACAACACAGAACATCTAAAAAAATAAATTTCCAATGGAATCCCAAAGAATAACAACCAAGGTCAATGAAGATTGGGAAGGGTTACACACACACAGTGTCCATGCAATCTCATATGGGTGCAACACACGATAAAAGGGAAGGATAAAACCTCCATTTAGGTTAAATTATACTACAATGTTCGTTATTTAGACAAGAAAATCAACAATTACCAACTGCGACCCTCAATTTTACACAAGAAGTCACACCTTCTTATAGGGCTAACAATTTCTAGGGCCACGTAAAATGAGGTTTAACAAGGAAACAATCGATTTTAACAGAAGCATTGACAAGGAAGCAGACTATTCATTGGAAGCACTTTTTATAATTCAAAAGGACTCGATTAAATTTTCATGCTAATACTAGAATAATCTTGGCCACAAGGTTTTTATAACTTGATATTTGTACTCAAATATCAAACACACAAATACTAATCCTGATTTAGAAATCCCAAACACTTAGATGACATTTCCACATTGATGAAAGTAATCTTTACGCATACTAACATATCAACACAAGAGATACCAATCACTCTATATAACAAAACAAAATTTATTTATTTTAAATCCCACCCTATTTCAAAATAATCTTAAAACAACCACAAACTTAATATCATAACATAGAAATACCCAAGCAACTGGGAGAAAATAGGCAACAAGAGAGGTCCAACTAACAATTACTAGGGAAACACACCAATATCCAAGAAAAACATACGAAAACAACCTATACTTTCTCTTCCCAAAGGACAAGAGGGACAACATCATGGTTTCCAAAAAGAAGGAGAATTTCCAAAATTCCTTCATATCCTTAACATATGTTTCCTAAGCTTTCCAATAAGCCTAGGTCACCAATAACCTATTCCAAACATAAGGAGGGTGCCTCTCTTACAACTAAAGATATAGACTCACTCCTAAAAGGCCACAAACCATGCACCCGTCGAGCTAAGAGGTAGAAAGGGTACGACGACCCGAAAGGCTCCAACAAGGGGATATCACACACATTTATGTCCAAGGGAGTAAAACACAGCTAGAACACATCACTATCAACAAGGTACTTCATTAATTAGGGTAGGCGGACACACCTAAAGGTTCAAAAAGTTCCCATCTTTGGAATGATGGGACGTAAGATCCATCAATATGAACATAGCGATTATTAAATGCTAATAAGGCAATACTATCCTTATGCATACTTATAAAAAAATCGATCGCTAAAGAGAGATCCAAAAATGACCTAACTGTATGCATGTATACTTTGTTTAATGCTAAATAATATGAAGCAAGAACTACCACCTAAAATAGTTCTACAATTTAGCTAAAACAAAGCATAAACACCATCATGATAAGAATTAAACAAGGGTTAGATGCTAGCATTCATAAATACAAAATTTGAAACTAACAATGCTAAATATCTAAACTCCTCTATTCTCTAACAACAAATAAATGAATGGACCTAAGTAAGCTCCATGGCTATCAAAATAGTTGTCCTTAATGTTCCAAGAACCTAGGAATGGGGGCTAATCAAAGTTGGGCTACAAGACCCTTTTGACACCTCCCATATGACCCAAGCACTTTAAGAAAGAGACTTAACTCTTCAAGATGATGAACTCTCAAAAGGGCAAGGTGCAAGCTCTTAGTCTCTTTGCTATATGCTTTGCATTTGCTCTCTTAGAAAGTTTAGGTGTAAGTAAAAAGGTAGGTGGAGGGCTCTTTATATAGCCCAAAGGATAAAGGATTCAACACATTCTCATGAATGTGGGATAAAGGTAAAACATGATTAGGAATGGATAAGGTTTCTTTATTAAAGGTAACCTTACTTTAGAAGGGTTTAATACATGTTTAGCAAGTTATGGGAGTTGGGGTGCTTTAATTAATCAAAGGTGATTAATTAATAGGTAGGTGTAAGCTTATAGAAACCAATTAGAGGAATATTAGTACGATTTAGGCTATTAGAAGGGGATTAAATCAATTAAATATTGATTTACTAGTTAAATGGAGGGGGAAGACTAATTAATTAATAATAATTAATTAATCTAGATAGAAGAAGTGATTTATTAACGGAAGGTTGTTAATTAGGTTATTTGTTGGATAGGTAACTTAATTAATTAGGTTAGTGTAATTAATTAATGATGATATGAGGGAAAATTAGTGCCTTTTGACGATATGTCGTTGATTTGCGAGAAAGAGGATAATTAGCGCAATTTAAGTATTTAAATTGCTTGGGCGTGATTATAGGTGTCTACATTTGCCCCTCTTTGGGGTGGCGTAAGTGATGTCACTTCAAAGATAGTAGATAGAAGAGATTTTGAAGAGGTAGAAGAAAAATTAGTAGGAGGGAGAGATGCCCCTTGAGTGTCGATGGGGTGATGAAAGAAGATGATCGACGATCGAAAAAGGTGAGAGATAGATAGAAGAATGGGAAGAGGCAAGATGCCCGGTAAGATGGAAGAATAAGGTTGAGAGGAAAGTGATGTAGAATGAATATGGAGGAGGGGAGAGAAGAGCTTAGCCTCTAGCTATGTGTATTGGAACAATTTTGGTGTCATCATATGGCCATAAGAGCTACGTCATCGGTCCTTATGAAAAATATAAGCATACGACAAAGGTAGAACGACATGAAAACACCAACTCCATGCAACATACAAAATGCAATGCAATACGAGAAAGTGAAAGATGCCTAACTCCATGCAACATACAAAATGTAATGCAATACGAGAAAGTAAACAAGCTAAACTAATAGAGAAACATAATATAATGTTTTTATTATCGAGATTCGATTCACATTTAATTGCAAATTAACGACAAGGGTTGATGATGGTGCCCCAAGCAAGGATACATGCGAGGGGGATAATGGAGGACACTTGGGCCGAGGATGGAAAATCAATGTTCACTACGAAATAGTACCTGTGCAACTCGTTGTGCCCCAAAGTACTGCATTTAAGTAAGCAACCTAGCTTTTGTTGATGGAGGTAGATCAAGATGATCCGCAAGTCGCACACATGAACAAGTGAGAACCAAAGAGTGACGTTTTGTAGGATGATTTTCAATTTCTAGAAGTTTTCTGAAACATATTTGAATGTTTTTGATGATCTTTTTAACATATTTGACTGTTTTGGTTGATTTTGAAAGTTTTATGAAACTATGTATAGGAAGACGAGAAAGCGTGGATGCCCCTAGCGATAGATGGATGTACAAGGGCATAAGGCTACGTGTGTACCTGAAAGGTGAAGATTTAAAAATGTCCCAACGATAAGGTGGGAGTATTCAAAGGTAAACTCTTCACTGTGTAGTAGCGGGACCCAAGGCCATTATGGATAGGTTCAACATGATGATGAACATAAACCAATGAAATGTTGGGAAGAAGCAATGATGCCCCCAACTTAAGTTCAGCCTGAAGCACATGATAGAAATGAAGGAGAAGATTATTTTTGTGGAAGGGGACAAAGGTTTCCACAAACATGGAAAACAATTAATCTTATACACATGGATGTTCTGAATGAAGTAGAAGAATGATGTGAATGATATGAATGTAGCTTAGAAGCCTCGCGATGAAGAAGTGATTAGCCAAAGGCATAAATCGTGAGACGAGATATGGACTAGAGTAAGAGTCTAAACAAGGTCCAAAAAAGACACTTGGTAACATACTAATCTTGTTTACTCATAGAGATCCAATGTGTGCACGTGGATTTTATTACCTCTTGAAGTGAATATTTAATAGACAACAAGTGAAGAGACCCTAGCCAATGTGTAGGAATGATTTATTTTGATAAGTGATTTTGTGAATGGAGGGTGAAAGGATAGCCGTACATTGCTCCACTACCAGCCAAGTGTCCATAGCCTCGAAGGAGATGTATTTGATTCTAATCACAACATTGCTCTATTGCACCAAAGGCCCATAGCCCCGATAGAGATTATTGGAAATACCCCAAGAGAGAGTTATATATTAATTTTATTTTGATTTTTAGCTTTGAGCTTTTGAGTTTTGTTTGATTCTTTTACTTTCTGAAAACTTGTTTCAGCTCTCTTGTTTGACAAGGGGTTAAGAACCACTGATGGCTTGATGGAAGGAGGTGGAAGTGATTGTGATGAAGACATTGTCTAGTGTCAACAAATATGTTGAAAATTTCTTCACAACAAGTTTATCGATGTTTGAATGTGATAGGATTCCATGAGGTTAGTTGTTCTTTAATTTACCAAGGTGATAAAAGACCAGGGGCAAACAGATACCATAGAGATAAATGTCACAAAATGCATGCGAATAAGCTAACCAAAATATCACCAAAGGGATGAAAATGGTAGGAAGACTTGCAGAAGAATAGCAAGGAAGGAAGAAAGAAATATCCATGTGTACATGCAACACCCGATCGCAATGTTTGATCTTTGTACCTTTGATTTTTGTTGTTGTTTTTTATTATTTTTTTAGATTATATATATATATATATATATATATATATATATATATATAGAACCGTTGTTACTAACAAAGTCACTCGTGTGTGATAGGATCCAACAACGATGTTTCGACTTCCTCGATAAGGAGACTAAGCGTGTTTGTTTATCAAGAGTCATGTTTTCCCAATCTCGATGATCGTGGTGAGTTCACACTCAACAAAGGATTGTGATTTATCCTGAAACATGGATTTTGTATGCAGGAGATTGAGTTCCCTAACCAGAGGTTTATGCACTTTGTGCCATACTTGATGGTTATGTTGATGTGCATTCTTGAATTGTGCTTGATTTACAATTTTGAGATTGTTTGAGTTGTTGGGTGATTTTGAGCTCTTGCAAGTTTTGAACTGAGCTTGATAATGAACCTGTTTGGGTTTCTTATAAGCTGACACTTGAATTTTTTGACCTCGAGAAGGAGAAGAATATGAACATTTACGATTGATGATAGGAATGATAGAAATGGTAGTGGGCTTGCCACAACCATTGATAGAAGAAATATGTGATAGATGAAAAGGATATGGTCCAAGAATTGAAGAGGATGGGCTACCAGGAGGTGAGCCATAGATAGAAGGTGAAAGGATACTAGGATGTGGCCCAAGAATAGAAGAAGAAGGGCTACTAGGACATGACCCATAAATAGAAGATGAAGGGCTACTAGGATGTGGCCCAAGAATAGAAGAAGAAGGGCTACTAGGACATGACCCATAGATGTAAGATGATGGACTACCAGGATGTGGCCCAAGAATAGAAGATGATGGACTACCCGAGGGTGATCCATACATAGAAGATAAGGGGCTAGTTGGACGTGCCCCAATAATCGAAGATAGTGGGCTACTCGAAAATGTCCCACAAATAGAAGAGGGAGGACTACTAGAACGTGACCCACACCTAAATGAAGATGAAGGGCTACTTGGTGCTGACCCCACAAGAGATTGTGATTGAGGAATTATGATATACGAAGATTTATTGGGTGATGAGAAGATAGGCCATGGATCTATGTAAGACCAAGGAGTTTCATCACATAATGAAGAATGTGAAGATGGAAGAATAAGAGGAGGATCAAGTTGCATGATCGAGGCTCTTCCTCCATTTCTTGATCAAAGGAATCAACCTTTTCCTCACATGATATGTAGACACATCAAAGTCTAAAGAGAATCCTTTTTGTAATCTACTAAAGGAATATCTTCATATGCCCCTATAAATGCCCTAATTGTTTCTTCATTCGAAAGAGATCAATCTCCAATGGTATGAGTTGTTGATCGACCCCTGGGGTTTATTGGAAGAAATAGGTTCACTTGGTGTGGAAGGTGAGAAGATGTTTGATGATTATTGATAGAAGAAGATGGTGTGGGGGATGAAGAATAAGTGTAGCTAGATGTCTCAGGAGTAGAAGAAGGTGGTGTGGACCTACCTATACAATGGTATGTCATATGTAAAATAGTAGGATTAAGTCCAAAGTCTATAGATTGTGATGCATGGGTCGATTCAGATGTTTGTCTCGAAGGACTTTAAGTTACACGAATCTTCACAGAAGGAAGATTCTGTGGGGGTGATTGATGAAGAAGGTCCTACAAAGAAGGGGAGGACTGTGATTCAAGCATCGCATTAGATGAATGATTACAAGGGTCCTGCGAAGGAAGAGAGGACCGCGATTCAAGAATTATATTATACTTCTGATTGGAGGGATTTGGAGTCGCGTGTATCTTCAAAGGAAGAAGACGTCGTTGGGGCGACTGATAAAAGGGGTCCTGCGAAGAAAGGGAGGACCGTGACATAAGAGTCACATTAGATGATTGATGAAGAGGATCCTGCAAAGAAAGGGAGGACCATGACTTAGGAGTCGCATTAGATGAATCCAAATAGTAGTTTGGATCTGAATCCTTAGAAGAGTCAGAGGAAATATTTGGATTGGAATCCTCATAAGAAGAGGAAATGTTTGGATTAGAATTAGAAGAAGAGTGGGAGGAACTCGAAGAATAATTTGGATCTGACGTGTCCAAATTATACCACCGACTATGAGATGAAGGTGGGGAATGAGTTACCCGTATGGGCTCTCTAGCACGAAGAACCAAACGAGGTTTAGTTGTGATGGGAATCCTATGATTTGAATTGCTGAACCTAGGTTTTGTATTTTTGTAAGTATGGGGAACCGCATGATAGTTAGTCATTTTTGGTGTTGTTTTAAGCACAAATGTCTAGATCTAGATAGTGTGATGGAACTCCTTCAAAGGGAAGGAAGTGACATGTCAATTTGGGTAGCATAAGGACAACCAACTAGACATTGTGTAAGTATGGGGATGCGTGCATGATTTTTGAAGAAGGTCTAAGGAAAATAGACATCGTGACGACGTAATATCGATGAGATAAAAATGGATTGTCCTAGAAAATAAGTTTTCTGAATGAATAATCACAAGGAACAATCATGCGAGTGTGAAACCTAAAGCCAATCAACAAGGAAATACACCATATGAAAATGTGATGCAAAGATGATCAACAAGATGTTTTCACTTATGCCAAGTTCAAGGAAATGAACAAAACATAAGTAAAAACAAGAAGTCAATGCGATCTCCCAATCAAGATATACGATGAGCGAGCTCAAACTTGATTAAGACCTATATCTCAAAAAGTGCCAATTACAATTCGCGAATGACACAACAATATCACCAAGATATGTTAACCCACTTTGCGAGAAAGTGAAGTATTGATATCGAGGTGTTATTGATATAACACACACAAATAGTAACAACTAACACTCTTTGAAATTGAGGTAATACTAGAACCGAACTAAAAATATCAAAGTATAGCTAGGAATAGTTAAAAATGTGTGCAACATAACCATACAATATAGGTATTTATGTCGAGTTTATAAGAAACAAGACGTAAATATCGAAATTGTAGTGATACGATACAAATAAGCTAACTCTTCTAAGGAAGTCTGCGGTGATGAACCATGCCTAACTACAATGATGATCTTGACATGGGTATCAAGATCACAATGGCTACCAATGATGTGAAAACACCTCCACACACTTTAGACATTTAACTAACCCTTGAATTAGAAACATGGATGGGCGTAAACGGACATAAAAGTGAGAGAAACAGTCGATTGGTAACACAAAGGTAGTCACCCTTCTTTTGCTCAACAAAGTGTCAAAAGAATGTGAAGGAAGTAAAAAAAAAAAGATGAAAAATGTTAGCCTCACTTTGGCAGAGTTTCACCTCGCCCTAAGGCCAAAAAAACTAGACAAAAGTAATACGTCACACGTTTCTCAAAAAGAAGGTTCACAACTCAACACTATTTTAAAATGGTCAAAGTGGGCTCCTGGCCAAAGTATATTCTCCTAGGTGGTTCTCTCACCCTAGGTATTACAAAGTTGCTACAAGCGAGCGCAATTTACCCAAAAAGGAGTATCTCGGCTTTACTTTACCCTTCAAAACAAAGAGGCAACTAGTGCGTCTACATGTACTATCACCGGGGTCACCACAATGGACAACTTGTAATGCTATCTCACAAAGAAATCACTAGTCAAGTAGGTAGTGCGGAGCACTTCCGTTTCGTCGGCCCACAAGGTTCCCTTTGCGTGGACTACTTTGGGGTTCCTGGAACCACCCCCATTGTTGTAGCTTAAGGCGTTATGCCAAAGGGGTTATGTTCCAGTTGAAGTAGAGAGGGACGTACCTTTTCCAAAACTGCAATATAAAGTGTTTTGAATATGGTGTTCCTTTTATCTTGTTTAATTAGGTGTGGTTTTCTTGAACACCTTTTGGCAACCCGTATAACAACCGTATTAGTAGTTTTTGATTTTGTTTTGGTTCCTCCTTTTTCTTTGACAAGCGTTTTTTTAGGTCTTGCACTCAAGTGTTAGTAGTTCTCAAAGAAAATGACATTATTTAAAAGAGGATTAAAAGTTGCTTTTGATTCTCAAGATCATCCAAGGATTCAAGAGAAGAGAATACACAACAAATAATCCAACTAAAAAGTAAAGAAAATCTTTTCAATCAATGAACCATACAAAATTCTTGATAAATGTTCATTCCCTTAAACCAAAAGTGAAAGATGAAGTTTCCAATTTACCAAATGTTATGAAATGAAGACTAAAGTTGCTTTTGATTCTCAAGATCACCCTAAGGTGCAAGAGAAGAGCATACACAAACTTTATCCCAACTATATAGAAATGGAAAACTTCAAATCAAAGGACCATTGAAAAATACTTTGTAAAAGGTTCATTCCCTTAAACCAAAAGTGAAAGATGAAGTTTCCAATTTACCAAATGTTATAAAATGAAGACTAAAGTTACTTTTGATTCTCAAGATCACCCTAAGGTGCAAGAGAAGAGCATACACAAACTTTATCCCAACTATATAGAAATGGAAAACTTCAAATCAAAGGACCATTGAAAAATGCTTTGTAAAAGGTTCATTCCCTTAAGCAAAATGAATAATCAAGTTTCCAAGTTTAATCCCAATGTTAACAAGATAGAGATCAAAGTTGTTTCTAATTCTCAAGATCACCAAAAGGTGAAATAGAAGAGCATACACACGCTTTGGTCTAAATCTAGTAAGCATAGAAATACAACATTCATCAAAACATTAGACATGTTAGGAAATGACTAGTTTTAAAATAACATAAAAACCTACAACTTCTGTAAGTATAAATCCTGAATTTATGTTTTCATTGCATATTTAACTTCAATACCTTTCCAACGCAAAAAAAATGGAGTCATTTCGAGTTCGGGAGCAAACGTTATGGCCTTCGGAAGATGGGTTACACATATGCTCTTATGCTCATGGGTATGCACTTGACATGCACTCAAAAAATGTCAAAAAAACGTCCCTTAATCTGCAAAATGGGAAAAATTTTCCAACCAAGATTCAATTTTGAAAACAAACCATCACATTAATATATGAATAGAAGACTCAACGCTATCAAACATTAACATACATGCTCAAGAATTTAAGATTTTCAAGAAATTGACAAAACTAGCATGTAGAATGATGAAAAAGTAAGCTCTAAAAATGAAAACATGATGAAATCTTGAAATTTTCTCACCAAGATTAAATTTTGACAGCAACCCACCACATTAATATGTAAATAGAAGACTCAGCACTATCAAACACTAACCTACATGCTCAAGAATTGAAAATTTTCAAGAAATTGACAAAACTAGCATGTAAAATGTTGAAAAAGTAAGCTAAAAATGAAAACATGATGAAATCTTGAAATTTTCTCACCAAGATTAAATTTGGGCAACAACCCACCACATTAATATGTAAATAGAAGACTTAGCACTATCAAACACTAACCTACATGCTCAAGAATTTAAAATTTTCAAGAAATTGACAAAACTAGCATGTAGAATGTTAAAAAAGTAAGCTCTAAAAATGAAAACATGGATAAATCTTGAAATTTTCCCATCAATTCCAATTTTGACAGCACTTCACCTCCTTCATACCTACAAGGAATACCCAACACATGCAAACTCAACAAAACAAGTTAAAAAAGTTAGATCAACATGTGTAAAAGAGGGTTAGTAACCAAAAATAAAACTTAACTACAAAAACTTGAAATTAAGTGCAAAGGACAATGGAGTAAGTCCCACCAGCATGCCAAATGTGTGCATGTATACTTTTCTTAATGCTAAATCAAATGAAGCAAGAACTACCACCTAAAATAGTTCTACAATTTAGCTAAAACAAAGCATAAACACCATCATGATAAGAATTAAACAAGGGTTAGATGCTAGCATTCATAAATACAAACTTTGAAACTAACAATGCTAAATATCTAAACTCCTCTATTCTCTAACAAAAAATAAATGAATGGACCTAAGTAAGCTCCATGGCTATCAAAATAGTTGTTCTTAATGTTCCAAGAACCTAGGAATGGGGGCTAATCAAAGTTGGGCTACAAGACCCTTTTGACACCTCCCATATGACCCAAGCACTTTAAAAAACAGGCTTAACTCTTCAAGATGATGAACTCTCAAAAGGGCAAGGTGCAAGCTCTCTTAGTCTCTTTGCTACATGCTTTGCATTTGCTCTCTTAGAAAGTTTAGGTGTAAGTAAAAAGGTAGGTGGAGGGCTCTTTATATAGCCCAAAGGATAAAGGATTCAACACATTCTCATGAATGTGGGATAAAGGTAAAACATGATTAGGAATGGATAAGGTTTCTTTATTAAAGGTAACCTTACTTTAGAAGGGTTTAATACATGTTTAGCAAGTCATGGGAGTTGGGGGGTGCTTTAATTAATCAAAGGTGATTAATTAATAGGTAGGTGTAAGCTTATAGAAGCCAATTAGAGGAATATTAGTATGATTTAGGCTATTAGAAGGGGATTAAATCAATTAAACATTGATTTACTAGTTAAATGAAGGGGAAGACTAATTAATTAATAATAATTAATTAATCTAGATAGAAGAAGTGATTTATTAATGGAAGGTCGTTAATTAGGTTATTTGTTGGATAGCAACTTAATTAATTAGCTTAGTGTAATTAATTAATGATGATATGAGGAAAATTAGTGCCTTTTGACGATATGTCGTTGATTTGCGAGAAAGGGGATAATTAGCGCAATTTAAGTATTTAAATTGCTTGGGCATGATTATAGGTGTCTACACTAACATATACTTGTGTTATAACATTATACTTATGTTTTTGTTTTATATAAAAAGGGGAGGTATCAAAAGTACTCCACCATATCACAACCCAAAATCTTGGGTCGTAATGAGATTATATATTCTCATAGTAGTTCAAGGGAACCTTTCAATTAGTTCAAACTTTAAGATTATATCCTTTATAAATTTTACAACATGCAATAAGAATTTATACAATCAAGCTTTTTTATTTATACTTTTTTTTGTGCTCAAACCCATAAAATTATCCGTTCCATATTCCAAATTATAAAATACTAGTTATAGTTACGTTCTCCAAGCATATTTCGTATAAGTTTTCTTAATTAATGCATTCCTTTTATTATGATATCCCATATCTTGTGTCAATACCAATATTGACATGATACCTCACTACTCTAATTAAATGAAAAAACCGGTCATTTTACTTCTACGGAGGGTATGAGAGGATTCTTTGCAATTTTCTCATAGTTTCTTTATTTTTGTTTATTTATTCTATTAAGATACAAAGCTAGAGTAAGGAACCATTTTTCCCCTAATGCTCTAGCTTACTTATTAAGTTTCAAAAGTCAAATCCTGTCAATTAGAGTTATAATATGTTCATGTCTATCACATTACCAATTAAAATTTAATGAGTAATACGATTGAGGCATATCACATAATTAATTTTATAGAAATAAGTGATCATTAACCAAAATGGAACACATAAATATTACAAGAGTTTACCAAATAATTACATGTATCCCTGAGGCACTCCAAGTGGGTCTCCACAAGAATAATTAGGAGTTATGATTAAGGCACACATTAAAGTTACAAAGTTTCTTTTACGAGTTCAAGGAGTTTAGATCAAGTATTAGGAGAGAAACCATGTTTTTGTAGAAACTCAAAATAGGTTCACTAGATAAGAGAAAGTTTCCAAACAAAACTTATGCCTCCACAAGATACCTTACAACACACTTCCTCACCAAGAGGGCATTAAAATATCAAGAGGGCAATGAAATTATTTTCTCGAAACATAACATCTAAGGCCAAGAGTTATAGTATTAGATGAAAGAGCATGACATAAAAAAACTAAGGTTAGAATCTTAAGATTTGTGACACCAAAATATCTAACACAAATCCTAAGGAACCCAATGTATCCACATTTGTCTCACATAATTCGTTACTAATGGGTTATAGTGTGATGTATGTTGAACAATTCAAGAGATTAAGACAACAGTATGTCTATATATGGTTCATCGAGATCAAAATAAGAATACTTATTTAAGCACTAAGCTCAAAGGAGCTTGAGTATAACCATATTTATCCAGGGTATTTATAGTCCAAAATGTCGATCTTTTCTTAATTAACACAAAGAAATTGAATCAGGACTCCAATATGCCCATAGGTGGACTACCATATCCCAACGGTACACTATTCACCAAATCCTATAATTATCCAAGAGTTAATCCATCCCTAACATAATCCATAAGTCCATAGTGAATATTGCATCTATTTTTATGATGAACAAAGCTCCTACTAGGGTGAAAAAGAAACACAAACACCATCAAAACTACCAACTATCTTTGCATTTGACACATAGAACTCTCTCCCTAGGAATCTAGGTATTAAAAAGGGGTCACTCCAAGGTCCTAGAAACACAAAACCACACCACTCCATAATGAAAGGCATGATTTGAAGCACCTAAGAATATAATTAACACAACTAGGTTGTACCCCCATACGATGAGGGATCACAATAAAATAGTGTAGAACCAGCTTATGAAGCACAGACATGAAAAGGATCACATTTCATTCTTGAAAACATTTAGCCAAGTGGGCATCGAGACAAATGAGATTCGAGTCACCAATCAAAGGTAAAATCCAATAAATATTGGAAATAAAAAAAATGGCTAAGTAGCCGCATTGCATTGCAATCCTTGAAAATATTGCAATAAGATAAAAATAACAAGAAGAACCTTAGAGCTTCTCAATCAAATCATTAAAATAAAATGTTGGTCCTTGATAAAAGAACTTAAGTTTACAAATATAAAAACATGAAATGTCCACATCACATTCACTTTGCAGCCCTTGATGGGCCAGCTGGTAGGGGTACTATACATCGAGCTTAGATGTAATAACAAACATACAAAAATGGATCAAATGTTATAGTATGTCCCGATATCTATGCTCCCATATGGGGATTAAATCCACAAGCGACAACGAAAACCAAGTAGTCTAACCAATGAAGAAAAAAGGAGCTCTTAACAACTAATTAACCCATATTTTTAGTCCAAATTGATGTCCAAATCCTACCCATAGCACTTATTCCCAAGCGTTGCACCACACAAAATAACACTCCAAATAAGAAAGGGTCTCTATGGGGTCAACACATCTCACATCTATAACCAAGAGCTAGGAACCCAATAACCAACATCTTCGCAAGGAACCAAGTTCCTATCACTCAAGAAGTTCACAAGAATATCAAATTGAATTATAACTCTTGTTAACCAAGTTCGACAAGACGCCCACTAGATGAGTAAAATAATCCAAATAAATTTTATTATTGTTATTTTTATTTAAATCCTACAACCTCCAGTGTTCTAGGTTTAGTTTCCACAAAAAGGTTATTGTGTTCACATGTTTTCCCATGGTCCAAGCGTCAAACCCATGAATTTGATACCAAACCGTAACACCCGCCGAACACAACACGTTAACCCACATCAACTACAAATTATGTATAAATTTAACGACTATTTTTTAAAAATGAATTAAACCAATTGCGTTAATTAAGTTCAATCATATTAACAACCTTACTAGTGTTGGTTAGAGTTTCGCTCCTATTCTAATTAGTGTGCTAGAAATCAATAAACACCAAACAACATCGAATATGCAAGGGATTAGTACCTTGGAGATGGTGATGACTGATGCGGGCATAAATTGGATGATGATTTCCTCGCTATGATCTTAGGAAACATGGAACTCAAATATACTAGAGAACAATTGCTTATATATTTCATGTGGGAGTCTACTTTGGTGAGCAGACTTGAGAAGCATTCACTTCCTCGGTGGTTATCAACCCTCGTGTTCACAAGATAAAAATAAATGACAAGTAATAGATGACATAAAAAAGTAGAGAAATGCAATATTCTAAGTAAATGGAATGACGAGGACACTTAGTTATTGCTCTGATATGGTGATGAAATGAACATCAATACGGCATTATGAGAGCAACATGGGGATGATATGAGATAAGAGCTATAATGGCAGAGTTTTACCTTAACTTCATATACTTTCAACTTTGCTTAAAACTTTGAAAATAATGTTCCAAAATTTCCCACCTTCAAGCTTCAAGTTTTGTTTTAGAATTTTCATATTATTCATACAAGGGGGGAAGGCCTATATTTATAGCTTGGATATGGGTTCAATTAGGGGCTAATAGGTAACTAGGGTTTACAAAAGTAACCCTAATTTAGGGGCATGATTTTAGTCATAATGGATATGATTTGGAGGGGATCAAAATTTGAACTATTAGGTTAAAAAGAAAGGATGTGATATTGAGTAGGGAACATGATTGAAAAGGTTAGGTGTAATAGTGAATCCCAAGTGGATTACGTATACACTATTGAATATATGAATGAGATGTCATATTTTGAATGCATTAGGGGTTTATAATTATTAAATTCATGGGTGGGGTTCATGAATTCAATAATTTTTAAAGTATTGATTACATTAGGCGAGGCGTTTGATTTTATTTTATTGACTAGGGTTGATGACTTGAATGGTGGGTGTAATAGTGGATTTGATCTGGATGAGTGTGACTTAATTGGAATATTGAGATAATGAGGTTTAAGGGGATCAATTAATCAATCAAAATTGATTAATTAAATATGTCGTTTTGGTGGGAGATGGGATTTGCAAGGATAAGCCTATTGAAGGAGAGAGAAAATGCGTGGTGATACCAAAATTTTGTGTCTACTATTACCCATTTTTATTGAGTGGTTTTTGATAGCAAGCCATGAGAGAAAAAAAAGGGTTAGATGAAATCATGTGTCTCGAGGATGGATAAAAACATGACCAAGGAAAGATGCCCTAGGCGAAAAGATCACAAAAACAATAGAAAAATATGGCGGTGACTCAATATCACATCGATAGAGGAAAATTGCCGTCTTAATGGAGATGTGGCGACAACATTCTATGTTCATAGGAAAACATCAAAGTATGCGCATCTAAATATGAAAGGTATGTGAAACCCTTCATGAACGAGGAATCAAACAAAAGGTCATGCGTTCACCAGGAACGAGGATGAAAAGTCATAGTACCCAATGGGATATGCAAAGGACAAGATGGAAATAGATAAAAAAATGTGGATGATGAGATAATATGCCCCAAAAGGGGAAGTATGGTTGCCAAGGCAAAAATAAAAGGATAAAAGCATGTCACGATATGGTCGGGATATTTCCACGAAAGTGGATGTTAAGAGTAGGTTGGAGAGATTTGTAAAAGTATGCCCCAAAGGGACTAAATATGATGTAAAAATATGGTGCATAGGAAAGTGTTGTTATTGACTAGACGAGAAAAATTGAAAGCAACATCACTTCTTTGACAAATAGAAGAAGGATTCAAGCTACTTGTGATGAAACAAAATAAGAGCAAAAATTATTGGAAGAGAACAAAATTTGATAGGTGATGACCATTATGGTATCCTCCAAGACAAAAATGTCAAGGGAAGATGTGATGAGGGATGTAGCTGATGATTCCTACTTGAGAGGGTTGGAAGAGATGACATTGCTCTCGAAAGGAGGAGAGAGAAATTTGATAGAGAAAAGGAAGAGGATATTGAAGAAGACAAGGATATGGATTAGAGCAGACATGGTGGAAGAATAGAAAAAAAGAATGAAAGAGGAT
This sequence comes from Taxus wallichiana var. yunnanensis, assembly GCA_018340775.1. Classification (NCBI taxonomy): domain Eukaryota; kingdom Viridiplantae; phylum Streptophyta; class Pinopsida; order Cupressales; family Taxaceae; genus Taxus; species Taxus wallichiana. The sequence continues at coordinate 906,771,936 of CM031240.1, read as the reverse complement.
GAATAGGATGGGGTGAAATAGGATGGATAAACCATCGTCCACCGATAACGAGGGTGTGAACCATGCTTGAATTGGATGGAAATAAGAGGAAGAGAATAATACAAAAGGATGATAAGAGATGAAAGAAGATATATGATAAAGATAAGAGGAGAAGAAAGTGATGAAGAAGGAAGAATAAGAAGGAGAAGACAAAATGGGAATAGGGAAGAAATGAGAGTCGAGATAGGAGAGAAGAGGGATGAGAGGTACCGTATGAAAGAAGCAGAGAGATAGTAAAGAGGGAAGATGGCGGAAGAAAGAAACAACGAGGGACAAAGAAGAATAGGAAAAGAAAAGGATAGAACATGTGAGTGCGGGAGAAAGGAAAATGGAAAGGGAAATAAAAGAGAGAAGAGGAAAGAGTAAAAGGTGAAAACGGGAGAGAGATGTGCAATATGAAAGTATTGGAAACAAAGAAATAGACAACATGTAGAAGATGATGGAGAGAAATGGAAATAAAATGAGAGCGATGGATAGGAAGGTAGTCAAGAAAAAGATATGGCAGAACCGAGAAAAAGAAAGAAACTATGGTGACAAGGAGAGGAGGGGGAGTGGAAAAAGGAAAGGAAACCATGATAAAAGGAGGGAATGATTGAGAGTGGAAATATAAGAAAAAGAAATGGATAGGAGTATGGTAGATTATGAGAAGAGAGAAAATTCAAGAGTGAAGGAGACAAAGGATGGAAGATGAAGGGAATATGAGAGAAGGATGATAGGAGAGATGAACAAGAAGACGAGATGAGAGTAGGGGTAAAATCAGGAAAAAGGAAGAGAAGGATAGAAAATGGAAGGGGATGAGGAAGATGAAGAAGTTAAAGAAGATGAAAGAGGAGGTATAATAGAGAAGAGAAAGAAAATGTGGAGAAAATCGAAGAATGGAAGAGAAACCGACATATAATCATTGAAAAGGTGGGGGTGAAATAGAAAAGAGGTTTGGTAGTGGGAAGGTGAAAATGATAGGGAAAGAAGAGATGATAGAGCGGATACAGAGATAAGATTAAAGGAACCGAGGTATCGAGAGGAAGACCGGGTAAAGAATATGAAATAGACCACATGGAAATGCATGTGGAGGGTGAGATGATAAAAAAAGATGGGATAACACTAGTGAACTAGGTTATCAATAGGAAAGTAAGAAGGAAGCAAGAGGGAAAAAGGGGATGAAAATGATACAGAGGAAGTCAAAGAAAACAAGGGGTAGAAACAAAGGACAATAGAGAAAATTATGGAGAAGGAAGAAAACCAAAATGGGAGATATCCAATGGAGAGTGAGAAGTATAAGGAATGTAAAGAGAAGATGGAGGGGAGGAATGAAACAAATTGGAAGAGATGCAGAGATGCATGAAATGAGGATAATTTAATGCCGAGAAAATTGAGAGAGGGTTTATGATGAAAATAGTAGAGATATTGAAGAAGGTGAAGGGAAGATGGAGAGGTAGCGAAGAAAAAGAGAGGAAGGGATAGAAGAGGCAATGCCAATGAAGGGACATTAGGCGAAGTCCTCCTATAATGATCGGTAGGAAAATATGTGAGGGAAAGTGAGAAAAGGAAGAAAAAAATTAGGAATGGAATTAAACACACCAACGAAGTGAATTTAGAAAAAGTTCACTAAAAATTGTTGGCAAGGATGGACAAGGATGAAGAGGTGGTGAGGAAAAAGCAGAATGGATGGTGTGGAAAGTGATGCCAACGAAGGGATGTTAGGAGGAGTCCTTTGATAATGAACAGTGGGCACATAGGAAGAAAGGAAGGAAGAGAAAATGGAAGAGGGAAAAGAGAAGGAATAAGGCTAAGCATAATGGGAATGCGATATGTTTAGAAGAAGTCCACCGATAATTATTAGCACAAAAGATGATGATCAAAAAATGTTAGGCAAATATCAAGAACAATCGAGGTAAGTATGAGAATAGATATGTGGTATAATTCTAGAAGATGGAATGGAAGAAGGGATAATGAGTTATACGAGGATAAAGGAGAGGAGAGGGTGTAGTGGATAAGGATGTGGATGAGGATGAACGAGGTAAAGATGAAGAAACAAGATATGAAAAGAAATGGTAAGAAGCGGTTAAGTAAGATTGCAAAGTGAGGGATGATGGAGATGATGATTGGGGAAGTTGGATATGATATTTGCGAGAATGAAAGAGGAGGTGAGAGGATTTGATGATGGGGGTTAATGAGAAATTTTGGATGGTAATAATGTGGAGTGATGAGTGAGTGCAAGATGACAAATCATCCGTAAGAGGTACTTTTAAGTAAGATTGCCATGTTGCGGGGTGGTTAAGTAAGATCTCCAAACCAAAAGTAGTGATGATATACAAGGAGAAAGAAAACATTCTAATGAGTATAGGTGTGGAATGGTTGACTGGAATATATGAATACGATAACAGGAGGGAGAAATAAAATGAGGGAAATATGGTGAGATGGGTGAAGGAAGGATGACAAATCAGCCTTAAGAGAGACTCTTAAGTAAGATTCCCATGCGATGGGAATCATTAAGTAGGAATTCCATGATGAAGAAGAAGAAGAATGATGAGAAGAAGTGGATGATTGGCAAGATTGATGGATAGAGTGTATAACACGATGGATTAAAGGGGAACCCTCCATTACATTTTCCACATTGTGAAAGTGAGTAAGTACGGTGACCGAGCAAAAGACGGATATTAGGAAGGATGAGAAAAGAGTGAGTGGTGTAAGCCAAAGTGGAACAAGAGGTGGTAAGGGGAGATAATAAGGAAAGGAGCGTAACATAAATGGATGGAGGAATTTATGAGGTATAAAATGGAGAGTGTGAGGGGAATCCTTAATTGGGATGCCCATGTTGTGAGAGTGATGATGCTAGAAGACATTGGTAGTGGTGATTTTCCTTTGATGGAATGGAAAATGGTGAAGGAGCTTCTAGAGTGGAAGGATCTTAGGAGAGGGGTATATCTTAACCAAGACACTGCATAGAAGGGGTGATTAAGTAAGATTGTCAATCTGAAAATGAAAGGATGAAAGGGGATCGAAATGACGAAATGGGTGATGAAGGAAGCAATGCTAGTAAAATTACATTAGGAAAAACCAAAAATATTTTTAGTGGTAGAGGATGGGTGAAGGATCGAAGAAACAACAGAGAAGGATAAAAAGTGTGAGAAGAGCAACAGAGAATGCGATGGGGTGAGTTTTAGGAGGAATTTGTTTTGGTAAAGGAGACTAGGAGGAAGAAATGACCAGCGGATGTGATTTTGAATGAGACTTTGTCCTAGAATGACATGTGTACTTCGAGTAGGATTGTCATGTTGCATGGATAGTTAAGTAGACGTGCCAAGATTGGGATGAAAATCCTGGAATGGTGAAAAATATGATGTCTGCGCTCTATGATAGACAAGAATAAGAATGATGAGAAGGGTAATGGGTGGATAATTGACAAGAAGATAAGGGTGATGCGAGAGGATGGATGGAGAAAGGTCATGTTGGACATGGTGGGGGATGAGGAGCTTTAGATAATGAATGCTACTTGTGAGATATCCTCAAGTAAAATTCAAAAACTGCAATGTACATCAAGTAGAATTCCCAAACCGAACAATATATAGAAAGAGAGTATTTAGAAATAGTAATAGATTTCATGGATTTATGGATGACGTCAATAGAGGACATCCGAAGAGTAAACATATGGATACAAATTATGAAATTTGATTTCAAAGAATGTGTTTATGATAAAAGGTGACGTTGATGAGATAAGTGTCACATAATCATAACAAGGGGCATGTAAGAAAACTATGCTTTGAACCAGATGAGAGGTAAACAACAAAAGGTACCACTCAAGGAATTACACTTATGAAAAATAGAAGGTGTTAATATATGACCAAAGACAATTAGTTATACCAAAATAGTATGAGGGAGACATGTATGAAATATTCTCATAGACCTAATGTCAACACAACAAGCGGTTTGAGATGTAACTTGTATATGGGGAGATGATTCTCCAAAATTGGTGTTCCTAAGACTATGTCCCGGCTCTAGGAAGGGGAAGATGCAAACTGATCAATGCGGGAAGTTTGCAATGTATATATGAGAAATCTTATCTATGTGAAAAGCTTTTTGAGGATCCTATGATAATTGAAGACTAGTTAATGTCGGAAACCTTTCAAATGCCATAATAACAAAGTAGCCATCCTTCAAGGGTATGGTATACTTTATACATAATATGTATGACAAGAATAATATAAATGATATCCGTCCTTCGAGAGATGGTTCTATTTCTTGTGATTTTTATTTGAATTTGATTTGTATGTGTTTCTTTTTATTTTCCCTTTTTTTACATGCACAATTGTCCTTCGAGGGATAAGTCTGTTTTTGATAACTTTGATTTTTATTTTTGCATCCATGAATTTTAACTTTACATGGGGGAGAGCTAGGAATAGCTAAGTAGACCACTTAGGAGGGGATAATGAATGTACAAGAGACACCCCTAGACCCTTTGTATGACTGAAATAAGAGAATGAGAGGGTGACAGATGTAATAATTATAGATTCTTCACAAAATGAGAGAATCTATCCATAATGAATATTGTATGAGAAGAGCTGTGGTACTCATATTTAGGGTCATATCAAAGAAGTGAATGTAAACCACATAATTCATATCATTACCATGATATATGGAAGAGGATAACAATGGAGGAATGATCTAAATATATGATTATCTACTCACGGGTACATGTACTAACAAAAGAATGGATGCAAGTGCAATGCATTAAGAGGTTCAATTCAAGGTTTACCATTGAGGAAGCCAAAGGATAGGCCCAAGACTAATACTTATGCGTGATAATATATGGTTCGATCTAGTTGGGAGAAAACTTTCCCCATTGGCTCCTTTCTAGGGTAGTGACATTCTAGTTCTCCTTTAAAAAAGGTCACCTATTTTAAAGTCGTGTTCTTTGATATGCTTTTTATAAGCATGTTGGATACGCTTTTGATAAACATGATTGTGTTCAAGAGAGAGAAGGTGATGCTCGTCTAACAAATCAAGTTGCATCAGATGTTCCTTTTGATAATCTTCATCTAGAAATGAAGTCACGAAGAGACACACTTAAGGATGGAATTTGAAATTTGAGAGGGAGAATGGATTTAGAATCTGTAAAGAAGAGAAAATGGGGTGGTACCTATGGATGTGTGTAGGCTGGTGTGATAGGCCCATAGGGAAAAGGGAAGTTAGAGATGCTAGTTTTGACATGCTTGATCAATAGTCTTGGCAAGGATATTTAAGAGTGTTTTATTGGTAGATTCAGTTTTGTTGTTAGCTTGAGGATAATATGGGGCATAAAATCTAAGTTGGATGTTAAATTCATCACCGATTTTTTTAACATCCTTATTTTTAAAGGAATTTCAGTTATCCATAACAAGTTTATGTGGAATGTTGAAGTGGCAGATGATGTACTGATAAATGAAATTAATGATTTGTCTAGTGTTAGTGCAAAATCGAGCACCCCGAAATCTACATCTCGATGGGTTGAGATTCTCTATGTGATTTCATAACATGGAGCATCTCTCAAAGTGTGTAACTTTTTGGGTTGAGATAGCTTTCCAAATGGAGGCCGGTTCTTATTCCTCTATTCAGGTGCACACATACAATTTTCAAAGGGTCAATTTCAAATCCTATTCTACTTTGCCAAGGAGATAGGGTTGAAGAGATGGAATAAATAAAACCTAATCTAATAGAGGTGATACACCAAAGTAATGTTGAATATCTACTTTGCAATAAACACAAACCATAAAAAATACTACCATGCACAAGTAACCAAAAGCTGTAATGAGAAATCGGAGGAAATAATAAACTTAAGAGGGGGTTGAAATTGTCCACAAACTTATCTTATTGTTGTAAGGATTTGATACTAGTCCATTACAATGGCCAAGAGGCAAGATTGCATTGCAATTTTAATGGAGGGGCTTGAAAACTCCATGAGTTCACCTACAGGGCAAAGAAGAAGGGAGGGTGCAAAGCAAGAGTGTCCAAACTTTTGCAATTGCCCCTCCTGTACAATATATAGGAAGAATGAGAGAGAAAGGATGGAAAATTCAAACCTGTTTCAACCACCCCTAAAAGAGAATTTAATTCTCCTACCACAATGATGAGTATCGCGCTACAATATCCATGCTCCCATCATTGTTCCTTGTCGGTCAAGAAAGGAGGCCCATTCTTCATCATGGTAGTAGGTGGGATACTTGACAACCTCAAGAATGGTAGACCAGATAATTAATGGTGGCGGGCGTGGTAGTAGGTGTCGAGAGCTCTCTAAAATGTCCCCTCTCACTCGATTCCAAGCTTCTAGTCGAAAGATATGGCCACCTAAAGGTGCTTAGGGTTTGGATTCTATTTACACATATCCACATGGCATCCCCACGCATCTTGAGATTACGCTTCCTCCTTCCATTGTAGAAGTTGCTCAAAAATAAAACGTTGTGTCATCCATGGGCTGTTCTCTTTCCTTTGTTCTACCTAAGCCCCTCCTATTGGGCAGAGACACCGTGCTTGACCGAGACAAGTGGAGAACTAGCACATGTTTGGAACTTCCCCCTAAATTTTACTTTTGAAAGAGCGTTAAGTTGATGCATGGCTCCTCTCACCTGACCTTCGAATTTTCAACTACTGGCTCTACCCCTTTTTTGACTCTCACCATGTGGTGGATTGGCATTTGTTTAGGGACCACTTTTTTATTTTCCCTCTTGAAGGAGCGCTGAAGAGACACTTGGGGATTTCTATTGGCCTTGCTTGATGTTTAGCCGATTCGGGCCGCAAATGAATACTACATGCCTCGTCCCTTTGGGTGAATAAGGGGAATATATATATATATATATATATATATATATATATAATGCCAAAAAACCCTTTATGGGTGGGACCCTTGTAGCCAACTCCCAAAATTGTGACATAGTGGGACACTTGGAATCATCCGCGGGCCGCTTCTCCATTTCCTCATGTTTGGCTTAGTCCCTTCTATTTGGTGGGGCAATATGTCTAACCCGAGACACGTGGGGGCTCGCACTTGTTTGGGTCTTGCCTTTTGGGTCACGCCTTTAAAGTTGTGTCGTTGGGATGCATGGCTCCTCTCATCAGCCTTGGGACTTTTCAAAGGTCGAATCCGCCCCCTTTTGACCCTAACCACGTGGCGGGATGGTGCTCGTTTGGGGACCCTGTTTGGACCTAACCTTTGGAGATTCACCGTAGGGATGCATAGAAGATTTCAGTGTTTCTTCTTTCCTTATCCAATTTAATAGTCGGCCCCACCCCCATTTAGACTCTTAGCCATGTGGTGAGCCTAGGACCTACCTTTGGATTCTACCCTTAGAGGTGCGGCGATGAAGCATGTGGCATCCTCCGTGATTCCTTTTCTTTTCTCATTTTTGGGCTCGGCTTTGGGATCAAAGGTGAGTCCCACAGCTGAGGCCAACCCATCCATTTTTCTGTGCAAGGTTGCATTCGACCAATTTTGCCCAGGGTAAAATTAGGATAACAATTTGGCAACTCGCGGAATCACTTGCCTGTTAGGTGGACTGATCAGTTGCCTTGTTGTATCCATTGGGCACAAAGTCATGGATGGTAGCCGATAAATATCTTTCTCTTGAAAATTGAATCGATGCTTGCACTTGGTGACCCTAAACTTGCCCCGCTATCCGCACTCTCAATTTTCATAAGAAAATCTTGAAGATGAGATTTATGAGAGTAGAAAATTGTCTTGACCTAGGGTTTCACCTATTTTGGAAATGGACTCCCTTGAAACCTGATTTTAGTCACTCTGTATCTGTTCTATTTATAAATTAACAACTGTTAAAGGTAACTATGGGTCTCCCTACCATAAATAATGAAGGGCCTAGTGCATACACGGAGGAACATTGAAATGTACAATGCCACAAACCTAGAGCAACAAAACACGTGTCGAGCACTTAGAGAAATTAAACCTATGCTAATAACAAAAACAATGTGCACGAACACTTGGAGGAATTAGAAATCCTAGACTAATCTGTACAAGGATGAGAATTCTCCTTTAGTAAAAATGTTTGAGATAGATCCCATTGTGGAATCTATAATTTTTTACCATCCAACTTAGTCATCCATAAGGCATTGCTACTTTTGCATTCAAAGTGATCATGTATGGACCACTCCAAATGGTATCAAACTTGGAATGCCTTCACGATTTTTCCGATATGCAGAGAAAACAAACGTGTTGGAGATAATGCACCAAATCTTGAGTCCAACATGGAATGGGTACATCGTTAGCTAGATGCTCTTGATCATTCTACAGTAGTAGGATAATCTCTTCCTCATATGTTGACTCAATTTGTTGTTTGGAAGCAAGATGCTCACACAGACCTTTGCCATGAATGAGCTTTGTCACTTTGATTTCAATATCATACTCCATTACATGAGTGATCCAACCTAATATTTTCTCATTCAAATCCTTGTTTAGGAGAAAATCCTTGACACTAGCATGAGACACTAGCAATTGAATCTTATTGTTCGAGACTAAGTGCCGAACTTCTTCAAACTCATAATGATGGCAAGGACATATTTTTCAATAAAAGAATACCTTACTTCATACTCTTCCAGGATTTGGCTGAAGAACGCTATGGGCTGTTTTGAACCTTCTTTATTAGGTTGAACCAAGATAGATGAGATTGTGTCTGACCCTCCAAAAGCATACAACATGAAGTCCTTTGAAAAGTATAGGTTAATAAGAGTTGGGGCCTGTGATATTACATGCTTGATAGCCTCAAAAATCTCTTTTCCTTCTACTATCCATTTGAATGCAAGACTCTTCTTTAGTATCATTATTAAAAGCTTCACAAGAGTGGTAAAATCATGCACAAATCTGTAGACAAATTTTATCCTTCCCAAGAATCTTTGGAGAGATTTCTTGTGATGTGGTAGTGGAAGTGTTCTAATGGCTTCAACTCTTTCAGGGTCAATTTTTAACCCTTCTCTTAAGACAATGTGGCCCAAAACTTACCCTCGTGTGCCAAAAATACACACTTCTTTTGATTCAATGACACTCTGTATCTTCTACATCTTTGAAATACTTGCCTAAGGTGAAAGAGGTGGTCTACTACATTCTTTGAGAAGACATTGATATCAACTAGATATATCAACACCCTCTTGTTAATCAAAACTTTGAATGCCATATCCATAGCTCGCTAAAACGTGGCTCCAACATTGGACAATCCAAATGGCATCTTCTTTGCAAACATATCTACCCCATTTCGTGGTGAATGTTGTCTTGAACTGGTCTTCTTCTTTCACCATTATCGATTACACACGAGTATCCATCTAGAAATGAAAACCCTTGAGCTAGCTACAACTGCGCAAGATCTATTCCATTGATGGAAGTGGGTAATGATCCTTGAGTGATTCTCTATTCAGATCATGAAAGTCCACACACAATCTGATTTCTCCATTTCTTTCTCTTACTGGCACCAAGTTTACAACCCAACTTGAATGTTTGATAGGGAAGATGATGCTAGCTTTAATCAACTTGTTCAACTCTTTCCTCATGAGAGGTTCAATGTGAGGATTTACTTCCCTTTGCTTCTATCTGATAGGTTTAGATCCCGGATCTAGCTCGATAGTGTGTTATGCCAACTTTGGGTTCAAACCTATTAAATATTTATAAGTCCAAGCAAAGTCATCTGGGAATTCTTAACAAAGTTGAACGAACTTAGATTTTTCTTATTGGGTACTTACCTTGCCAATTTGCAATGTCTTTCTTTCCTTAAATCATTGCAATGGGCTCTGAATCTTCACCTTTACCTAAATATTTGCCTTCTCCTTCTAGAATTGACCGTTTGGGTGAAGATTGATGCAAAGTTACAAAATGTTTTGGTAATTTGTTTGTTCTCAATCGCCCCTTGGTCACCATAATTGTCGTCCAACTTGTCTTGATTTTTGGCAAAGAACTCAGCTTCTTCTTGTAAAAAATTGACAATTTGCTGATTTTTCTCTAAGACTTACCAACTTGTGTTGTTTATGCAGAGCAGTTGGTCTTATAACCAATTTGATAAGGGGCTGAGATTTCTCACTCCCGATACTTTCTACAACATCAAATGCTGCAACAATTACTTCCAATTTGTTTGCTACTTCATTCTTCTTCCTTGGGATGGAATGGATGCCAAATGCTTTGAAATATTGATGAGATCCCATATCGATTCTTGAAATTTTTAACAAATCGTTCTTGGTAGCATTTTGTCCTCTACGAATTGGTTCACAATTAGCTCACTATCTCCAAAGACTTGTAAATTTTTAATGCCTCTCTTTCTTTCCCAATGCAATCTATGAATCAAGGCTTCATACTCAGTTGTGTTTTTCAAGAAAGCAAAATGGAAATGGAAGGTGAGTAATATTTCCTACCCCGAGGTGAAACAAGCATAGCTCCTCCTCTGGCTCCTTGTCTACTTCTTGAACCATCAAAGAATAACTGCCATACTTCGTTATCATCCTTGTGGCCTAGCTTGGTGATGCTAGGGAGAGGATGATTCTCTTCATACAAACAATAAAATCCTAGCTCAGATTCTTCCATTTCCTTGTAAGGGTTAAAATCATGTCTCTTGTTTTCCCATTAATCAAGAGTCAAGTCTGGGATTCATCGAACCTTAGCATCTGCTTCATAAGTGCTTGGGTAATCTTCCTGATCAAAGGATGAACAATTTTCATTGATCGGGATGGGTAATAGAATGGTGGGGGCTTCAAATTCTTACCTTGGTGGCTTCCTTGATTTTCTCCTTGTTGAGCTGCATTGGTAAGCACCTTTTCTTGTTGATTGGGTGGCCGATTTGATGCTGACCAATTAGTCATAGTGGCTTGTAATAGGTCTCTTTTTCCTGGAATAGCCAGTGACTCCCACATTGATATGTTTACATTTGTTTTCTTCATTTGCTCAATGATGTTGAATGGGGATGAGCTATCTTTTTGCTGCCCCTTGCCTTGCACATTCTTCTCTTGCACATGGGTCGTTACAACCGGTGCTTGAGCTGGTCTAGAAGGTGGTTTGGCCGACTCTACACATTGGGAGCTGCACTTTGATTACCCATACCTTGTGGAGTAATAGAGGGTTGTGGACCATTTTAATTGGAGGAATGCCCCTCTCCAATATTCCTCTTTTTGGACCATGTATTTTTGCTACTCTATGAGGAGGTGCTTGATTCATACCACATAAATCTTCAGCTTGCCAATTGACAAGTGTGGTCTCATTTGGAGGTGCCTCCTGTAGAGTCACCTTCTGCTATTGATTTCCTTCTTGGCTTGTCTCTTGCTCCATGTCATTTGTTGTCACCATGAGAGCTTGATTCAAATCACCATTGAAACAAATTGACTGATTATGGGGCTGATTGCATGGGAAACACCAATCATATTCTGAGCCATGTTATTTTGCACTGGTACTAAATATCTAGATATGGATGCAACATTAGGATTATAAGGCTAGAATGGTCTATTGGCAGGAGGTCTTCCTTGGTTCGAATTGTAACTTGGATGGGTGGTTTATTAGGCTGATATGGAGGCCTATTGGGCTGAGTTTGAGGTTGATATGATCTAAAATTTTGATCTTATTTCCTCTTAAGTGTCACCAACTCAGTACCCAAGTATTTTAGTTGCTTCATGACTTCTTGGAACTCATTTCAAGTAGCTAGAAGATGAGCTGGAAGTTTCGAGTTGAACTTTGATTCCTTAGAGCGGGGATGGGAGCTAATGTGGGTGTTTGACTAGTGCTTGGAGCTCCTAGTTCTTGATATAGAGGCATATGTGGCCTAGGTGAAAGTTTACCATCCTGAATTAAGCAATTTTCAGCTCTAATGGCAATGCTATAGGATGCAGGTAAAGTTATACCTCCCATAGATTGAATCATCATGGAAATATCAGAATTTAAAACTTTAAGTAGAGAAAAGTACCTTCAGCTGTTGGTCTTACGGCCACCACAATCCTATCCCACGTACATTTGAATTTGAAGTTAAAAGCAGTCAATTGCTCATTAGGGGGCCTCTTGATTATTGTCAGTTGTTCTAGCAAGGACAAATTATCTCCCTTATCTCCAAATTGATTATGAATATCCACGCACAGATGGTCCCAATTCTGAATGGATCCTGTGGTTAGACTCTTGAACCACTGTAAAGCTTTACCTTTAAAAGATGAAACCAAAAACTGGACCATAACATCCATTTCATTGATCTCATGAATTGCAAAAACATTTGAAATATCCTGGATGTGGTCAATTGGAGTCATCTAATTCTTTCGATAAAAAATAGGAATGCTCTTGATCTGGTGGAACTAGATTTTGTGCATTGAGCCGATGGGATCTGCTAGTGAAATTGAGGTAGGGGTTGGCTGCGCCATCTTGATTGGTTGGAGGAATCTAGTTGATTGAATGAACGGCCTACAAGGTGGAGGTGTTGAAAATGTCCTTCTTGGTGGAGATGGATACCTTTGAGCTCTTCTCCCTCTTCCTACTCTATCTGGGGATAAATGTAGATAGACAAATAACCCCTCCTCTTTGGTTCTTGACCTTGTTTGTATTCTTCTCATGAACTTGAAAAGCTTGGAATGCTAAAACCAGTGGATTTTGTCTCTTTTGGAGTCGCTAGATGTGTAATTTCAAAGCTTCTTAAAAGTTGGGAACTCACAACAAGTGCACATCAATCTCGTTGTGATAAAAATGAAGACTTCTTTTCCCACTGGGTGTACCAAAACTATTAGTGAAAAATCATATCACCCCTAAAATCTACAACTCAATGGGTTGAGATTCTCATTGTGATTACATAACATGGATCATCTCTCAAAGTGTTGGACTTTGTGGGTCGAGAGAGCTCTCCAGATGGAGGCCGGTTCCTATTCCTCTATTTAGGTGCACACATACAATTTACAAAGGGTCAATTCTAAATCCTATTCTAATTTTCCAAGGAGACAGGGTTGAAGAGATGCAAGGAATACAACCTAATCTAATAGAGGTGATGTACTAAAGGAATGTTGAACATCTACTTTGCAATAAACACAAACCATAAAAAACACAACAACAACTACCATGAACAGGAACCAAAACTATAATGAGAGATCAGGAAGATACAATAAACATAAGAGGGGTTGAAATCATCAACAACTTATACTATTGTTCCAAGGATTTGATACAGTCCATTACAATGGCCAAGAGGAAAGATTGCATTGCAATTTGAATGGAGGGCTTGGAAACTCCATGAGTTCACCTGCAGGGAAGAGAAGAAGGGAGGGTGAAAAGAAAGAGTGTTCAAACTTTTGGAATTTCCACTCCATTCTAATATATAGGAAGAATGAGAGAGAAAGGAGGGAAATTTTGAACCCTTTTTCAACCATCCTTGAAGGAGCATTGAATTATCCTGCCACAATGATGAGTTTCGCTGCAATACCCATGACCCCATCATTGTTCCTTACCGAGAAAGAAAGAAGGACCATTCTTCATCATGGTGGTAGGTGGGAGACTTGACAGCCACGAGAATGGAAGACTAGATCATTAATGATGGCAAACCGGTAGGAGATGTCAAGAGATCTCCTAAATGTCCCCTCCTATTCAATTATGAGCTTGAGGTTGTAAGATATGACTGCCTGAAGGTGCTTTGGGTTTAGAGTCTATTTACACAGATCCACGTGGCAACCCCATGCATCTTGAGATTCTGATCCCTCCTTCCACTCTAGAAGTTGTGCCAGACTGAAATGTGGCATCATCCATGGGTCTATTCTCTTTCCTTTGTTCTGCCTAATCCCCTCCTATTAGTGGAGACATCGTGCCTGACCCGAGACATATGGAGAGCTAACGCATGTTTGGGACCTTCCCCCCAAATTTTGCTTTTGAAAAATCGCTGAGCTAACGCGTGGCTCCTCTTGCCAGTCTTGGACTTTTCAATGGTTGGCTTTACCCCTTTTTTGACTCTGACCATGTGGCATGATGGCGCTCGTTTAGGGACTGCTTTTGGGTTTTCCCCTTAAAGGAGTGCCAAAGAGACACATGGGGCTTTCTTCTAGCCATGCCTTATGCTTAGCCGATTCGGGTCTCAAATGAATCTTGCTGTCTCATCCCTTTGGGTGAATAAGGGGGCCCACTATATATATAATGCCAAAAAACCTTTTGTGGGTGGGACCCTTGTATCCAGCTCCTGAAATTGTGATGGTGGGACACTTGGCATCATCTGCGGGCCTCTCCTCCATTTCCTCGTGTTTGGCTTAGTCCCTTCCGTTTTGCGGAGCAATATGTCTGATTTGAGACACGTGGGGGGCTCGCGCTTGTTTGGGTCTTTCCTTTTGGGTGGCACCTTTAAATTTACATTGTTGGGACACGTGGCTCCTCTCGCTAGCCTTGGTACTTTTCAACGGCTAACTCTTCCCCCTTTTGACCCGATTATGTGGCGGGCCAATGCTCATTTGGGGACCCTGTTTGGACCAAACATTTGGAGATGTTTCGTAGGGACGTGTGGAGGCTTCCACTATTTCTTCTATCCTTATCCGATTCAATGGTTGGCTTCACCCCAATTTATAATCTTGGCCACGTGGCGAGCCCTTGTACACTTGGGAACCTCCTTTGGATTCTACCCTTGGAGGTGCACTGATGAGGCTCATGGTACCCTCCACGATTCCTTTTCTCTTCTCACTACGGACTCGGATTTGGGATCAAAGTTGAGTCCACACAAGCTGGCCGACCCTTCAATTTTCATGTGTAAGGTTGCGCTCAACCAATTTTTCTGGCGGTAAAATTGGGATAACATCTAGATTTAGTCAAGGTGAGTGGGATTTCTTCTACCCATTTAGTGAAATATTCTATAGCATTGATGATAGAATGATGTTGTTGTGATGAATGGGGATTTATTAGACCAATGAGATCAAGACCCCATTTTGAAAAAGGCCATAGATCCTGAGTAGGCTACAAAGCTTCACAATGAACACGTATGATATTAGAGTTTTGTTGAAATATTTTGCACTTCTTGACATACTTACAATAATCATGATTAAGGGAAGGCCAATAATAGCCAAGATGGAGAATGTGCTTAGAACAGATAAGCCACTAAAGTGTCCACCACAAATACCATCATGGACTTCTTGGATAACTCGAGAGGCTTCATGGGATTTAAGACATTGGAGAAGGACATCATCAAATCCACGCTTATAAATAATTTCACCAAGGATCACATAACGGGTAGCACGTTGGATGAAAGACCTCTTAGCATTTTTAGAGAGGTCAAGAGGAGTGATAGATTTGGATAAATAATCAAAGATCTAAGAATACCAGAGGTCTGATGAATTAGGTTCAACAAGATGGATTTGGGATACGTCATGAAATGGTTTGTCACGACAGTGTACGATGATAGAAATCTTGGGTTTTTTCATTTTCCAAGGGATAAGGGCCATGAGGGATGCCATTGTATCAATGAAACAATTGGTCGACCAAGGGATAGCTTGTATGGTGTAAGAATCAAAGTTTTTAATAAAAATATGAGAAATGTCATGATATTGTTGTAGAGTATCACTTTTGCACTGATATTCTCCTGTGAATTTCTTTATTACAAGTTCAAAATCACCAGAGATGTCAAGAATTTGGATTCCTAAAAAGATAATAGTTTCTATTCCTAGTATAAGGGCTTTGTATTCTACCATGTTGTTTGTACATTCAAATTAAAGTTTGAATGTGAGGTAATAAGAGCATCTCTAGGAGGAATGAGAAAAAAATTGCTCCCCCTTGCTTTAGCATTTAGAATCATTGAAGAAGAGGGTCATTTTAAGGGGATCATGATGAAGCTAATTGATGAATTCATCTGGGAAGTTGTCATGAGGAGGTTGCATATTGGGAAGAGGTGCTTCTACTAATTGGTCAACAATAAATTGGCCCTTAATATATTTTTGAGGAATGAATTCAAGGTCAAACTTAGTCATGAGCATGAGCCACCGAGTGATGTGATCGTTATTATATGGTTTAGAACGCATTATTTTGAGGAGTTGGAATCTAGTAACAATATATTTCTTGTGATTAAGAAGATAATGTCAAAGTTTCTAAGTAGCAAAGAAAATAACACAACACAACTTTATAGCTTCAAATGTACCGAAGTTTCATAGTTACTAAGAGTACGATTGATGTAATATGCATCCTGCTTGTGACCTTGGTCATAACGATGTGCTAACATGGATCCTAGATCATGATTGGTTATAGAGATGTATAAATAAAGGGCTCCCCCTCACATGGAGGGGTGAGTACTAGTGGAGATAAAAGATATCATTTAAGATCATCAAAATCCTTTTGACATTGTGATCCTAATCAAAATTTATGTCTTTTCAAAGAAGGTGATGAAAGGGTTGACATCGATCGGAAATATGTGATATGAAATGATGAATAAATTTGAGGTGGCCTTGAAGACTATGAAGCTGATTAAGATTGGAAGGAGGAGGCATTTCAAGGATTACTTTAATTTTTGTGGGGTCAACCTCAATGCCCCTGATAGATATGATGAAGCCAAGGAGTTTTCGGTAAGATCTCGAAAAAAATACTTTGGTGGATTGAGGTGGAGGAAGAAATGGATGAGATGCGTGAAAAGGATTTCAAGGACCGAGAGGTGATCATATTGATGTTTAGAATTTTCTAAGAGGTCATCAACATAGTCTTCTACAATTTGATGTATGAGGTCATGAAAGATATATGTCACGACTCATTGATACGTGGCCCCGACATTCTTCAAACCAAAGGGCATTATACGATAACAAAAAGTACCCCATGGGGTGATAAAAGATGTCTTGTGTTGATTTTCAGGTGCAATTAAAATCTAATTGTAGCTGGAAAAACTATCCATTAGATAAAACATCTCATGTCCCGCAGTGAGATCAAAAGTTAATTGATATTAGGAAGAGGAAGTTGTCTTAAGGGAAAGAGAGATTAAGATCTCGAAATTCGGTGCATATAGGAAGCTTTCCTAATGCTTTAGCAATGGGTACAATATTAGAAACTCATTAGGGATAATCAATGGGAATTATGAAATTGGTAGAAAGGAGACTTTGGAGTTATTATTTATACGAAAGGGAAACTCAAGGATACATGCAATGAAGATTCTACCTATCTGGTTTAGCATTGAGGATGGTAATGATGTTATGAACAATGATGGAGGAGTCAAAATATGGCATGTCGAGAATATGAGCATGTAAAATCCTTGATGTGTTTAGATAAGAAAGAGGTGAAGGCTTCAATTTCTCGCGGTTCCAAAGAATGGCCTACCTTAAGGATGTTGGGCTCTTGAGAAGTTCCAATATTAATGTCGATAGTGGACTCATTTAGGAGCTGGAAGTGTCATGGGAAGGGACTTCTAGATATGGGAATCTTCAGCCCCCATGTAAGAAAGAATGAAATTATCATCGTCACATTGAAGAAATTCAATGATATGGGAATCTTCATCTACCATCTCGAGTGTGGTTAACGGGAAAATTATGGGATTCATTTCCAATTTGATAAGTGACAAGTTCGAGACAAATGGTGGAAATTAAAAAAAAAAGGTTAGGGGGAATAGAGATAGTGTTATCTAGATTTGGATCAGTAAGATAGTTGGATGGAAAGAAGGTATCATTTGAATTGGTGGGATAGTCAGATGGAGATGAGATATTATCCATAATAGTTGGATAGTCGAGATGGAGAAGAGGTTTCATCTGAATTAGTAAGATATTTGAATGGAGAAGAAGTGGGGGAATCAAGGTTGATGGGAGAGGATGTGGATGTGCCTGAAGGAGGGATGGAGGGATCTTTGTATCCCAAGCCATTTTTTTCTGATTCATAGGATTGTGTGAAGACATTTCTGTGAGGGCCTTGTTCATAAAGTCCCATAACAAATCCCTTCCATGCATAATTATAGAGGTATGTATGAGCGAAGGATGGTTTTCCAAGAAACCTGAAACCACCTATATATCATTTGGTGTGAGGGAGATCTTCACCATGAGAAATTTTTTGATCAAGGCCACCATAGACTAGGTTTGTTTTGAGAGAAGAGGGGTCAAATGAGATTATTTCCTCAAAATTTGATTCATACATAGGCACCTTATCGGGGAATACAAGATGGTTGGGAGAAGGAAGAGAATTAAGAGCGAGGAGTTGGTATTCTACCAAGGAAAGGTGCTACATCATAGCATCTGGGGATCCATCATGGGGTAATGTGGATGAAGGCACAAAAGAAGCTGGTGGATGTATCGAAAGAAAAGATGGATTTTGGGAAAAGGACATCCTTAGGTCTATAGATCATGTGACATGTCTTGAAAGGAGGGACATCGGTAGGAAGATTATAATTGGTCCCTTCATGTTCATATTTGATACAACAATGAAAGGTAGATGGGACACAATGCATGGTGTGAATCCAAGGACATCTGAGTAAAATATTGTACTAGAAGTCTCCTTCAATGATGTAGAAGAGTTCGTGGAGAATTTTATGGCCAAAGTGGATGGGAAGGAAAAATTTTACTAATGGGGGAGTTACATTGTCATTAAAGCCACAAAGGATTGTAGGAGATTTAGCAAAAATGTTGTTAGGTAGTTTGATCTAGTTGAAATTATGAGAAGAAATGATATCAATACTAGCACCATTATCAATCATGGCTTGTCGTACATATGTATCATTGATGTGGACTGTGATGAATAAAGGTATATCATGATCTTCCAGTGGCATATTAGGGATTTATGAATCCTTAAAAGACATGGTAGAAGATGTTGAAAGGCATTAGCTAAAGTTGTAAAATATTAAGGCTCATCGAGATGATACCAGGATGTATTGGATAACTTCAATAAGGGCTTGTTTGTGGTGTGGACAGCTTTGTATAAGCTCATAAAGTGACATTTTCACCGAGGCTTGATGAAGTTGTTCAATAATAGTTTATTGATGGAAGCAGGATTCGAGTGGAAAAAACATATACCTTGGCCTTAGAGGAAGATGAAGACACTCATGTGGGATGAGTGGTGGGATCATTGATAAAAACCTTTTCTTATGACGAGGGGTGTGGATGTGGTAAGTTCCTTAGGAGTAGGGATAGCAAAAATGTCTTTGGAATAGGTTGTGAGGTGGAGTCAAGATTATGCGGTCCCAAATGTGTTGTTATCCAAACAACGTTGATCAAAAGAGGGGTAACATCCTTGGAATAATCCTCATTTGGTGGTAGGTTTGTGGTGTCCTTGGATATATCCTCTTCTGGTGGTGGATTGGAGGAAGGATTCATTAATGAAAGGGGTTTCCTAGATGTTCTGATAGATGCATGGTGGGGTGAGTGGGTTGGTTGGGTTAGTGGAAGAGTTTTTTCTCCCTCATTAAGAATCTAATACTAATTGACAAAGTGGTATAAAATGGCTTCGAGATCTTTACAGTGTTTAATTTCATGTCCAGGTGCATGGTGAAATGCACAAATAAGATTAGAGTTAAACTATGAAGGCCTGGGTGCACTTGGATCAAAATGTTTAATTGGTGGTAAGGTTATTGATGAGGTTTAGATTAATTGATAAAACATGGTAGTAAAATACCCTAATGGAATAAGATATGGAGCCATATATGAAGGACTTTTTGATGATGTCTAGACATGGGGTGGTGTAATGGTAGCCTTTTACATTGTCTTGGATTTGGGAAGGGGAGCCGACTACATCTGATGTGGGATATGGGTCGAAGATGTGGATGCCTTTGACTTTGTTTTGGGATGTGGTTTGGAAAGAGGTCATTATTTTTTTGTCCTATTAGTAGCATAGGTTTTCGATGAGGGGGGTGCTACTAAAATGGAGGAGGATGAAAGATGTGGTTCTAAAATAGAAGAAGATTATACAGATTCAAGAGGAATGATATTATAGACAATGAGGTCTAATTTTTGTGAGGATGTGAAGGAGGATGTTGGGAAAATGAGGGGCTAGATATTGTTTGTGAATAGGGACCCTTGGAAGGAATGACAAGAATTTCTAATGAAGGAGTTGATGATAGTATGGTAGTAAACACAGGTAGAGATTGATTAGATGTGTAGGCATCTAATTATGTAGAGGAGATGGGATGATAATTTAAAATCATTGCAATTCAAATTGAATGCCAAAACTCTTCAAGTGATGCAACTACGGTAGAATAAGAAAGTTATGTAGATGTGTTTACAATAGTGGATGTAGTGAGCATGAGTAAAAGTGCTAGAGAGAGGGACTAGGAGTGATGTCAATGATGGGTCAATGGGTATAGGTGGAATGATTGTAGATAAGTTAATCAGACCCGATGAAGTGGGTGTTATGAGTGATGAAGCAGGAGTAATATTTATACATGGGTAAGATGTAGCAGGTAGGGAAATCGGTGTGGGAAGAGATGTCAAGATGAATGTAGATACGATTGATGTTGGTATGGGGATGAGGCTTGATGAACTTATATATGTAGGAAGAATGTCTAGTGGGTAGATATGATGGTTGATGAACAAGGTAAGTCTGTGGATGAAATAGAATCTTTATCAAGAGTGTGTAGAGTATTTATGGTATGAGCATTGGGAGTTTGAGAGGTAGAAGTAGTGGTGGTTTGAATTGTTGATGTTGGTGCATGATTTGGAAATGGTTGTTTAAATATGTCTAATGGTTGATTAGGTGAAGCATTTGGATTATCTACCTGAAGATCTCCTTGATCAATGAGTCTTTGGACCAAATCCTTGAAATTTCGACATCTCTTTATGTCATGTCCTTGAACTTGGTGGTAAGTTTGTAGTAATGGTCCTCATGATTTGGCCTAGACTTGTCAATGGGTCGATAGGTGGAAGTGATTTGTCAAATATTGTGTTGTATGAATCCCCAAGAGGAGTATAATTGGGTGTTGGTCATGTGAATTGTTGTTGAGATAATGTAGTATATGTAGATACGGGAGATGATTTATAAATAATAGTGTTTCCCACTTTTTTAACTTATCATTTAATGCAGATAGTCTGGTGAATTCCTATTTAATATTATTTGATTTCAATTTTAAATGGCCTTGTTCGAGGGCACGCGTCTCAAGCTTGCGAGTCATGGTAAAGTCTTCCTTAAAATTTAGAATGATTGAATTTCTAAAGTAGAGGAAATATGCTTCACACAAGAGCGCATGAAGAGTTTCATTAGGTCAGTTTTAGGAAGAGGAAAAGATAATTGATTTATAATATTGTGCCATTGTGTGATGAATTCCGTAATGGATTCATCTTTGAATTTTCTAATGGTATATATATCGTTCATGGTTACTTTGCTCGCAATATTAATTGAGAAGTTTTCTATAAATAATTACAGAAGCGGAGAGAAATAAAATATTGAGAATTGGGGGATATTATTGTACCAATCTAGGGAGGACCAAAGTAAAGGACATGGGGAAGGTATGGATCATCCAACCCTGGTCATGTGCAATAAGATAAAACGCATGTTTGAATTCTCATAGATGTTGTTGTGAGTCCTCTTTACTGTTAAATTTTGAAAACTTTTGCAATTCCTAGAGTAGAGGATATTGTTTAATGGGTAAAGATTTATGGATGGGTTTGTTACATAATTTTTCATATGAAAATGAGACTTTAGATCCCAAAGTAGTGTCCTCTAGGTTGGTTAATCGACTTACTAAGGCCCTGCATGGGATCAATGAGAATAGTTGGTTGAGGAATGAGAGGTGGTGGTTGTGTATAAGAACCAGTTAGATAAATTTGTTGATGACCTTACGAAGGAATGGGTATTTGAGGTGCTTGATAGGGTAGATTGTACATCATGGGTTGTGATTGAGGTGGAGGTTGATAAAATACTTGTTGCTTAGAGATGCGGAGATGATATGATTGTTGGGACTAGGTAGGTTGTTGCGGAAATTTTTGAGTGGGGATGTGGGCATAAATAGGTTGATGGAGTGGATGAGACACAGAATACTACAAAATAACCATAAAATGAAGTTGAGAAGCAATGACATACACGTGTGATGTGAGAGGAATTGTTGTTTGGATAGGGGATGTGATACATGGGGAGGTTGAATGAGAGTACTAGTGATAGTTGTGGTTATAGTGGTGATGGGGACGATAGTTACAATAGTTGTGTTGATTTGGGGGAGATTAGGAGGAATGGGTGTGACTAACTGAGTAGTCTGGTGGGATGGTGGGTTGTTAGAGGATGAAGCAAAATCATGTGGGGATGTAAGATGTTAATTTGTTGCAAGTTGAATGGCTTAATAATTGAGTATACAGTAAGGGTAAATCTGTTGAAGCGTTGGGTCATCTAGAGGAATCTGTATGGATTTTCTAAGAAGATAGTCTTAAAGAGCCACAAGATTGGCATCAAGAAGTTGTTGGAATTCTAGATCACCGAGAGGGGTGATACGAGGATCAAGAGGTTCCAATCGATCGATAGAAGGTGGGGTGGTTAGCCTACATGGGATGTAATGATGGTCTAAAATTGAAACATGACCAAAGGGTACTTGGTGAGGCATATTGATGAGGGAATAGGTGTCCACGAAAGAGGTATCAAAAGGCATAGAGGATGCGATTGCTAAGATGGCTACTTTTTGGGATGAAGAACCATGTGAAATGAGGTTGTGTTCCATTTTCTTAGCGGTTGATTGATTTTTACATACATAAAACAAAAAAACACTTTTATGTTGACTAAGGTTAGCAAGTCAAGAAAAAAATTATTATTTTTTCTTTTTAAACTAAGAAAATGTGTGAAAAGAAAAAGAAGATGGCTATAAGAGGACCTAGAAGAAGGAAAACTATGTTGGTTTTAAGTAATTTGTGGCTTGGAAATGTCTAAAATGGTTAACCTGTTCGGTCATCAAATCCCAATCGACACCGGGTGAAAGTGGTATTTTGATGTGTTAATTGATTAACGAAATTTCAGGAAGTGTGTCGAAAAATGTGCAATACAAAATATTAAACATACTATTAAACTATATGAGCAAGCAGGATGAGAAATGAAAATTCTTTATTAATCCAAATCTAAATGTTTTCGTTTGATAAGGAAAATCATAAAAGAAAATAGAGTTGCAATGTAGAAGGAGAAGATAGATAAAATGAGGAATACCTATGTAGTGATTTTCCTTTTTATACGGAAGTAAGTTGAGGCAAGCAATGTGTAGGCTCTAAGAAACTGGGAAGCGCTTCTCTTCGTATCGAGGTAAATGATGTTTGATGGTAGTAATTGGTGACCAGGAATGTTTGAGGACCCTAAAATTGCATAATTTATGACTGCGGATGGGGTTGATAAGAGGAGATTTGCGACATGGTTTGGGTTTAACACTTAATCTTTGGTGGCATAATTTAGAATTTTCTGCAAAAGCAAATATGACAATTAGTGAATATGAGCTAAAAGATATAAAAAAGTATTAAAAACACACTCTAATATTTATATACAAAAGAAAATCCTATGCATAGGATATTAAGAAACAAATTGATGTTCGTATGTAATTAGAATAAACAAACTATCAAAACTAATTGAATGCAAATTAAGTTATAAAATAACCAATGAAATAACTATTATGAAATAAATGATGAAATAATGAAATAAATAATAGAATAACAAAATAGATGATGAAATAATGACTAAATAACTTCCAAATTATGACATAAATATTCAATGCTAAATCGTAACACGGAACTACAAACAATACAATGTGATAATGCATTCAAAATAATAAATTACGACATGAACTATACAATGAAAAACCAACTTTAGATTATAAAAATAATCTATAAAACGATAAATCAATAAAATGATAATTACGCTGTTAAATGATAAACTACCTTATCAAAACAATGTGAATATGTATGTTGTGTTTATTTGTGTAGTGAACTATAAATAGGAATACCTATAAAATAAGTAATTTATTGATGTCTTATACTCTACAATGGTCAACCAACAAGATATTAAAATGATAAGATATCTAAAATAATGTGAAGGGAAAAAGAAATTAGGAGCAATATCTTATCAACTTTTTTTTATCGACTGAAATATCTTATCAAACTTCCTTATTGACACAACTTTTTTCACTTTTAGGTACGCCAAAGTTGGTCCTACTGCACATGGACATGGCTTTTTACATGTAGGATGACATAATGAGAATCACATCAAAATAAACGAGAAATATATATAATTTCCTATGGTGTTGAGAGTACTTTATAAGAAATTGTAAGCCAATTTCTATAACAAGACTGTAAAGTTGCTAAATTTCACTTCAATACTGCAACATCATCTATCAAAGAACTATTTATAAATGTGTTCTAAATAATTATTAATCGGGAACTATAAAGAGACTGTATAGTCAATGCACACAAAACTAGTGTGAACAGAGGGGGATTAAGCCTTAGGCAAACTAGGCAGTTACCTAGGGTGCCAACGATTAGGGCGCTTGAATCTAAAAATTTCCTTTTTGTCACTTAATTTTAGAACTTAAATTTAAAGTAATTTATCTGAAGATTTAATATTGATCAACCCATATATAGATATTATTGTATAGTAACATAAATATCATGCATACACATAAAAAAGTTTTTAAATATTTTTGCAAGTAAAAGAAAATTTTAAAAATGTTTTCCATCCACGAAATATTTTTCATCCTTATGTGATAATTTATTAATATATTTTATTATTATTTTATTATGACCATAATGTGAATGTAAAAATAAAAAATATACACATATTTTATTTATTTACTTTATGGAAAAAATATATTAACTAAATTTGTGAGGAGGGTGTCCACTCAAACTATTGCCTAGGGTGCTCCCAACCTTTAATTCGGCCCTGAGTGTGAATTTGATATCGAGTTAGAAGCGATTGGAATTGTTGAGCATCGAAATATTATGAGTCTTCGTTGGGGAGGCTGATTGGTAGTAGTGCACATGGACGTGTCTCTTCACATGTTTGAGAATCACACAGAGAAAATATAAGCGAGAAATATATAATTTATAGTGTTGTGACCATTGTTTATAAATCTGTAATGGACCACAAAGCTTGTGTGGATTTGACTTCATGATCACAACTCACAATGCCTGCATGAATTTGAATGATACCAAAATTTGTAGAAGAGACTTCATAGTAACGACTCACAAAGCTGCATGGATTAGATGGGTGCGGATGAAACTAATGCGAGTCGGGCGTGTGCAAGTGAGTGGTAGAAATTGATGGGGAATGGGAGTCGAGTTAGAAAGAATAAGTGGTTCGAACACGAGCAACGGATAGGAACTCATGTGGGGAGATTTAGGGATGGAGCATAGATTGTTGACTAGAAAGTGGGGTGTGAGGAGTTGGGTGGTGAGTTAGAGGGTGAGTTGAGTGGCTCGGATGTAGAGATAGGTGTAGGGAAAGTGGTTGTGAGTTGGAAATGGAGTGGAGGATTGGGTAGGGAGCTCGGTGAGGGGAGGATAGGAATAGAGTGGTGGGATTTTAGGAAGAGAGCTCAGTATAGGGATTTGGGAACATGGGATAGCGATCGGGTCAGCTATAGGGTAAGAGGGGTTGAGAGGGAGATGGGTGCCCAAGCTACTGAGGAGAGGGATAGGGTAGGTGACCAAGCTTGTTTTGTTTTTCTTTGTTTATGTTTGTTTTATTATAAATATCTAAAATAACACAAATGAGGTTGTATATTAAAGATCATTCAAATAAAACCAATGAAATTACCATAAACCAACGCAGATGGATATAAACCATAAAATGTAATTAACAACCCAATTAATCAATATTAACTAATATATAACCTTTTATCCTAATTAGAAAGTTCTAAATACTAATATTTTGCTGACGATTAATCGTGATAATTACAACACTTATGGAAAAAAATAAAGTATAAAGCAAGATATATATCTATTACACAACCAAACTCGAAAACAAAATCCAAACAATAAAGTTAATTTTGGATTTGTTTCCCATGCGAGTAGAACTCAAAGTGTGATTTTTTTTTCATTCGATTATGATTATTTATGTAACAATAAAAATAAATTGGATAATCACTATAAACAACCAAATACCAAGCCGATTGAAAACAAGAAGAAGCGATTACCTCAGGCGGCCTAAGCGATTGATCGTACCAAACCAAAGGAAGTCGAAAAATACTATGACCTTGTGAACAAAAAAGCTATTAAAGATGAGTAAAGTAACAAGCAAAATGAACAGATCGTGAATCTGGTCCCACCAGGCGTGCCATAAATTTTTGTTGAAATTTTCTTCTTCCTGTTCATATTAGTGTGCTAGAAATTAATAAACACCAATCAACCTCGAATATGCAAGGGCTTAGTACCTTGGAGATGGTGATGAATGATGCGGGCGCAAAGTGGATGATGAGCTCCTCCCTACAATCTCAACAAACCTACAACTCAAAGACACTTGAGAATAATTTCTTAGATATGTTATGTTGGGACTACCCAACGAACCGAACCCGAGAAGCGTTCACCTCCTCGGTGGATGTCAACCCCCATATTCAGAAGATAGAAATAAATGATGAGAAATGGATGACATGCAAAAGTAGAGAAATGCAATATGTCAAGTAAAGGAAATGATGACAACACTTAGCTTAGTTGGTGCTTTAATATGATGATGAAATGAATGTCAAGATGGCACTATCAGAGCAACATGGGGATCATATGAGATAAGATCTATAATGGCAGAGTTTTTCCTTAACTTCAAACAATTCCAACTTTGCTTAAAAATTCAAAAATAATTTTCCAAAATTTCCCACCTTAAAGTTTCAAGTCTTGTTTAAGAATTTTCATATTATTCAAAAGACGGGGAAGGCCTATATTTATATCTTTGATATCGGTTGAATCAAGGGTCACTAGTTAACTTGGGTAACCACGATTTAGGGGCATGATTTGAGTGATAATGGATGTGATTTGACTGAGGGGCTCATGATTTGAATTATTAGGTTAAAAATAAAGGATGTGATATTGAGTGGGGAACATGATTGAAAAGGTTAGGTGTAATAGTGAATCCCAAGTGGATTACTTTTGCACTATTGAATATATGAATGGGATGTCAGATTTTGAATGCATTAGGGGTTTATAATTATTAAATTCATGGGTGGGGTTCATGAATTCAATAATTTTTGAAGTATTAATATTAGGTGAGGTGTTGGATTTGATTTGATTAAGTGGGGTTGATGACTTGAATGGTGGGTGTAATAGTGGATTTGATGTGGATGATTGTGACCTAATTGGAATATTTGGATAATGAGGTTTAAGGGGATCAATTAATCAATCAAAATTGATTAATTAAATATGTCATTTTGTGGGAGATGGGATTCACACTGAGATAATCGATTGATGGAGAGAGAAAATGTGGGGTGATAGCAAAATTTGATATCTGCAATTGGTCTATTTATAACATCCATTCTTAGTTGATTTTTCCTTATTTTCCATAGTTTGCGGTTTAATTAAATCCTTAATCTAATTTAATAAAATTAATCGATATGTTCCTAAATCCATTTCTGTTTACTTATTTTCAATAAATCCTTTTTAATTTATTTTATTTCAATTAGGATATCTCTAAGGTAAATTTACTAGAGTTTTACATTAGATTTATTAAGTTTCCTTTCCTAAGTCAACATTTAATTTATTTCCCTAGCAAGGTTTTTCCCATGTTATCCAATAATTACATTAGTCATGCCTTCAACTAAATTCATTTAAATTTCAATTAAAATATATTTTCAAAGGAACCCAAATACACCCTTTTCTATCCCATATTTAATAAAGTCATTCTCATACTTAAATTATTCCTACACAACTTAAGTTTATTATGTCCCATAGGTCTAATTCCTAGTGTCCCCTTTTAATTTAATAACCATAGTTTTCTCACAAAATTTTCTATTTGATTTAAGTTGAGGGTTTAATCTAAGCCCTTAGATTGTTTTTCTTTTCACCATTGATCCAATATTTGACCAAAATGCCATAATTTATTTATCTTTTTACTTTCAACTCCCTTTTTCCCTAGCTTACCTCACTTTTATAGCACGTTTGAAGGGAGAAGAGGAAGGAAGACATGAAATCTTGGGAAACCTCCCATGGAGTCATTGCTTAAATTTCTATTTTCTTTCCTTATTATTCAAGTTTATTAATCATAGTATGAGAAAACCTTTGTAGATCTAGGGTTTATTTCAAGATGGTTGGATGTAATTTCAAGTTTGGGGCACTGTTTCCATTTGGATGGAAATGTAGATTCAAGATTAAATCCAGAGTTTGTATTTATATAAGAATGTAATTTTGTGCACCAGGTCCAAATTGTGTCGATAACACATTCTATAAAAATAACACCGATTTTTACTATGTTTAATTTGACGGTCAACCGAATTGACCCTCACGAAAGACCTAAAAGCAGGAAGAATGATGACCATATGAACGTAAAATTTAAATTAACGATACCTTTTTTATTTACATTTTTTTTAGGAGTTTGAAATTTTTATACATTTATGAGGGTTTCATCTTTGTTTTGTTTTAAAAATATTTTTTAAATCTTATATAACATCTTGAAAGTGTATATACAAATATGTGTATATATATGTATATATACATAGACATGTTAGTTAGAATTTTAAGATATGTTTCATTTTAAAGATAAACTTGTGTGAAAGAACTTGTAGATGAATATAAATAGATTTGAGGCTCATTGTTATTACCTAAATTAATTATAATGATAGAGAGGGCATGTTCCATTATCTTGATTTAGAAATAATAAAATATCACATTATTTTTTTATTTTGCAAGAAAGTAAAACTCATAATAAATATACCAAGAACCTATAAATATTTAAGACAACACAATAATCTTTCAAGGGAAAGCAATGATTTAATTCACACAACTATTACCAAATAGATAAGTTCATATTTTATAAATTACAACTTTCCAATGTCTTCCCTTTTTGACCATTTGCATTTCCTCTTCAAGATAATCATTTACAAGATAAAAATAAGTAGCAAACTTTTGTTTAAATTTAAAATTTGGAATGACTCACAAATTCAAATACAATAAAATTCCAAAGTCTTTTCTTTCAACTATAATAACATAAAGTTTGATAAATGAAATTTAGAAGAAAATTCTTTCAAAATACAAGTTCTACAAGCCTTCCACTCTAAGTGGAAACTAAATGTTCTAAATTTACAAAATAGGATTCTTTCGTAGGCTCAAATACACAATTCTTCATATCAATGTCATCTTCCAACTTCATAGCTTCAACTTTTCACTCTTTCATCTTTTCAAATTTGAATCACAATACAAAGAAAGGGGAGTAGGCGACACTCTTTGCCCAACCTTTAATCCAATAAGAGGAGAACCCTTCCTCTTTATTTTCCCCTGAGCCCTAACCAAACAATAATGAGGTGTGTTTGCAATTTTGACAACTCCACAAAAATAATGGCTTCAACAAATATACAATCCTAAAATTTGCAATAAATTGAAATAAACACACACAAACAAGATTTAAAATTTTCAATAAACATATAGGCTTGTAAAAAAGCCAAAGGAGAAAGGAAATATGGGAACCACCTCCTTTTTCCTCCCAAGTGAAATAGGAGTTATACCCAAAATCCTCCATGTGCACAACACAAAACATTCAAATACATCCTTATCTCTCCCCTTGATAATATGCAAAAATATGTCCATCTTTTCATTTTCACTCCCCATAGGTGGTACTCCTAATGACAAAGTGCCTTAAAAATGGATGCCTCACAACTCCTTTTTCATTCCCCAATGGTCTCATACTTCTATCTCTTTTCATAAATAAAGAAATTAAAAAATTGGAGATCCTACCTCTCCATTAAGCTTTCAAAACCTTCAAAGAAATCACAATCCAAAATACAACTCCAAAAGCATCTAAGAATTCAAGTAAAGACCAAATTTCCAAAAGTGCAAGGGAAGAAAATAACACGAGTAACTTAAAATCTTTAAAATCCATTGATTAAATAGAAAAGGGAGGTGAGGATGATGAGGTGGCTCTATGTAGGATGTCACTTCATCATCCCTCAATTCCAACTCAACTATTCAACACACAAAAACCAATGCAATTAAATGAACATGTAAGGATTATGACATGCACACATTACACTCCAACATGCTCTCCATGCCTTTCAAGGTGGTCAGTAGGAAGGTGAATTTATCTTCTCGTTTACACTCAAAAAATTCATTAAAAGGTTAAAAATAAGCTCCATACTTCATAATTATGGTTGGTAGAAGAGTTTGAGATGTAAGGGACAAGATTAACTTGTCCCACAAGTCTCAAAAAGTGGCCTACAAGGAAAAATTCGAGTTTGGGAAGGGAAGAAGAGTACACACCACCTAAATGCAATTAATTCATTCCACATCAAACAAAAATCCAGGAATATATACTCTATTTACTACCCAAATGACACCTCTTCCATTCAGTTTAAAATCTAAGTTGGATTGGCTAATTAAGACACATTAACAAGTCTTAATAAAGTGATTAAATTTTCTCAATAATTAAATACATACACCACAACATAAAACATACAAAATTAAAAAGAAAGGAAAATATTACACCCATGGCGATACACATGAGGTCACCCCTCCACTGGGAACCTCCTAACAATGCATGAATTTACACAACATATACATTAGATACAAGTTATCAAATTTGGCCATGTTGCAAAACACCTAACATTCTTATTTGGTTGGTCCCCTATTCCCTTTCGGTGTATAATTATATAATTTTCCTGTAATCACAAACAATAATACATTTATAGCCTCAAGGCCCTATTAATATGTCATGGGAATCAATACATATAAAACATATGCGTAATACTGACAAGTTGGGGCAAAAAAATTGGACAAAATCCCAAAACCAATCGAAAAGTGTTTGTGTTTTTCCACAACGCGATCACGTTTTATTTTTCTTGGGTTGGTAATTACCGAGCCTAAAATCCATATGCATTATAACATGTGCACATTATAACGTGTTTTGCGGTTTGTATAGTATGGACTATATATGCCTATTTCGAGGCTTACACTTACAAAAACAAATTTTCAAGTATAAGAAATAATAAAAGTATAAAGAAAGAAATAATAAAAGAAACATTATACTTTAAATTTAATTTAGTAAATATAAGAAATTAGGGTCACTCGCACTGATGGAAGTGGTCCCGTAGCTCCGAGTGATTGTAATCTAGAAGATAATTATTCAAAATCTAATTGGTCAATACTTAACTCATTTTGAGATTTGATAAATGACCTAAAACTTTGAGGGCATATATATTGTAGTCGGTATTTGTTTTGGGAAATTGTATACTCGTTTTGTAGGTTTTGACCTTCTAAATTGGATTTTGGCCCTACCACTACTTGAATTGATACCAATTTTAAAACTTGGTCCATAATTCACTTTAGTGACCATAAATCAACTCTATGATGTTTGTCTACTTCTTACTAAAATGAGATCCTCACTTTGTAGATAGAGGATTGCTCCCTAAATGGGATTCCTGTCCTATGGCCAAAATGAGGTGATTGTAATGTGCCTCCTCCTTAATGTTTGATCACACTACTAGGTGTTGAATGAATTTTATGAATAGTTTAAGTGAATTGCATCAAGTAAACTCAGATGATTGCTCATTCTTAGAAACATGGTGCTCCATATAAAGATGATCATCCCCTCACCTTTCCTAGCTCTAAAATTATCCTTTCATGGAATCAAATTCACAATTCTCATACATGTTTTTGCTCATATGTCTCTCATGGAGACAAATGATGCCTTAATACTTCACACATGATGGTCCTTGATACCTCGATGACATTACTAACTCATTTTACCTTGTTCTAAAGGGTGTTGAATTATCTAAATAATGACAAAAAAATGGCCTTTTTAGGCCTTCAGAGGAAGTAATTTGTCATCAAATCTAAATGAGTTGATCAATCATCTTAGACACTATTCCCTACACAGTGAAACACACTAAATGATATTATTAGGACTTTCCTTTGGGTTATGGTTTATGATTTATGGTGTAGGGTTTAAGGTTTACGGATCAAGGTTAAGGGTTTAGGGTTTATTGTTTAGGGATCATGGTTCATATTTTAGGGTTTAGGGTTTAGAGCTCAGGGTTTAGGGTTTACAGTTTAGGGTTTTGGGTTTATAGTTAACAGTTTAGGGTTTATGGCTCGGGTTTAAGGGTTGAGGGTTTAGGTTTTAGGATTTATGGTTTACATCTCAAGGTTGGGGTTGAGGTTGAGGTTTGGGAGTTAAGGTTTAGGTTTTATTATTTACGATGTAGGATTAAGGGATAATGTTTGAGGTTCAATGTTTATGGTTTGCGCTTAGGCTTAGGGATTAGGGATCAAGGTTTAAGGCTTAGGGTTTAGGGATCAAGGTTTAGGGTTTAGGGTTTGAGTCCGGGGTTTAGGTTTTAGGGTTTAGGGTTTAGGATTTAGGGCTTATGGTTTAGGGTTTAGCTTAGGTTTTAGGGCTTAGGTTTTATGGTTTAGGGTTTAATGCTCATGGTTTAGGGTTTAGGTATCAGGGTTTAAGGTTTAATGGTGTGGGTTTAGGGTTTAGGGGGTAGGGTTTAGGGTTTAAGGCTTAGGGTTTAGGGTTTAGGGGTTAGGGTTTAGGGCCCAAGGTTTAAGGCTTAAGGTTTAGGCTCACCCATTCACTCATTGTAATGTTCTATGTCTTACCCATTCTTATAAGTATTGACAAAGAGTATTCAACTAAAAATGGTTCATCTACTTTGTAGGTAGAACATTCAAAGGGATTCATCACAATTTGATGCCTTTCATCTACTGATATTTTGAAGGAGGGAAATGTCAGATATCCAAGAAAAATTTGGTATAAATAAATGTTACCCAATACATCTATCTTCTTTTTCCCATCGCATGGGAACTATTTCACTCATTGTAATGTTTTGTGTCTTACCCATTCTTATTAGTATTAACACAGAGTATTCAACTGAAAAGGGTTCATCTGCTTCTAGGAAGAACATTTAAAGAGAGTAATCACAATTTGGTGTCTTTCATCTGTTGATATTTTAAAGGAGGAAAATGTTAGATATCCAAGAAAAATTTGGTACAAATAAATGTTTTTGATGCTCTTTTGAATAATTAATTCAGTTGTAAGATTCTATGAACAAAGGTTTCATTTGAAGAATAAAGCTTGATATGTCCAGTGCTTGTGTAAGATGGAAATTTGAGAGGATTTTTGAGGTTCAATTTTATTTTCCAAGATGCATTACTCCAATGTTTGAAAATGTTTCTCCATATGAAATGACATTCTGATTGAGACACTCAATGATTCCTTAATGTCCAATCCTACCACAGACCCCAGTAGTCCTAGATCCTTAGATATAAGGAAACACCATTACTTGGATTCAATTTATAATGATAGAGATATTTGTAAATTCATGTTATGACCTCTAAATATATATGAATTTCAAGTTTTTGAAATCACATCACACCCTTCAGTAGGATTGAAGACTACCCCTATGTTTTTAAAGGTGATTTTGAAATTATCCATGGGTTTATCATAGAAGGAATTATCAATGAATGGAAGGTCACTAAGTCATAGGCCAATTGACTCCCATTAAAAAGCAAACAAGAAATATTTACTAGTGGATTGATAAATCCTTTGTGTTCTTAGCCATTCCCAAGTTGATATGCTTATTTTGAACACTTTAGGAAGTTCTGTGAAATTTACTATCCATTCAAGTAATAGAAGAGATTTCTCTTTCTCTAGAGAAGAGGATCTTTGTAGGTAATTCAATTATGATCCTACAGCTCCGCGTTGGTATACTATCTGTGTTTCGTTTATTTCCTTTTAGATTAATTTTTGTGTTGAGATTTTTATTTTTTCCAACTTCCAATGGTTCATCCTAGCTTGCATAATACCATACATGGAAATATGAGAAATGTGAAATTTATTTCAGAGTGTAAAGAAATTAACATTCAAGAATACAAGTATATATGGGGAGAAACATGCTTGGTAGAGATGTGTAATATGCATTGCAAGGCACAAGGTAGATGTCATATCCATTTAGCTTCTTGTCCCACCTCTCATAAACAAGGTAGTTGTACAAGAATACTCAATGATGGTTTTAGGCACAAGACTAGGAAATAAGGTCCTACTACTGATATTCAAAAAGATGAACTCACTCATAAGACCTACTAGAAAATATATGAGGTTTAGAGATTAGAGATTAGGGCTCTGGATTTAGTGTTTAGGGTTTAGGGTTCAAGGCTCATGGTTCAAGGTTTAGGGTTTAGGGGTCAAGGCTAGTGGTTCAAGGTTTAGGGTTTAGGATTTAGGGTTTGGGATTTAGTGTTCGAGTTTAGTGTTTATTATTTTTGTTTCAGGGTTTAGGTTTTATAGTTCAAGGTTTAGGTCTAAGGGTTAAGGGTTAAGGGTTTAGGTCTTAGAGTTCGATTTTACGGATTCGGTGTTTAGGGCTCAAAATTTAGGGTTTAAGGTTCGGGGTTTAGGGTTTAGAGTTTAGGGTTAAGGGCTCAGGGTTTAGGGTTTAGGGTTTAGTTTTTAGGGTTTAGGGATCATAGTTCAGGGTTTAGGGTTTATGGTTTAGGATTTAGGGATTAAGGTTTATGGTTTATGGTTTAGGGCTCATGGTTTATGGTTTAGGGTTTAGGGCTTATGGTACATGGTTTAGGGTTTAGGGCTCAGGGATCAAGGTGTAGGGTTCAAGGCTTAGGGTTTATGGTTTAGAGATTAGGGTTTAGGGTGCATGGTTCAGGGTTTATGGCTCAAGGTTCAGGGTTCAGAGTTATGGGTTTAAGGTTTATAGGTTAGAGCTCAAGGCTTTAGATTTAGGGTTTAGGGCTTAAGGTTTAAATTTTAGGGTTTATGGATTAAGGATCATGGTGTAGGGTTAAAGGCTTAGGGTTTAGGGTTCAATTTTTAGGTATTACGGTTAAGGGTTCATGGTTTAGGGTTTATGGCTCAAGGTTCAAGGTTAAGAGTTTTGAGTTTAAGGTTTAGGGGATAAAGATCTCGGATCTAGATTTAGTGTTTAGTGTTTAGGGATTAAGGCTCATGGTTTAGATTTTAGGGTTTAGGTTTTAGGGTTTAGGATTTAGTGTTCGGGGTTGGGGGCTTATTATTTTAGTTTTAGGGTTTAGGGTTTAGGTCTTAGGGTTAATGGTTGAGGGCTAAGGGTTTAGGTCTTAAGATTAATGGTTGAGGTTTAAGGGTTTAGGTCACATAATTCAGGGTTTAGGGTTTAGGGATTAGGCCATAGGGTTTAGGATTCATCTTTTACGGTTTAGGATTTAGGGGTTGGGATTTAGGGTTTATGATTTAGTTTTTAGGGTTTAAGATTTTTCATTTAGGGCTCATGGTTCATGGTTTAGGGTTTAGGGTTTAGGGATTAATGCTCGGGGTTTAGGCTTGAATGTTTAATGCTTTAGGATTTAAGGATTGGGGATTAAGATTTAGATTTTAGGTTTTAGGGTTTATAGATGATGGTTTAGGGTTTAGGGTTTAGGTTTAGGGTCTCACATTTAGGGTTTAAGTTTTAGGGTTTTGATTGTAGAATTTAAAATCTAAAATCTTTAGGCTGAATGTTGAAATCCTAAAAACTACCCATGTACTGACCATATAATACTATAAAAACTATCTCCTAAATCATGACTAATGGAGTTGTGAGACTAGTTCCATAAGGTGCAGAGTGGCCCTAACTTCTTATATTTACTAAAATAAATTTAAAGTAAAAGTTTTATTATTTCTTATACTTCAACATTTACTTTTGTAAATAAAAGCATGTTAGAAACACATATAATGTTCATACTATACAGAACACGTACGCATTATAACGAGTACACATTTTGTGTTTTCACTTTTTCCACGCCATGCCTCATGGCTTGGATCTGGTTTGGATCCTCAAGCTTGAGGCGAGGACTGCATAAACACAACGAACATCATGTTTTTGCAAGAAAATGCAAAAATTCTATTTCCACCATGATAAGTCAACATAAAATGATCGATTCGTTTAAAAACATAATACCACAACGCAGAGGAAAGTTTCTTCTTTCTAAAAAAATTCAAATTTCTGACTAATATAAGGTTTCCATATTATTTATTTTCTAAATTTTCCTTTTAATAGCTATTTTCAAAGTTTAAATATGCCTATCTTCATTATGTATCTTTTCTTTGGCTCATCAAAATTGAAAAAAATATACTAGCACAAGCTAGGTCTAATTCTATACATATTAAAAAAAATATAATTTTTGATAATTTTTAGGTAGTTAGGGGGCATGGTTGGAGCTCTGTTATTTTTCAAAACTTTAAATTTTTGTACTAGAAAAATCATAAAAAATAAATAAATACTCACTAAAAAATCTATAAAAAATTCTAACACAAACTAGATGCTCCTATCTATCTTTCTACAAAAGAGTTTTCAAAAATACTAAATGGTGCTCAAAAATGGTGGGGGGCACGAAAGTCACTCTATTATGTTTTTTAACAAAAATAGGAGCACTGTTGGTATTTTAGTTATTTGACCCACTTAAACTTATCTATTTTCAATAAAATTTAGTAGCTTAGAAACTAGACTCAAAATTCTACAATTCATGTTTATACAACATCTTCCAATTTTGAGTGTAACTATTTCAAAAAAATCATACAAGTTGAAGTTTTTATTTTTAGAAAAATGTGTCCACTTAAGACCCCCTTTTGGCCCCCAACTTGGTGCACTTACCCATCTATCATACAAACCTCAACATACATCAAGAAACCTCCACACACACACACACACACACACACACACACACACACACACACACACACACACACACACACACACACACACACACACACACACACACACACACACTATCAATCAAAATCATACTCGTAGCCATATCATCATCAAATTTATGATTTTTTTAATCAATTATTTAAAATCACTTAACATTTCAATTCTACTCCAATTCACATTCTACAATAATCATGAAATTCCCTATATCTACTATAACTCCTAACTACTAGATACACTCAATAACATACTACCAATCCCCGATACCATCGTATTGATGGAAATTCAAAAAATCAATGAGACCACATGGTTAGTCCAATACTCTAAATATACTCAATACATCAAGAATCCAAATGTTAGTATATAACAAAGTAACCATTCTAGATCATCATCACATCCTTAAATGTCCATCAAGGTCCACAATACATCCATATATAGTCCAAAATAATAATCAGAACACAATATTAATCATGATATCCCTCTTATATTCACAACATGGCAACTGATGTATAATAATAAGGTCCATGTCACTAATCATATGAAATTAAAATCATAGTGTAATTAGTGTCGAAGAGGCGTGGGCATTACAATGCTTAACATGTCTCGAAATAATGTGGTGATGACTCTTCCTTAATACCTTTTTATGTCCTTTTATGCATAAAATAATGATTTCAAGCATGGGTAAGGTTGAAACCCCTCTGCATCATGGCCTCCTTTTTCTCCTCTATAGGATGGGGAATCCATTAATAGCCAAGGAAATGGTTTTCAGTTTGGCCTATTAAGATGACAATTATACCTTGCCAGAACATATCAACATGTTGTGGAGGAAGAAGCGCATTGACACACATGGGGAAGTGGAAGATATTAGGATGGAATCGGAAAACCTTACAAATATAAAGGGGGAGAATTCCTCTAAAGGTAAAGAGAAGTTGGAAGTAGAGAATTTGAACATTTCTCTAGATAAGATTGCTCTTCATGTTTAGCGAGACAAAAAATATGTGGATTTTTTAGGTGAGGTGAGTTCTAATTTCAATGACAACTTGAGGGATTGCATCAAGGTCTCCAAGGGTATTTCAAATCTCCATGAAACTCTCATAGATGATCTTAGCAGTCTAAAGAAAGTTTTAATGAATTTGTAGGATAGGATGGAGAAGTTGGAGAAGTGTCATATGAAATGAATGCTCAAGTTGTGCCTTAGTAGCTTAGATGAGGAGGAGTTTATAGAGACCGGTATTCCCTTAATGGTCAATCGGGATGATAAGAAAAAGGTTCATGATGACCACTAGATGGGCTCGACAAAGAGGTTGAAGGATAAACTTAAGCAATGGAAGTTTAAAGATTCTTGAACTTTGGGAAAAGCTGTTGGAGGGATATTTTGTCTTATGGGAGGGTTGTCTCTCTCTCTCTCTACTTTTATTGTCTTTGGGCATTCATTTTCTAGGTATAGGTTGTATCTATGTTCTTGTTAGGATCGTCATTGGTGGGTTAATCCCATTTAACCATTGTTGTGCTCCTATTTTTGTTTTTCCCTTTTTATCTCCTTATAATATATCTTTGTATGGGATTTTGGAGCTATAATCCAACTTTCTTACCTTATCTAATAAAAAAATAATTACTCCTGTTTATAATAATATTCTATTTTTCATTATTTAAATACAATTCACATCTATATACGATTAAAAATAGGTCTATGTACTAATACAAAACAAATTGAAAAATAAAATTTAAAATTATTAACTCTAATCATAAATATACAAGAATCAATTTTGTCTTGCCAAAAATGTGAAACTATAGAAAGTGTTCTCTTCTCCCATTACTATACTGATTTGTAGCATCCTCTAGTTTTGGGTTCTACAAACATTGTGTGTGTTTTTGAATTTCAATATGAACATGTTCTTATTATAAACCCCAATTCAACTTCAACACCTTGGATGACCAATAAAAATGAAGGATGTTAGTGGGGGCCTATATTATCCCTCCATTATTATTAGGCTCCTCAATGTTTGAACAATTTGTAAATCAACACTTGATGCAAGTTAGCATGCAATCCATTGTATGATACAATTTCATCGGCTCATCTTGAAATAAAACTAAAGTAGTAGATGTTGGATAATGTTATCTAAATAATTGAATTTTAATTTTTATGTGAGGAGTCTCTTGTTCAAAATAATAAATTATTGATGTAAGAACATCCAGGTTCATGATCAATCTTGCATCACCAAAACTACTTAGCGTAGTAATAAAAAGTTGTACACAATATTTTTATCATGTTTGGTCCTATTTGGTTAAAGGAATGAAGACACATACCACATGTTAGGAAATAAGGGATAAAATATGCGTAGAAAAATCCCTCATATAATCGAAACAATAGAAACTAATATGTAGAAAATATTACAGATCTCAAATAAAAGTGCATAATAAAATAACACAACACAAAGAGACAATATTTAACGTGGTTCACCCAATTTGGGCTATGTCCACCAAGAATCACTTGCTTATATTTTATTACAAGCCACCGCTCTCTCAATATAATACCCAAATCTGTTTGGAGTTATGCTCAACAAACTCTAAAGAATTCAGACACATCTGTAATGTTACATCATGCCTACCATATGTACAAAACCAAATAAGTAAACAACTACTTAAGCATATTTACAAAACTGTGGGTATCAAAACTATGGGACAAAACTGTCCCATAAACCTATGATTTAAAAATCCCACCCACATCAGAAGAGAACATTTTTGAGGCCCGCAGACAACTGTGGAAAGTTTATCATCTTCAACACTTTCACACATGAAAACAAAATCCACAACCTAACAATCTCCCACTTGGAGACTATTTTTCCTTTGAGAAAGCTTCTCAACCCTTCACTAGTTTCTATGAGGACCAACCAAAGCTGAACATAGCTTCAATTTTTCCCTTGTGACCACCTTGGTCATCATGTCTATAGAATTTTGACTCATATGAATCTTCTCCAGCTTCAACATCTCTTCCTCCAAATTTGTCTTGATGAATTGGTACCTTAATCGTAAATGTTTCATCCTAGAGTGGAAAGAAGAGTTCTTAGCAAGGTGTATAACACTCTGATTATCAGTATGTAGAATTCCTTCCTTGTGCTTATTCCCTAACTCATCAAGTAATTGTTGTAACCAAATCATTTTTTCTTTCCTTTGTGGTAGCAACATACTCAACCTCCGTGGTTGATAAAGCCACCAACTTTTGTAATCGTGAAATCTAGCTCATTGTTGTCCCACATATAATGTAAACATAATCTATTATGCTCGCATTCTCATCTACATATCCAACCATATTTGAATCTACATAACCACATAAAGTGTTTTCTGATCCACTGTAGTAAAAAATTGTCCCCATGGTCCCTCTCAAATACCAAAGGATCCACTTTATTACCTACCAGTGATCTCTACATGGATCACTCATAAATCTACTCACCGCTCCCACTTCATGGGCAATATCAGGCCTGGTGCACACCATGGCATATATCAAACTACCTACCACTAATGAGTAAGGTACCTTGGACATCTGGTTTCTCTCCTTCTCTGTCTTGGGACACAGCTCTTTTGATGACTTGAAATGGCCTACCAAAGGAGTCCCAACCGGTTTAGCATCCTGCATATTAGACCTCTCTAAGACCTTCTTTATGTACTCTTCTTGAGATAAATCCATCTTCAGTTCCTTCCTATCCCAATATATCCTCATACCAATGATTTGTTTGGCTTCCCCCAAATCCTTCATAGCAAAGGATTCACTTAGCTGCTTCTTGAGTACTTTTATTTCTTGCATGTTTTTACCTATAACCAACATGTCATCTACATACAGACACAAGATAATATAACTTCCATCATCAAATTTCTTTGTATACACGCAATGGTTAGAATGACATCTAATATAACCTTGCTCCATCATGAAGCTATCAAATTTCTTATACCATTGACATGGACTTTGTTTTAAGCCATATAAGCTCTTGTTCAATTTGCACACCATCTTCTCTTTACCATTGACCTCGTATCCCTCAAGTTTTTGCATATATAGATCCTCCTCTAAATCACCATGGAGAAACACAGTCTTTACATCAATATGCTCTAAGTGCAAGTATTCTCATTGCAACTATTCGAAGAATAGTTCTAATAAAAGTCATTTTTACTACGGGAGAAAAAATATCGTCAAAATCTATACTTTTTTCTATACAAACCCCTTCACCACCAACCGGGCCTTGATATATTTTCTTACCTCCTTCTTTGTATTTGAATCTAAACACCCACTTGTTCTCGTAATGCTCTTTTACCTTCAATTAGCTTCACCAAATCCCATGTTTAGTTCTCCATGAGAGCCGGATTCTCCTCATCCATGGTTTTCTCTCACTTCTTCCTAACAGCCTACTTGTATTGCTTCATCAAATCTCTATGGATCTCCACTGTCAGTGAGTAATAAATAATAAAGAGAAGGAGAAAAACATTCAAGTTCTATTCTTACCCTAGAAGACCTCCTCAATATAGGATTTTGGTATTCTGTTGAGGAGGTTCGTGAACTAATTCATATGTCACTTTCTCGCCTAGAAGATCCCTCTATGCTACATATTCTTTCTTGGATTCTTCCCTATTTTCCTACAACTATTTCTTATACATGACTTTCTCATTAAATACCACATCCCTAGATCGAATGATTTTCTTATCCTTAATACTCCAACATTTATATCCAAAGTCATCACCACCATAACCAATGAAAGTACATTTTTCTAATTTAGCCTCTAACATGTTCCTATCATCTTTGTCTATATGGATGAACACCTCACATCCAAACACTCTAAGAAATGAATAATCAAATTTTTACCATACCAAGCCTCCTCGGGTATTCCTCCATCTAAGGCACTAGAGGGTCCTCTGTTTATAAAGTACATAATTGTTCTCACCTCTTCTTCCCAAAAATAAAGAGGTAGTGTTGCATGTAACCCCATGCTCCTAGCACATTCCATTATTGTTCTCTTCATCGTTTCTAACACCCCATTCTGATGCAGAGTTCCTGGAACCGTATTTTTCCTATGGACTCCATTCTTAGAACAATAATCATCAAATTCATTGTTGCAATACTCCCTCCATTATCCGACACCGAGACTTTTTAGCTTAGGACTGTTTCATTCTCTACCAAGGCTTTCAATTTAACAAAAGTTTCAAATATATCATATTTTTTTCTAATAAAATAAACCTAAACTTTTTTTTTACATCATCAATAAAAGTAACATAATAACTTGAACCCCCAAGAGATGATACGTGAGTTGGCCCCCACACATTAGAATGCACCATCTCTAACTTACTCTCTTTCTTTGTAGGTTGAACCTTGAGAAACATTACTTGCTTTAATTTTCCATATATGCAGTCTTCACATAACTCCAAACCTATTTTCGTATATCCGGGAAAATCCTTCTTTATGATCTCTATGCACTTATGGCTCATATGACTAAGCCTATAGTGCCACAATGTCAATATCTACTTCGAAGAAACAATATTACAAACATTAGTAGTATAAGTGGTTAAATACAAGGTTCCAACCTTCTTACCTCTTTCCACCACAAGATCACCCTTGGTAACCTTCCAAGAGTCTACTGCAAATATTACAATACAACCATCACTTCCTAACTAGCCCGCCGATATCAAATTTCATTTTAAAGTAGGCACATGTCTGACATCCTTCAATAGCCATGTATTCCCATTCTGCATCTTAACCCGAACATAACCTTTTCCAACTATACTACAAGGCTCATCATCACCAAGAAAAACATGCCCAAAATCCCCTTGAACATAATCAAAAAATAATGCCTATGTGGAGTAGCATGGAAAGAATCCCGAATCTAAAACCCAAGATTCAACAATATTGTGCAAAGAAAGAATTAAAGCATCCTGAAATACATTACATGTTGCCACATCTGCCTCCTTGTTTTCTTTCTGTTGTTTCTTCTTGTCCCGAAGCTCCCAACAGTCCTTCTTTTCATGCCCAAACTTTCCACAGTGCCGGCATATTATATTGTTTTTAGATTTTGACCTTTCCTGATCTTTCGATTTTTCACAGCTTCCTCTATTCTTTTGTCTCCCTCTAGTTTCCACTGTCAAAGCATTCCCTGAAGTAGAATATTCCCCAAAGATTTTTTTTCACATTTCCTCACTTATAATTATCCATACAACATCCTTAAATGTCAACTTTGAGTTATTTGGAACCAAGTTGCTTACCGCCATTACAAGGTATTCTAGCTCTCAAGTAAAGAGCATATAATTAATAAATCCCTAACCGCTTGATCAAATTCTATTATAACCAAAGCTAGCATATTTACAATGTATTAAAATAATTTAAATGATCTGCTCATGAACCATTCTCAAACATCTTCATATTGAACAAATTTTTCATTAAAAATATCTTATTAGAGGCATAAGGTTTTTCATACAACTTCCCTAATGCATCCATCAGTTCCTTTGTAGTCTTTTCCTTTAAAACATTAAATAATACCGAAGATG
Source organism: Taxus wallichiana var. yunnanensis (assembly GCA_018340775.1). Classification (NCBI taxonomy): domain Eukaryota; kingdom Viridiplantae; phylum Streptophyta; class Pinopsida; order Cupressales; family Taxaceae; genus Taxus; species Taxus wallichiana. The sequence goes on along the minus strand of CM031240.1, from coordinate 906,728,710 downwards.
CAAGACACAAACTTATTGTCCCAAGTGCCTTCATATCTAGCAAATCCCATTCCGTATCTCTGTCATGCTCGAGGGTTTGTTCACCTTCTCATCCAATGGAATATAAAGATCCTTATGATAAAGGTAATCTTCCATCTATATCTTACAAAGACTGAAATTATTCCCATTGAATTTATCAACCCTTGATCTCCCATCATCTTCCATAGCTCCCAATAAAGCTAAAAATTTTCCCGTAATTCAATACTTCAACAAACCAAGCTCGATACTAATTGTTAGGAAATAAGGGATAAAATATGTGGAATAATCCCTCATATAATCACAACAGTAGAAACTAACATGCACAAAATATTACAGATCTCAAATAAAAGTGCAGAATACAATAACACAACACAAAGAGACAATATTTAACATGGTTCACCCAATTTGGGCTACATCCACCAAGAATCACTTACTTATATTTTATTACAAGACATCGCTCCCTCAATACAATACCTAGATCTGTTTAGAGCTGTGCTCAATAAACTCTACAAAATTCACACCCAAACTCATACACATCTCGCAATGTTACATCATACCTACCATATGCACAAAACCATATAAGTAGATAATCGCTCAAGCGGTTTACAAAGCTAATGGGTATCAAAACCATGGGCCAAAACCATCCCATAAACATATGGGTAAAAAATCCCACCCATATGAGAAGAGCACTTTTTTCGAGCCCCAAAAAAAATTTCTCGAGGCTACGCCCGAACCCCGCTACCAGAGAGACAATGTGTGGAAACTGTACAATACTCTTAGTGTAAAGTCTTCAACACTTTCATACATGAAAACAGGCTCCACAACCTAACACCACATGCATCTTGTTGGTATTTTCAAAAGTGTTTGGAAGTTCTATGAGTTATGTTCATAAATTTTGAAGTTATATGCAACATGAAATCTTGTAAAATAATATTTATAGTGTAAAACCTTTTGATATACCATGTCTTAAGAACTTATGTGCATAAATGTGTAAAATCAAACTTTTGGATCCAAATAAGTTTGGCTATATGACCTTGCACGTGGAGATATGAGAAGATAAATTATGTGAAGTGATTCTATCTAAGTTAGGATGTTTATTTTTTTCATATGTTTCACATTATACTATGACATGTCTAATGAAGATTAAATCTCCTAGAATATTAGTGTGTGTAATGAGGTGAGAAGTCAAAGAATCATAAAGATGCAATTTTTTTGGTAGATGGATAATGAATCATTTCAATTTTTGTAAAATTTGAATGATAATCTTATATTATGGTAAATTTTAATTTTGGTTAGTTTGAGTTTGGATAAGGTTTTGGTTGGCTAGTTACCTAACTTGGAAAAGATCGAATATTGAGAAAAGAAAAGAAAATCCTTATATATTCAACAAGTAAACATAGATAGAAGTCTAATTAGAATCTCTTTATGTTCAAACAATTGTAGGTAGAGAGATGGTGTGTAGAAAATCGAAGGAGGGATTATATTCAAACTAGGATTTCGAAACCTTTAACAATATTTGTCATTTTTATTTTGTATGGGTGTATCCTCACTAAAGTTAAATAATATTTTTGTTTATATCTATGCATTGACCATTATTGTGTGTCTATTGGTTTTTCCCATGAGTAATTATAGTATGCACAATCTAATACAATCATTCATTTGATTCTTTAACTATGATTCCATCATTTGGTATCAAAGAATACTATGCCATGTGAATAAGCTGCAAAGTTCTAGATTCCAAATTTATGAGTGTGGTTATAAATTAGTGAGGCATTTTTCAGTGTAGAGAGTGTTGGGTGATGTTATGACAAAAAAGCAACACCCTATGATTTTATCATTGTAGATCCCTACTCTTTGTTAACATGGGACTATCTCCAAGTTGTGGGACTTGCATCTTGTGATAGACCTATAGATAAGTATAGTTCCTCTAATTACTTCTAATGCTAACACTACTCCTAAATTTGAAAACACAACTATCTATTCTTAACTAACACATTCCAAGGGACCAAGGAAAGAGAGAGAGGGTGGGTTAGAAGGATGTATAAAATTAAATCCTAAGCTACAATAGAGGTGATAACACCAAAATAAATGGGATGAAAACTCTATGAGGGAGAAGGGAGAGGCTAGAAATAAGTGACACATACCCAAAACATGCATTTTAACATCTATTATCACATGAAACACAACAAAAATGGAGCTTATAAAGAGAAAACATGCACAAAACACTACAATAGTGAAGGAGAGGCAAGGTTGTAAATAAAAGCAAGTCATGGTTGAGAAAACACCACATAACATATTTTATTGCAATGATGTATGCACATACCATTACAACTAAAGAAGAAGGAATATAACACATTTCTAAGTCAAAATGTGAGGTCTAAAACTCACAACTTCTTGCGAATCTATTTTTACATGGTGCCTTTGCATTTTAGAAAGTCCATTTGGTGGTTTAATCTTTGGCTTGTGGGGATCCACTTGTGACCCAAGCTTGAATGTGGATTGATTACTCCAATAAAATCTAACTACGAATGAATGAATGATTGATTTAGATAGATGGGGTGGAGTGGAAGGATTTCTAGCCTCTCATTTATTGTAAAGAATGCAAATTTATTACATCTCTTATCCCATGTATGGTAGTCATTGAATATATGGGGCCAATAATAATCATATTTCATGATCCTAAAAGTTGTTTTCCTTGTAGAAAATTTTCTTCCTTCTTCTCTATTATGAAACTCATGCAATACCTTCTCAATATAATTTGTTTTAATACATCTCAACTCCATGAAACAACACATAAGGGATGGATTAGAATTTAAACTACATTTTCTTTTTCTTACTTAAGCCATGGGGAATCATCCTATTTGGAAAAGGATAAGAAAGACATTAGATTATATTTCTTGATCATGTTATAGTTTGAGGATAACCTCTTCATAAATCTACCGGTCTAAGACTAGTTCACACATCCCTTTTCCTATGACCAACTTAGTCTTCTTGATATCAATATCATACTCCATTACTTTAGTTATCCAACTAGCTCTCTTTTCATTCACATCCTTGTTTAAGAGAGATTATTTTACCCTAAAATGAGATACCATGAGGAAAATCTTGTTATTAGATACCGGATGTCTGAAATTTTAAAAATTCTTATAACAATGCCAATACATGTTTCTCAATAAATTAATATCTCACCTCATAGTCATATATAACCTCTCTGAAGAATGAAATTGGTTGGTACAAACCCTCCTCATTTTTCTACATTAGCATAACACATATTGTATATGTGCCTGCAAAAGGGTACAAGGTGAAGTATTTATCAACATCAGGGTTGATGAGGGTTGGGGCCTATGTAATTGCATACCTAAAAGCTTCGAAGCTATTTTACCCTTTAGTATTCCACTTGAACACCAAAGTATTCTTCACCATCAGTGTCAATGACTTGATACGGTTGGTAATGTTTGAGCCAAACTACCTGACAAAAATAATTCTTCCTAGGAAGCTTTAGAGCACTTTCTTTTGGCTGGGTAGTGGAAATGCTAGTATGACACTAAATATTTATGGATTAATGGTTAATATTTCTTTATAGATAATGTGGAAAAGGATCTTATCTTCATGATCTAGAAAGATGCACTTTTGGAATTGAGAGAAACTCCAAATTATCTAGATGTCTCAAATACCCTCTTGAGATATAATAGATGGTATTTTACTTCCTTAGAGAACATTATGATATCATCTAGATACAAAAGGCAAATTCTATTTATCAATCCTTTAAATTCCATATCTATGGATCTTTAAAATGTTTCTCCTACATTAGACAAACCAAAAGGCATGTTCTTGTAGGCATAAGTTCCCCATTTTCGGTAAGATTTATTTTGATCCGGTCTTCTTATTTTACCATGATATGATTATATCCATAATAACCATATAGAAGATAAAACCTCTATTATCCAACACACAATTTTCAAAATTTTCACCATTGAAGGTGGTGGATAATGGTCCTTCAAATATGCCTTATTAAGATCTCTAAAGTCAACACATAATTTTTTTTTCCATTCCTTTTCCACGGTGGAACTAAGTTCGCAACCCATGATGAGTGTTTAATGGGAAAAATTATATTTATGTCAATCAATTTTTTCAGTTCTCTCTTCCTTAGAGCGTAAGTGTGTGGATTTAAATGTTGTTGTTTCTACCTTATATGATTAGTCATTTGATCTGGTTTAATGGTGTGTTGAAATATATTACGATCAAAGTCTCTAAGATATTAATAATGTCAAGAAAAAATATCATAAAACTCTTGAAAACGTTATACAAAAGCATCCTTCTCTTGTGGGGTACTCACCTTGCCAATTTTAAGAATTGTTTTCTTGTCAATGTGATGGGTTCATGATCTTCACTATGAATATTATGTTACAATTTTCCTTTTGAGCTGGTCATCAAAGTTTAAGATGGATTCCAAAGTCACTAGGCCTTTGGGAAATTCATTTTATATTATTTGGACAACTTGGTTTTCGTATTATTTTCCTAACTTATCTTGATTACTTAAATAAAAATAAGCCTCTTCTTTGATGAAATTCACAATATGATTGTCACTCTCAAATACTTGCCAATTGTTTTCATTGTCTAATATGGAAGGCGTCACCACTACCTTCATATGTGGTTGTAATTTTTCTCTCTTGATATTCTTAACAGTGTCAAACTTTACTCTAACTATGCAACTAACCTATAAGAAGCTTTATTATTTTTCCTTGGAATGGAAGGAAATTTAAGGCTTAAAATCCCTCCAAAATTTCTCATACTCTATGCTTGTAATCTCTTAGCAAGTCATTATAACTTCACTATCCCAAAAATCCTCCAATTTTTTTATGTTCTTCTTTATTTCACACTACAGGCCATGGATGAGGGATTCATACTCGGTGGCATTTTGGAGCAGCTAGACTGAAATTTGAAAGATGACTAATAATTCATACCAGTAGGAGATATAAGGACTACATCTCCTCTTACTCCTTTTTTTCTTCTTGTTCCATCAAAAAAATATACCAAATTTCATCTTCCTCTTCGTAGTTTAATTTGAAAATTCTAGGAAGATGTGAGCTCTCCTCACGTAAATAATAAATAACAAGAAAAATTTATTAAATATATTGATATGAGTCAGAACCATGACATTCATTTCTGCACTCATCAAGTAACAATTCAAGAATGCCCTCAATTTGATTAGTTTCCTCTTGGATGCTTGGACAATCTTCTTTTTCAAAAATGGTAAAATTTACATTGATGAAGCTATGAACATAAGGTTATATATTGTATGTAGAAATTGGTTTAGACTTGATGGTAGCCTTATTTCCATATTTGGTTTTGAAGAGCATATGAGATTAATCTAAAAATAGATGTCCTCCAATTTTGATGTAAAGTATATTTATATACATAGAGAAAAGAATCGAGGGAGATCAATTATGAAGATATCTTATATAATAGAAAGGCTTGGAATTACATATAATGTGACGATTATACCATTTATAACTTCAACGACCCCTACTAGTGTCCCACCTACCTCTACTACCTCTTTAGAAAGAGTCTCATATTTGAGACTTAGTTGGTCTATAATCTACTTGGGCATTAGAGAATTGATTACACTTGATTCAATCATGTAGTTATGGACTAAATGATTTAAAATCATCATATATACATAAAAAGAAGGGGTTTTATATTTTTTTAATAGACATTCCTTATCTTGTATTTTATTAGTAATAATAACTTTTGTATCCGCCTTGGGTGACTCATTAGGAGAGGAGAAATTTACCATAACTACTTGCAAGAGATCCCTTTGTCCAAAAATTGCCTAGGATTCCAACATTTAGATAATCACATTGGTATTCTTAATTTGTTCAAGGATGTTGAAGAAAGTTAAATTATTTTTTCATTTGACCTTACTTACGGAAACATTTTATTGCATTTGAGTTGATTGGGAAGGTCTTTTGAGCTGGATTCACATTCTTGTTTCTGGCTTATGTGGATTCTTTGCACATTAGTAACTTAATTTGACTTTTCACCTCCTTAAAATGTTAGGGAAGGTTGAGAGGGACCTACATTTGTAAATTTCCATTCTTCCATAGCTCTTCTCTTTGATCTAGTATTAGTAGCCACACCTTGAGGAGAAGTCGGTTTGTGGTACAAAACTCATATTATTGCCAATTCACAAGTAAAGTATCGAGTTAGTGGCATTTCTTGAATACTACCTTCTTGTTGATTTTCCTCTCTGGGTGCATCTAGAGAGATAGATTCATTTTACACCATCAAATATTGGCTCTAAATTGCATTGGAGCACGTCATTTGGTTGTGTGGAAGATTGTAAAGGAAGAACCAATCATAATCTTGTACTAGATTATTCTAAATTGGAACTCAATCATAGGAAGAGTTGGCCAAATTGGGATTGTATGGTTTGAATGACCTTGAAGAGAAAAACTAATTATGATTTTTATGAGAATATTGGAAGGAAGGATTGTTTGATTAGAATGGAAATTGTTTGGTTATTATATTTCCTTGTAAGGTATGAAACTTTGATCTTGGTGACTTTTCATAAATACCAAATCATTCCCAATTTTTTTAATTACTTCATTAACTCTTTCTTGAAATGGTATAAGCAAATCGTTAGATAGAAATAATATTGTAATGTTCTTCATTCGAGATCAATAACAAAAATATATAGGAGTCCTTGATTAGCTCCTTAAAATAAATGGACTAAAGAAGGTTGATTTTTGCAACAACTTGCAAAACTCACTAGCCGCTAACAACTCACCGTAAATAAATTTTACAATACGGTAAATATAAAACTATGGGAGCACTAATTTAATAATATTATTCCTAACAATCCCCCTTAGTGTGAAAATGGGGAAAAATTTCCTTATACTAAAACATGCCCCTCCGTAGCTTACTCATGATTTGGATGGTTTCAAAGGCAATAACAACAACCTTGGTTTTCCAGTGGTTAACCAACAATCACAACACATATGATTTTTAGAACAATACCAACAACTACTGGATATTTCTTCGGTGGATTACTAAAAACCACAATATCATGAAGTTGTAGTAATATCATCAACTCTCAACACATTCTTCCTTTAGGATACTACATAGAAACAACTAGGTTATCCCAACACTAGAACAATAGAGTATATATTAGAAACATTTCACATTACCGCCGCTAAGAATCACAATGCTCTTAGTTGTAGCCATTTTTATTTATCGTTTCCACTCGATCTCAAACATCGTAGGAAAGCGCCACTACCACCGAAAGCTTCCCTCGACTTTAGTCATTTTTGGTGTATAATGGAAATGGAAAATTGATGTCATGTCCCCCCCCCACAATGTCAAATTTCTACACACGAAAATGGAGAAGTAAATTATATCGATTACATACATCCCAGATCTTGGTAGTTAGATCTTGTTACACATGGTCACCATTGTAAGTGAACATATTCACAAGCGGGCCATCTTCTAATGAAGTACAGAAGTCAAGATGATCACGTCAGTAATAGGATCATAGACAATCATATGTGCTCTAACACAACTCTTTTTCTAGCATCCGAACCACATAAAATAGGAAATATGAAAACACACTACAAAAATTGAAATTAAATACCCACACCGCAAAAGTGCCACCATAGGAAAATGTGACCCCATCGTGGGTGATCGACAAGAGGTGATGATCAACCTCCAACCTCTCATGCTTCCGTCCTCCGGTCTCATGTTGTGTGTAGTGCCCACTTCCCTTTAACACCTTTTGATACCTATTTTGATAATGTTGACTATGTTATGTACATTATTATGCTTTGATTTAGTATGATGTTAGATTTTGGAAAATGGATTATTGTTGATCTTGATTTGGTTATGATGCACATTGATTATTAGAGACACTCATATGTGGATGATGATATACTATTTGACATGGATGTTTTATGAATGTTGTTTGGACATGTGATTTTGGATATTGTGAGTAGACCTAGAAAATGGACATTATATGATGATGATATAGTTGTGGATATAGATTGTAAGTGATATTGTTAATTGCCTTGATGTTGTTGTGATTCATATGTATAGATGATTTTGTGATTTTATTTATATCATGTTGGATGTTTTGATATGGCCACGAGGCCGAAGGAGGTATTTTTGTTTTGCAGGTTAAAATATCACAACAAACATCGGGGGATTGGAGACCAACCATAATGGAATTCTAGGTGAATTCAACAAGGTCACCATGGCAACTTGTTTTATTGTGTTGTGTTTGTTTGTTGTTAGGGATTCCCATGGGGGATCACCTTTAAATGTGACCATGGGTTTTGTGTAATTTATTAATGTGGTTTCCTTTTTATTATTGTTTGTATGTATTTTATTAGTAATGTGTTCCTTTCTTTTATTTAATTAAATTGTGGTAGATTAATGTGAGAAAACATATGGTTAAAGTTAAATAAATCAAATTGGGATATGGGAAAGTAATAATGGAAGTTATTGGCTCCTTGTATTAAATATGTAAGGATGTGTAAGTTTGTGTAAGAGTTGTGTAAGTCAGATTTTGGAGTATGAAACACTCCACCTCCTTGGAAATTTGAATTTGTCCTTGGGGACTATTTTTGGAGGCTTATGGGACAACTAAAACTTTTCACATACCTCTTAAGTTTATTTACCAACCATACCTATGGTTGGAGGGTTGATTTTAGCCCTTTTTAATGCATTTGTATCAATCATGTTGCATGTTTTAAATTTGTAGTCCTTTGGGGTGTGGGCTTTTGGAGTGTGCAAGTAATTTGTCATATTTTCACCCACCTCTTTATTGTGCTTTGGAGAATGAAATTTTGTCTTTTGTGTATGGAGTTGAGGATGTGTGATGTGAAATCCTACATGGATCCACATCATCCTCTTCTCTTCCCTCTTCTATAAAATTCAAACTCTTTGCTTGTTTTGGGTTGTTGAATCATTTTGCATACTTCTTTGGGGCGCATTTTTGTTGTTTGGAGCTCTTGTGGATTTTGGAGGAGATTGGAGATAATTTCATACTTGGAATTGTTGTTTTGGGACTGTTTTTGGCATTGAAGCTTGTTGTTTGGAAACAAAAGCTACCATGGAGAGGTAGGAGCTTAGCTCTTCTTTTATGCTGTTATTTCTTTTTGTGTATGTGTGAATGGTGAATGTGTTTGTGTGTTTATTGGTTTTTGGGTAGACTACCATAGGGATGGTGTAGGAGAAGGCTATGGGGAATTCATGTGGGGGGGCATAAGGGAATGCCAGTGGCATCAGAATTCTTATGGAGGGAGTTTGGGTTTGGGATCCACCATGGAAAAGAAATAGCTTGCATTTCTTACTTTGTGGGGGCATAAGGAGGGATTGTGGGGGCGTAAGGGTATGTGTGGTGAATTTTTATTGGCGGTTTGTTACTGGTAGATGCTTAATTCCCATTGGGAGGCATAAGTAGCTTCCCGTACTCCTTACTCATTTGGCTTGCATGATCGAGCTGAGTTACTGTTTGAATGGTTTTCAAATGCGGTTGTAAATTGTTGTCTTGTGTTGAACCGTGTTTTAATTTTTTTATGCATTGTTGATTTAAATTCGAACATCAATTTTGATTGGAATCCATGTTTGGAAAGTGGAAAAAGGAAGAAACATATGAGATGAAATTGTATTATTTTTCCTTGTTTAAAATGTATGATTTTGGAAAGGATAGAAAATCGCATTCTTATTTTAATGTTTGATTGAAGAAAAAACATTTAAGTTTACCATGGATTGAATTCAATTTTTCAGTGTATGGAAAAGGAGATAATTAAATCTCTGTTGAAAGAAAGAAATGTATATGGGAATAATACAGGATTTGTATTTCTTTGGAAATGTATAAAAAAATTGAATTCAGTATTGCATTTTGATTTAGAATGGTTTGATTAAAACAACTGAATGTATTAGAATAGATTAGAAATGAAATTCCATACTTGAATGATGAAAAATTTAGAAGGACCTCTTTTTAATTTGATCTCATTGTAAATTTTTAAAACTGGCAATTAAGTTAATTAAAATGCACAGTTCGGAGCCTACACAATAATCAACATGGAAACATTAAAATTTAACATGATATATTATCAAAGAACTCCATTTGAAACACTTAATGGAAATAATTCAAAACATTGCAAAATCGGGCCTAAACCTTTCACAGTCATTTTGCAGCCTTTTTTGTCAATTGTTGGAAAAAATCAAATTGAAATCAATTGAGAAAATTTACCTTCCTAAAACATCCTAAATCCTTCCTAGAATAATCCTCCATGTCTGTTTGGCATGTTGAGTGAAGGAGGAGATCAAATTGAACCAAATTTATAAGTTAAAATTTACCAGTTGGTTTTTTAAAATCCTATAGAACGTTTTCTTAAAATTGACCCCTCAAACTTTATCAAAATGTAAAATTGATGATTCCTGTGCAAAGAGGGCATCGATAGCTTTCCATAAATTCCTCGTTTTCCCAAAAATGAGCTTTCTAGCAAAAGTTATGGCCCTTTGAAGTTTTCCTTCCTTGGTGGGAAAATTTGGGAAAATTTTCCTAGTGGGCCCGTGGCCCGAAAAATTCCCTTTAAAAATCCTTAGAAAAAAATTTGAATTTTTTTTTGGGGAAATATTTTGAAATTTACCCGCCAGACCCGTAGCAATCGAGAGGTTACCACGTAACATGGCGGAAGGCGAAACCCTCACAGACTCTATCCCCTTTTGAAAATTTTGGGTTTTGGAAAATTTTCGCTTTAACCCAACGGCCCCGCACTCCCGCCCCTACCCTTTTGAGGCCCTTCTATAGATGCGCGAACCCGTGTGTCAAACTTACCCATTCCCCCTCCCTTTGGCCAAAATTCCACTCAACCTCCACCACCCCACAACTCCCTTGTTTTCTCCCTCATGTTGGCTTGTTGAGCACCACGTGTCCTTAGCGGACCCATGGGCGCGTGGGGCGCTAGTTGGTTTTTTCCTCCCCTTGGGCGGATCTCCCCAATTTTCTCTGTCGACCATCCTCCCCTCTCCCTTTCTCCCCGCCATGGTTTTGGGCACCGTGTGTCCCTGATGACCGCGAGCATGCAACACAATTTGGATCTTTTCCCCGCACAAGAGAAAAATTTGAAATGTCTCTCCACGACCCGCCGACCCGTCCCCTTTGGAAAATTTTCATCCTTGGGCCCACTCCTTTGGGAAAATTTTACCCCTAAGGTCCATCGGCCCATAACTAGAGTTTTACAAGGAGTTAGGAGGACTTCTTTATATCGTTGGAAAGGTGAGAAAATTTCCTATTGAATGGAAGTGATTTATGGAAATTTTGAGCGTGTTAAGTATAATAAAAATCAATTTGAAACTCTGATCTTGTTAGAGAGTGGGTATGGGGATAAATTACCCCTTGAACCTAACACAAACTTCTAACCCTAAAATTTGGACCTTGTGACCTCTGATAATTGTTAATAAAAGAAAAGTATGTTCTAATAGATTAAACTTGTTTGGAACCTATTAGTGACAATTGTTGTCTTGTAACCTAGTTGTAGACACTTCTAATAAAAAAATTATTCCATAATTTTCCTAACTAACCCTAGGTTGTTTCTTGGGTCTCAAGTGGGTTGTTTTAACGAGCATCACACTTGGTATCAAAGCAGTGGTTCAAAAGCTTGGACCATTGGGCACACTAGAAAACTTGGGACATGAAACTTAAACCTAGCACATTTTTAAATCTAGAAAACAACTTAGTTTAGAAATTGCATATTTTAGTAAACATGGAATTTGAATAAAACTTAGAAAAATGAACTAACTCTTGCTTTGGTTTGTGCAAGAGGCACAGATGGGGCGGGGGAAATTTTCACATAGACTGGACGTACCACCACGGATTAGGGTGTAGCAGCCATCCTACCCCATATTTTATAGACTCTTCAAGTATGTCAATGTCGCTCTACATGGAGGATTAGGAGGAGGACATACAGCCAGCCATGATAGAGCCCCTTCCATTGAGGGGCAAGTACTTCTTGACCAAAGTGAGGAGCGTAGAGTAGAGAAATCCCATGTGGATTTAACCGGGGTAGAATCACCACAGAGGGGACAGGGTGACCAAGTTTCGAGCATAGAGAGAGGTCTCAGAGCCCTAGGCTTAGGGATGAGCGTGCAGAGAGACCTAGAGGTTGTCAGACCATAGTTGTAGATCACATCAGGGAGATCCTGAAGCTTTGACCCTCACATTACTCAGGTGACATGGGTGGATTTCAAGTAGAGGCCTGGCTAGTGAGCTTGAGCGGTTGCTTCAAGCTTTGTCCTTATTCTAGCAACACAAAATCTCGTGTTGCGATCCATCTACTGAGGGATGGAGCAGGAGTATGGTGGAGGACAGAGGAGCAAAATATCCATGTAGATTCTAAGACAGTGACCTAGGAGCTATTTGAGGAGAGATTTGGGAGAAGATATTTTTCAAAGAGGTTCATACAGTAGATGATCAAAAATTTCCATGACCTCGAGCGAGGCATCTCTGTCGACAAGAGAAGAGTATGAGACTAGATTTTTAGATCTACTCCAGAGTGTTGAGTATATGCGGGATGAGCAGGTGCGGATTCACAGGTTCATCCAAGGCTTGAATTTAGATATTGGAGGTGCAATGCGGATCCACCGCCCATATACATTAGCGGAGGCCGTCGAGAAGGCCTATATAGCAGAAGAGACTTGGGGGAAGACCTAGCATGATAGAGACCGAATCGGAGCCGCATACAACAGATGCAAGATAGTAGATCGAGGGGGTCAGTGCCTCTTCCTCATGGTGGACAAGGTTCAACACAGTCATCATTTATACCATAACAACAGTAGTAGTCCCACCCACCTCATAGACCTCCATAGAGAGATGATGCACAGAGAGGTCAAAGTATGGGGCCTCCTCCTAAGGGTCCCATTAGGACACATAGTGGACCTAGAGCTCGTCGGTGGGAGCTCTCTAGCAGAGGCCTTAGCAGTGCTGCAACCGGATCATCGGGATCCATGCCACAAATATCCGGGCACCCCTGGAGGTGCTACCCATTGGGGAGGATCAAGAGGGTTTTTTTTTGTGGAGTTATTTGACACTTTTGGAGAGATTTCCTACATAACCATAACAAAAAGGGTAAGACACAGATCTCTGAGACTATGGTTGGTGACATGGGACATAGCCACAGGATTTATGCAGTGGTCGAGAACCACCAGGTAGAGCATCAAAGTATAGTCATTGAGACTACAGGTAGCATTGGTGGTATTCCTACCTCTATATTGTTTGATTCTGGTTCTTCTGATTCTTTCATTGCACCATCTTTAGTAGAGCGATGCATCTTTGGTGGCGATTAGGCAGTGGTCCTATTTGGGATGTCGAGATGGCTTCTGGAGCCAAGATCTCTGTAGACTCCTTAGTTAAGGAGTGTGTAGTGGATTTGGGACCTTTCACCACTACCTCAGATCTCTGTATCCTTCCTTTGGGCTCGTATGGAGTCATTTTGGGTATGGATTGGTTATCTGCACATAGGGCCAAGATGGATTGTTACCACAAGACTATATCTTGTGCAGATGATTTGGGAGTTGAGTTAGTGATTTCAAGGGTCAGGAGACCTATTTCTATTTGCACCATCTCCGCTATGTAGCTTAAGCGGTGTGTGCGGGGTTGTCAGATGTATGTTGTTACAGTTAGTGACAGATCAGAGGATGGGTCTAGTGGACCATCACTAGATGATCATCCCATTTTGAGAGAGTTTGCAGATGTCTTTCTAGGGGAGCTACCGGGGTTACCACCCCCATGTGAGATTGATTTTCATATAGATCTAGTTCCTAGAGTAGATCCTATCTCACGGGCACCTTATCAGATGACCACCCCAAAGCTCTGTGAGCTCAAGTTGTAGCTTGAGGGCCTTTTGGAGAAAGGCCTTATCCATCCTAGTGTATCCCCTTGGGGTGCACCGATGATCTTTGTGAAGAAGAAGGATGGATCCTTGCGGTTGTGTATTGATTACCATGCTAGTTGAACAAGGTGACAATCAAGAATCGTTATCCCCTTCCACGTATTGATGACTTATTTGATCAGATGAAGGGAGACACAGTTTTCTCTAAGATTGATCTTAAGTTAGGCTATCATCAACTAAATATTTCAGAGGTGAACATTCATAAGACCACTTTCCACATGAGATATGGGCACTTTGAGTTCACAGTGGTGCCTTTTGGTTTGACTAATGCCCCCACAATGTTCATGAGTTTGATGAATGGGGTATTCAAGACCTTCTTAGACCGCTTCATGCTCATATTCCTAGATGAAATTTTGATTTACTCACGTACGTGTGAGGAACATGAGGGCACCTTCACCAGGTTCTTCAGTGTCTTCGGGAGCAGCACTTTACGGGAACTTGGAGAAGTGTGCATTCTTTCAGATAGAGGTACAATATTTGGGTCATATCATTTCTGGGGAAGGTATTGTAATCAATCCTTCTAAGATTAGAGCCATTATGGATTGGCCAACACCCACTGGTGACTTAGGTGCTCGAGTTTCATGGGATTAGCGAGTTACTATAGGAGTTTTTTTAGGACTTCTCTCGGATTGCGTACCCTATCACTTCCCTTCAGAGGAAAGGGAAGAAGTTTGTTTGATCAGAAATATGCGAGTAGGCCTTCAGGACATTAAAGGAGTGCCTCACCACAGACCTATTATTGTAGTGTCGGATCCTCATGGTGAGTTATTTGTTTGCACAGTGCTTCATTGGCAGTGTGCCTTGGAGGTGTGTTGAGGCGAGGAGGATAGAGTAGTGGCTTTTAAGTCTCGCAAACTTAAGGATTATGAGATAAATTATCTCGACTCATGATCTTGAGCTTGTGGCGATTGTGCATGCTTTGGTTAGGTGGAGGCACTTTCTTATTGTTCGGATATTCACACTCGGGACAGATCATTTGAGTCTTTGTCACCTCTTCGTGCAACCAAATCTCAACGCTCGTCGGTGGTGTTGGATGGAGTTTCTTTGTGAGTATGATATGGAGATCAAGCATGTGAAGGGAAAGGAGAATGTGGCATCAAATGCTCTTAGCAGACGGATACATGTGGCTATGGCCACCTTAGTGAGCACAGATTTACCAAGCAGGATTCTTCAAATAGCAGCCTTCCTCTTGACACCTTCTACATTGCAAGCACGAGCAGAGATCAAGTCACAGAGACCCCTTGAGGGGAAGTTTGATGGGATTTCCTTAGTGCTATATGGTATTCTCAGGCACAGAGGCCGGATTTATGTTCCCAGAGATGGAGGCTTGAGGCAGGACATCTTGGTAGAGGAACATTATGCACCCTATTCAGCCCATCCTGGGGTGAAGAAGATGCATGCCACCTTGAGATAGTTGTATCATTATAGAGGACTTCGTAGAGATGTGGCCCAATTTGTGTCATGATATCTAGAGTGGCAGAGAGTTAAGGCCAAGCATCAGCATCTAGCTAGCCTTATTTATCCTCATGTTATACCAAAATGGAAGTGGGACACCATTTCTATGGATTTCATTATTGGGCTACCGATGTCAAGACATTACCACGATGTCATTATGGTTACGGTTGATAAATTGACAAAAGTGGCTCAATTTTCTCTGGTGAAGACCACTTATAAAGCTAGAGCAGTGGCATGGGTATATTTGGATGAGATTGTCAGGTTGCATGGGATTCCACGGAAGATCATTTGTGACCACAATCCTTTGTACACTTCCCATTTCTGGACCACCATGAAGTATGTCCTCGGGACGATAATCAACTTCAACACATCATATCATCCTGAGACAGATGGATAGACTGAGCAAGTGAATCATATTTTATAGGACATTCTTAGGATGTATGTGATGGATCAGTAGTCTAAATGGGAGGAGTACCTGTACTTAGTGGAGTTTTCCTACAATAATAGTTTTCAAAGTTCTATAGGCATGGCTCCTTCTTAGGCTTTGTATGCTAGAGAGTGCGGGACACCTCTTAGGCTGGGACCGGAGTTAGAGGAAAGAGTATCTCTTAGACCTTCTCTTTTACGGGACATGGAGTAGCGGTGGTGTTTATCGGGTAGAGATACTGCAGGAGGTACGGGAGAAGGTAGAAGAAGTATGTAGATCAACATAGGATCGACTGTAGTTTCAATGTGGGCATGAAGGTGTTCCTTCATGTCAAGCCACATAAGAGCCCTATCCGTTATGGAAAAGGTTCTAAGTTAGCTCCTAGATTCGTGGGTCCTTTTGAGATCTTGGAGTGTATCGGCCCTTTGGCCTACCGTCTAGCATTGCCACCCAACTTGTCTCGCATACATGATGTTTTTCATGTTTCAGTTCTCAGGAGATATATTACAGACCCTTCTCATGTGTTGGATTGGACATCATTGCAGGTGCAAGAATCAAGGGTAGGTGATGGTGGAGCCCATTCACATCCTAGATCGCAGGACCCTGGGCCTTCGAGGCAGAGAGGTTGATCAGGTTCGGGTGTAGTGGGACAGATATGATGAGACTACAGCTACATGGGAGGATGCTACTTCATTACGAGTTCAATTTCCACATTTGTTCCAGTGACTTCAGGAGGAATTCGAGTCTAAGGGGAGGGGGATGTAGTGCCCACTTCCCTTTGACACCTTTGATACTTATTTTGATACTATTGATTACATTATGGACATTATTATGCTTTGATTTAGTATGATGTTAGATGTGGGACCATGGATTATTGTTGATCTTGATTTGGTTATGATGCATGATGATTATTAGAGACACTCATATGTGGATGATGATATACTATTTGACATGGATGTTTTATGAATGTTGTTCGGACATGTAATTTTGGATATTGTGAGTAGACCTAGAAAATGGAAATTATATGATGATGATATAGTTGTGGATATAGATTATAAGTATTATTGTTAATTGCCTTGATGTTGTTATGATTCGTATGTATAGATGATTTTGTGATTTTAATTATATCATGTTGGATGTTACGATATGGCCATGAGGACAAAGGAGGTATTTTTATTTTGCATGTTAAAATATCACAACAAACATCGGGGATTAGATACCAACCACAATGGAATTCTAGATGAATTCGACAAGGTCACCATGGCAATTTGTTTTATTGTGTTGTGTTTGTTTGTTGTTAGGGATTCCCATGGGGGATCACATTTAAATGTGACCATGGGATTTGTGTAATTTATTAATGTGTTTTCATTTTTATTATTGTTTGTATGTATTTTATTAGTAATGTGTTCCTTTCTTTTATTTAATTAAATTGTGGTAGATTAATGTGAGAAAACATATGGTTAAAGTTAAATAAATCAAATTGGGATATGGGAAAGTAATAATGGAAGTTGTTGGCTCCTTGTATTAAATATGTAAGGGATGTGTAAGTTTGTGTAAGAGTTTTGTAAGTCAGATTTTGGAGTATGAAACACTCCACCTCCTTGGAAATTCGAATTTGTCCTTGGGGCTGTTTTGGAGGCTTGTGGGACAAGTAAAACTTGTCCCATACCTCTTAATTTTATTTACCAACCATACCTATGGTTGGAGGGTTGATTTTATCCCTTTTTAATGCATTTTTATCAATCATGTTGCATGTTTTAATTGCACTTTCTTCATGTTTTAAATTTGTAGTCCTTTGGGGTGTGGGCTTTTGGAGTGTGCAAGTAATTTGTCATATTTTCACCCACCTCTTTATTGTGCTTTGGAGAATGAAATTTTTTATTTTGTGTTTGAAGTTGAGGATGTGTGATGTGGCATCCTACATGGATCCACATCATCCTCTTCTCTTCCCTCTTCTATAAAATTCAAACTCTTTGCTTGTTTTGGGTTGTTGAATCATTTTGCATACTTCTTTGGGGCGCATTTTTGCTATTTGGAGCTCTTGTGGATTTTGGAGGAGATTGGAGATAATTTCATACTTGGCATTGTTGTTTTGGGACTGTGTTTTGGCATTGAAGCTTGCTGTTTGGAAAAAAAAGCTACCATGGAGAGGTAGGAGCTTAGCTCTTCTTTTATGTTGTTATTTCTTTTTGTGTATGTGTGAATGGTGAATGTGTTTGTGTATTTATTGGTTGTTTGGGTAGACTTCCATAGGGATGGTGTAGGATAAGGCTATGGGGAATTCATGTGGGGGGCATAAGGGAATGCCAGTGGCATCAGAATTCTTGTAGAGGGAGTTTGGGTTTGGATCCACCATGGAAAAGAAATAGCTTGCATTTCTTACTTTGTGGGGGCCATAAGGAAAATTTGTGGGGGGACATAAGGAAGGATTGTGGGGGGCATAAGGATATGTGTGGTGAATTTTTATTTGTGGTTTGTTCTGTGGATGCCCAATTCCCATTGGGAGGCATAAGTAGCTTCCTCCATACTCCTTTCTCCTTTGGTTTGCATGATCGAGCCTGAGTTCTGTTTGAATGGTTTTCAAATGCAGTTGTAAATTGTTGTCTTGTGTTGAACTATGTTTTAATTTGATTATGCATTGTTGATTTAAATTTGAACATCAAATTGTGATTAGAATCCCTATTTGGAAAGTGGAAAAAGGAAGAAACATATGAGATGAAATTGTATTATTCTTCCTTGTTTAAAATGTATGATTTTGAAAAGGATAGAAAAATGCATTCTTATTTTAATGTTTGATTGAAGAAAAATAAATTTAAGTTTACCATGGATTGAATTCAATGTTTCAGTGTATGGCAAAGGAGATAATTAAATCTCTGTTGAAAGAAAGAAATGTATATGGGAATAATACAGGATTTGTATTTTTTGGAAATGTATAAAATTGAATTCAGTATTGCATTTTGATTTAGAATGGTTTGATTAAAACAACTGAATGTATTAGACTAGATTAGAAATGAAATTTCATACTTGAATGATGAAAAGTTAGATGGACCCCTTTTAATTTGATCTCATTGTAAATTTTAAAACTGGCAAATAATTTAATTAAAATGCACAGTTCGACCTGCACACAATAATCAACATGGAAACATTAAAATTTAACATGATATATTATCAAAGAACTCATTTGTGAGAAAAGGCGTAATGGAAATAATTCAAAACATTGCAAAATTGGGCATAAACCTTTCAAAGTCATTTTGCAGCCTTTTTTTGTCAATTATTGGAAAAATTTAAATCGAAATCATTTGAGAAAATTTAACTTCCTAAAACATCCTAAATCCTTCTAGAATAATCCTTCATGTCTGTTTGGCATGTTGAGTGAAGGAGGAGATCAGATTAGACCAAATTTATAAGTTAGAATTTACCAGTTGGCTTTTTAAAATCCTGCAGAACTTTTTCTTAAAATTCACCCCTCAAGCTTTATCAAAATGTAAAATTGATGATACATCTGCAAAGAGGGCATCGATAGCTTTCCAGAAATTCCTCGTTTGCCTAAAATTGAGCTTTCTAGAAAAATTTATGGCCCTCTGAATTTTTCCTTACTTGGTGGGAAAATTTGGGAAAATTTTCCCATGCGAACTGCATGAGCCCAAAAAATTCCCTTTAAAAATCCTTAGAAAAAAATTTGAAAAAAACTTTTTGGGATTTTTTTTGAAATTTACCCTGCCATCCTACAGCCAATTAGAGGCTACCACATGGCATGAAAGAGGGGCGGAACCCTCGCAAACTCGTCCCCTTTTGAAATTTTTAGGTTTTGGAAAATTTTCTCCTTTACCCTGCGGCTCCGCACTCCCGCCCCTACCCTTTTGTGACCCTTCGCGGATATGCGGACCCACGCGTCAAACTTACCAGTTTCCCCCTCCCTTTAGTAAAAATTCCACTCAACCTCCTTCGCCCTACGCCTCTCTCGTTTTCTCCCTGCGTTGGCTTGTTGAGTGCCACGTGTCCTTAGCGGAGACTTGCGGGCGCGTGGGGTGCTAGTTGTTTTTTTCTCCCCTTGGGTGGATCTCCCCAATTTTCTCTGCCGCCCGTCCTCCCCTCTCCCTTTCTCCTCGCCGTGGTTGTTGGGTGCCACGTGTCCCCGGAGACCCGCGAGCGCTTGACACAATTTGGATATTTTCCCTGTGCAAGAGAAAAATTGGCAAAGTCTCCTTGCGACCTGCCGACCCGTCCCCTTTGGAAAATTTTCATCCCTGGGCCCGCTCCTTTGGGAAAATTTGACCCCTAAGGTCCACCGGCCCATAATCGAAGTTTTACGAGGAGTTAAGAGGACTTCTTTATATTGTTGGAAAGGTGAGAAAAATTCCTATCTAATGGGAGTGATTTAGGGAAATTTTGAGTGCATTAAGTGTGAGAAAAATCAAGTTGAAACTCTGAGCCTGTTAGAGAGTGGGTATGGGGATAAATTACCCCCTGAACCTAACACAAACTTCTAACCCTAAAATTTGGACCTTGTGACCTCGATAATTGTACTAACAGAAAAGTATGTTCTAATAGATCAAACTTGTTCTAGAACCCATTAGTGACAACCGTTGTTGTCTTGTCAGTTGTAGACACTTCTAATCGAAAAATTATTCCATAATTTTCCTAACTAACCCTAGGTTGTTTCTTGGGTTTCAAGTGGGTTGTTTTAATGGGCATTACATTGTGAAGCCAGCTAGATTTGATCATGGAGCTCAATTTTACATACATCAATCGGAAGTCGATTCCACCAAAAATACATCGTAATGAATTTTTTTAATTTATTTTTACAAATTTTCACTTTCACAATAACTCTTTTATAGTGACAACAATTACAAAATGATGATTTGACTAACAATTTTACATTAACTAGAAAACACCGTACTCTTGGAAAATGATATCACCGTGACAATATTACAGACACGCAATTGGAAATGTGAAATGAATACACAAGAAAAAACAAAATAATACGTGCACTCTTTATAACAAATACTAATGGAGAGCGAATGAAATATTTAAAAGCAATAAATCAAAAATTACTTTTCAAATAACAAATAAACAAAGCTCAGCGGCCATAGAGGAATTCATCGAAGGTCATGCAAGAAGTGTTTCGCACTCGGTGTCCCGATTACTCTTTGGGGCAATGAGAAAGAGAGTAAAAGAACCAGAGAGGAGCTCGATAAGACGGATGCTGCTCATATGACCACCACTGGGTATGTATCATGCTTGGAAAAAAGTAAAGATGAGTATTGATCAAGCGCCAAGAAGTAGTCGGTTTTAAAAGAAATGTTAATCTGTTTCTAGGCTCGGTGTTCTTTTCTTTGTAAAACGCCTTCTCTGCTCCTCTCTCTTATTCGGGCTTTTAGGCCTCCTTTTGTACACAAGGGTATAGTCCCTTTCAAAAACTATTTACCAATATTAAAAAAACAAATAAACAAAGCTAATGGAATTAAACATAATGACAATAATGGAGACAATTTATGAATTTATTTTAGACTAAGAGGACAAAGTAAAACTTTGGAAAAATAAAACTTCATGTGAATGACATGTTTAACAGACCAAACATGAGTGTATCAAGTTGCATAGCACTTATAAACAATAAATTATAACTAAGATTACTGAAAAAACCCAACAACACTATAAATGGGGCAAAAAATATGCTCGAGATGAATGAGGGTTATTACATGAAGACAATAGTGTTTTAGAAGATTATGTCAAAGATGTTTCACTTGAAACTAGATCTTTGATTTCCAATACTACTCTCCCATCAAGAAAAGATATTGCATCCTTCCAGAAGAGATTGCATACGTATTTAATTTCATAAGCAAACAATGCTTCTTGAATTTTCTCTTATTTGGCACTTCCACGCTCGTACAAAATAGTATGATGAAAATTCACACCGTTGGATACAATGAATTAGATGCATGGAAGATGTTTTTCATGGTAATAGTGATTGGAGATTAATTTAGGGACGACTTCCTCTCATATAGCAATGGTTGCACAGGAAATATGTGACATTACCAATCATATCCATAATATCATATCACAAAACATCCCTTAATTCAACATTCTGATATGAAGGATCAGACAGAGAGTTCTAGTCTTCCAGATGTTTGGGTGTGATGAAAAAGGGAAAAATTGATTCCATAGATTAAAGGATCGAATGATGTGTAAATGAACCCCAAGATCATGATTGGGACCAACAAAAGAGATTAGTAGATATAGAATAACACACACTTAATGGTGAACAATTGTACGACTATGAAATATAATATAAATTAATCCACTATACTAGGCAATAGCCCAATTGACCAATGCATGTTCAATGACTTCAAACCTCCATGGATTTCACTTAATCAAAATAATATATTGATGCCAAATGAAATGGTATCAACATATTGTTACACATAAATAATACTTAATGTTGTAAATTTGATATTAATAACACAAATATATAGGATGAGTCTTTAACTAGTTCCTTACAACAATTCTATTAAAGAAGGATCATTTGTTCCAATAAATCGTAACAAATCACTAACAATTTATCGTAAATACTTTTTACAATATAGTAAATATCAAACTATGGGAGTGGTAATTAATATTATTCATAACATTGTAACTCGGTTAAAGTACTTGAGGAGGTGGATGCTTAACTAAAACTTTTAATTCTTGGGGATGGAATAGGAGCTAATCGGGGAGTGTGATGGGGATAAAATGTTCTTACCTTTGGGAATATTGGCATTGGAGGTTTAGGAGTGATTTTTCCATCCCTAATGAGACTAGTTTCTATTGTAAGAGCAATTTCATAAGTGTCTAATAAGGTTACACCTCCCATGAATTGAATAATGACATTTATATAACTATTTAAAGCTCTTAAGTCATAGATAAAATCATACTTTGGTGTATTCCATACCATTAATGGGATTATATCCCAATTCTTAGGAAACTTGATGCTAAAATAGATCATTTGCTCATTTCGGGGTCTCTTTGTTGTTTTCAATTGCTCGACCAAAGATGGATGATGTAATATATCCTCATAGTTATTTCAAAGTTAAGTTCCAAGTTCATCCTAATTTTAAATTGAAGTAGGTCTCAAACTCTTGTACCATTGAAGAGATTTTCATTTCAATGATGAAACCAAGAGTCTAATTGTTACATTATCTTCAAGTAAAAAAATGAACTAAGAAAACATTACCAACATCTTATATATGATCAACTGGGGTAGTGTGGTTGTCACCAATGAAGAAAGGAATACTCTTGAGTGAAGAAACAGGTATGTCATGTTGGGAATTTAGGGCCAAAGGAATACCACTAGTGAAGCTGACAAAGGAAAATTTATTTGCAGTTCGTTGAATGGAATGGATCGTAAAACCCTAGAGGAAAGTAAGAAAGGTATACGAAAAAGAGGAGTTGAAAGAGTTATATTTGAAGGTGATGATGATATCTAAACTTATATGTTTCTTCTCCTTTTCATTAGCGATAGTTGTAAGTATTCAAAATCACGTCCTCTTGTTCTTCTTGACCTTATTTGAATCCTTCTCATAAGAAATTGGCACTTTTCTACATAAAACTAGTAGATAGAATGTTTGGAGTCATCATATATGTTTCTTTAATCCTCCAACATTTGAAATTCACTAAGATGAACACCACAACTTAGTGAAAGAATGAGAAAATATCAGGGTAGCCCCACCAAGTGTACCAAAACTGTTATCATAAAAGTTAGCACCCTATGCATGTGTCATAAAGAATAACAAAAATATTTTGTAACATGGATTTGTCTCCAAGTATGGGACCTTACAAGTGAAATAAATCTCCAGAGAACGACGGTTCCTTCTCTTCTATCCCACTACAAAATAACCTAGAACCCTAAAACTTCAATTAAACTAAACCTAAGCTAATATAAATTGTAGGGACCAAGGAGAAAAGAGTGAGAAAAGGTTACAAAATAAGGAAAGAGGTGAAGAGCCAAAATTGAAAAAGTTCCCAAATCCAGCGAGAAAGACATAAAATAGTTACACTTGTAAAGATCATTTGAACACAAAACCATGAGAATCTTGAAATAAATAAAACTAATGAAAAATGAAAGGGGTAAATAAACAAATAGATATTTAGGGTCGACACCCTATCTATATATTGAAGACTTGAAAAATTAAAGGAAACAATAACCACAAAATATTTGTATTAGTATATTTCATCAAGATTACTAAGTTGAGGTTTAATATCTCATACAAAATGTAGATTATATACATTTAGAGGTGAAGAATGGAAAAAATAAAAGGTCCGAAGTGAACAGAAAATGCCATTTTTACATGCTAAGAAATTACATTTATACCAAAAGGAAACAAATGAGAGAAACAAATTTCTTATCCCAACAACTGACCAAATCTCATTAGTTTATCTGCAAGACACATGGGCGCCAAGTTGAACCATCCCTACATGTTACTCAATTTATATATGGAGAAGGAGCATCATTCTTCATTAATTTGGTGGTTGGACAGTGATTTGATAATTTTGTGTCTAGAACCATCATTGTTTACCCTAAACACATGTTCACATAATTAGAGTCTGAAACTACATCAAAATCTAAATTTCTTGATCTCATAATATAGTTGATGCACGATTTGGTTAACCAAATAAATATATGGGTAAAATACATCCATCACTTGTGTCATGGATCCTCTATTCTTTCTCTTTTTCTTTACAACACCTTTTTAATATTTGAAAGTTTCTAACATCCCGCATATTTGTTTGGTGCTTGGCGGAATTTCTATTTTTTTGGTGTATTTTTCATGTATTCGGTGGGATTTTATATATTTAGAAGAGTTCACCAACCTACCCGTGGCCTTTATTAATTTACCTAACCTCCATGGAAGACTTTCTGTTTAGGAGAACCCATGGAACATTTTGTTCTGAAATCCCAGTATACTACGAAATAGTGTCACGTGGAATTTTCCAAAGCATTAATAAATCCCAAAAATGAACATTGTTACTACCAAAATCATCTGTGGGTAATTTGGATAGCATGTAGAAGACATACTTGGCATTTTTGTGAGGAATATAAATGGAACATATAACAAAAATAACCTTTAAAAGAAGTGGAAAACCACATGGAGTGTTAGAGTTAGTAGATATTATCATATCCATCCAATATAATGTAGGAATATATTAATTTACTCGAAAAAAGGATTAGGGTCAAATTGAAGCCATGATTATAAAGCATTGAAGGTTAACCTTGATAAATTCGAGAGGAACAACAAGAAAGGTATATATTATTCTCAAAGTGTCATTTAAAAATATGATGGAATTCATGAATGGAAATACCTAGCTTGTTATAAAGATTATATCCCAACGGATTTAGTATCTATGATTATGAAAGTGGGGTAATATAATAAGCATGGGTCAATGTATGACATTAAAAAGATTACATTTTCTTGTTCCAAACTAAAAGTGTATGAAAATTTATGGTTGAATCATGTGACAATATGTAGATAGAAAAATTAGGCATAAAATAGAAACTTAGAATAAAAATGGCTATCTAGCTAAATGTAAACTTTTTTCTATTGTTTATGTTCGTACCTCACAAACAAGGAGACACTACCCACACACATGATTTTCGTGTCAAAATTTAGGAAACTCTGTCTAACATTCCCTCAATTACTCCAAATAGAAGATTCATTTCACACATTTTGAAATTTAATCTAGATTTTCTTGTGTAGTTCCCACATGTTTAAACAAGTGCCTACCTTTCAAAAGCTTGTGAGTTTTAAATAACTAGAGCTCATTTCTTGATCAACGATAGAGAAGTTACCAAAGTAATTTGGTGAGAGGGGAGGATTTTCCAAGCTAGAGATATTTTCATTTTTTCAGTTAGATAAGCTGGAGTTACCAATAGTGGAGGAAGGGGTGATGCATAAAACATTAACAATAATGGAGTGTGAGGTGTTGTAAATGTTATCGAGAGTTATTGTAATTTTAAAAGTGTGGGAAATATAAGAGTATATGGGTTTTCAATGGTTATCACTACAACGTATGAAAATGTTATCAACATAGAGAATAAAGTGAAAATAGTAACACTTTCTACTTGAGACACTAGAACATTGGGAAAATGTTTCATCAAAATGACTCAAATGTATCAAGAATATATTTATGGGGAATTTTATTATGACAATTTGTTTCAATTTTTGTAAGGAACTAATTATATGCTTGAGTTGTACTATTACTTAGTAAGTGCACAATAAAATTTAGTTCCACTTTAGCTTTTTTATATATGTCGTACCTATTCGAAAAATATGTACATGTGTTTTAAAAAATATTTTATTTATTTTTTTGATGTACTTTTTAGTGTAGGAATTTTTCCCACTATGTGATTTTACCTACACTGTCTAATTAGCTTTCTTAGATTAATCATAGGTTATTAGGGGAATGTACTTTAAGTCCTTTTCTAATCGTGACTTGAGTTGGTTACCTTTTTGGGTGTCCTAAGTTCTCACTTTGTATAATTCAACCTTCTATGCATCTTTTCGCTAATAAATGGCTAATTAGTTAATGAACAATTTCTTTTTCTTGAAGAGTTTTTATTCCTTAAGTGTTTTTAGATTTCACTATTGTACACTTTTTTTCTTTGTGCATTTGATCCCATACAATCCTAATCCTTGATTTTGGCCCATTCTAACATGGTATCGAACCATTCTAGTAGCCAAATTCAATAGCCTCTATTGTTAGATATAACATTCTAACTCATTTAACGTTTTTCAAAGATTTCAATTTTAGACGGTTCGGTGGGGTTTCTAGAAAATCAGTGTAAATATCTTCCGTAGAGTATCTAAATGTAAAATAGACAACATCATTAAATACAAAACTCCCCAAAACTATAGACTTAGTTGAGCACATGATCTAGTTTATTAATAAGCAATTTTTGCCATTTATGGAGGGTTTGAAGGTTTTGTTTTTCAAATATGTGAACTTTGGAACATCTTGGAGTCATAAATAATAATGGAAAACATCCTTGGGTTTATATGTTTTTTTTTTTTTTTTAAGTTGAAACATTTGGTGGATATTTGTTATCGTGAACCCTATACTATTTGTTCATGAGATAGGGTTTTCTTTGCAATTTTCTCACCATCTATGTATTTTTGGTTTTCAAATTGCTTAAGAAGTCCCAAAACTCACTATATGTTTATTTCAATATTTTTTTAGGTTTCTCATCAATTCCAAAACCCAAACCAACGTATTTCATATTTTTTACGTTGCTATGAGTCAAAAAACCCGTCTAACTACAATTCGAGATTTATAGGTTGATCAACAAGATGAAAAACTTGACTCAATACATTTCAAAAATTTTGGGTTTTTCAACAAGTTGAAAACCCTGATACATGAATCTTTAATGGATTTAGGCATTTCAGTTTTTTGAGACATTGGGACATCATGACATCTCAACATGTGAAAACAACTTGTAACTCATAGTCAAACCTCCAAACCTCAATAAAAAAAACTCATTTTGAGTTTTTAAGTTTTCAAGATGTCAGGACATCTCACCACATAAACAAAAAACTTATACGTAGTGGTCAAATCCCCAACCCCTTGTTAATGTAGTGTATTTCAGAGTTTTTAAATTATATGTCGTGTCCTGGATTTGAAACTTGTTTTTCATTTCGAAAACTTAGATGAAATTTTTTAGGTTTTCAAAGGTGTTTGAAAAGCATAATAAACAAACTTAGATTTTGGAAGGTCTCAAGTAGGGTGAAAAAATGATAGTTCTTGTTGGGTTTTTCCAATATGTTGGATAAGCATTAAACCCTGACATTGTTTGTCAGGTTTTGGAAGGTGTTCAACAAGATCAAAACTCCAAATCAAGGTTATAATTATGATGACATGTGTGCAGATGTAAAATTTTTAAAAATGTTATATCACTATTCATTAGAAAAATGGGGTCTCTTTTGGAGAGACATCACTCCCTAGTCACATCAAAGTGTAAAGTGACATCATCAAGGATCTCCAATCCTAGCCCTAATCCCTTGGTCGCATGAAAACTAAGCCCTTGGTCATGCCATATTCAAGGGCCTTAACTTTTCATCATAAATTTTGGGAAAACTATTGCGTAAAGTAGAGAATTTTTTTAGCAAGAAATTTCAAAATTATATAACTTTTACTAGATAGCTTGATTTTAGGTTATATCTTTTAAAGTGTGAAATTTTTGAATTCTAAACATTGGTTAAATTATCATTCCTTATTAAATTAAACCCTCTGTAGTTTTAGGAGGATTACACATCCATGTCCTTCAATATCACACGATTCGACACACAACCACTTATTGTCACGGATCCGTCTCATGTGATGCTTCTTACACCATTCAACTATTATGAGTGGAAAGTTAAAATACAAATCCTATTGAGGAGTAAAGGTTTACACCAAATCACTAAGTGTACGAAACATAACCAAAACTATATGTAGAGAAGTTGAAGTGGTACAAAAAAAAAGTGACGAAACATATGGTCTATTATGTTTTTCTTGTCTCTCGACTTTCTCTTTCAGATTGAATCTATAGCTACTACTAATGAAGTTTGGATCACTTTGGAAGGATATTTGGGAAGCATTGAATAATGAGAGATCATGAGTTAGGGAAGCATGGAATAAAAATGTAACATGCTACAAGTCTTCTTCACCAAATTTAAATCGGTCATATTATAGTTGAAACATTATGGGATTGACAAAAATCATGAGAAGTTGATTATTGCTAAAATTAATCATGATTATTACATGTTTTTTTCTACCTTTCTTTCCACTAAAAGTGCATGTTGACAATTTTTGCACTTGTGCAAAAATGGGCAACTCGAAACTTCATCGTTACGTTGAACAGTCTTGGGTGAAGTATACCTAAGCTAAGGAAGTCTCGATGTTATTTGTTACTTCGCTGAATTAGTTACAAGATTAAATGAAATATGCAGTTATGTGTGTTGTTTCAAAATAGAACAGATCACATAGTCTGCAATTTCATGTCATCTTCAGAAAAGAACACAAAGCTCTAAGGACAACTGTGTTGTCTTGATGAAGACGAAAAATTACAAATTAGGTGAAGTGCTAAGTTTTGAAGCAAAGAAACAAAGATGCAGATTATAGAAAATCAGAGTTCATTACTGAATGTTACAAGTTCCTATCAACGTTCTTTCCTTCATGATTAAGACATTCAATTATGTTACTGAGTTATTTAGTTCATTATACAATCCATATAGAAAAGATAGAATGCACAAGGAAATACACAACTCATTTTCAGAATTCAATGTTTTATTCACAAGGAGAGTCAAATGTTTCCCACACAAGCCGTGGGATGTAACTGAAAAGTAAAGTACAACTACTGAAAAGAAAGGTACACATGCATGAAAGAGAAAGCAAAGGAGTATGAGTGAACCCATCATTGCCTTGGGGTTTCGTTCTTCGATTGAAACATCTTCATCTCCACCTTTCATTCTCCTTCATCTTCATTGTAGAAGCCATTGTTCCTTAAAAAGAAGATTTTGACACAGGAGGCTTTGCCATAAAAATCAACACTATAAATTGTCACACTATGGGAGATAAATTTTCGATTCTTGCTACAGGAAATTTAGTTGTTACATGCAAAGCTAGTTGATACAGAAAGAATCAATTTCAAATGCTAGTTCTTTGCAGGAAAAGACAAAAATCAAAGCTAGTTGCTATAGGTGAAGCTCAAGTACAACATTGAAGCACAAAAGAAAATGGAACTACATTTTTGACAAAACTTGAATTGTCCAACATTCAGGAGTTGTAAACAAAGTTCCAGAAATAATACGTTATGCATAGTTTTAGAAAACAATACATTATTTTCAGAAAATTCAAGAATATTGTTACAATCAAGCATTCAATAGATATGATTTTTAGAAAACAATTGCATTTCAAACACTCATCTCATGAGGAAATTCAATGTTCAAGTGATCTCAGTTTGAAAAGGATTAAAGCAAGTATTCTCAAAGGGTGCTACAGGATTTCAAAGAATCAAGTTGATCCTGAAACAATGAATTGTAACAAATGGATTCTCCAGAATACAAAATGAGCCAAATATTTCAAAATGGACCTGAAGTAATGTACATAACTATATTCGTAGGAAATCATAACCATCTTCTATAATATTCTCAACAAATGATGAGGTAACAATTGTCTAGCACAAAGAACTCATACAGAGAATAGGCTGAAGTATGAATATCCAGAAAGAAGAAAATACTCTATGTCCATCATAGTAAAACAAAGGAAGATACAAAGTAAATCAAAGTTTCATAACAACAAACACATAATCACAAACTCTTTTGAAGTTCATTTTAGCAATGGCCGAACATGACAGATACAAGAAAACTAAGAAATACAATTATAGTACATAATGAAACCAATACTTCAAGCTTTTACAGGTATTTTCCACACAGAGTTGAAAATTCTCAAGGTCACATATCTACAGATACCCAGAACTCAAAAATACAGATCTATAATTGATAATGTAGATTGGGCCAAGAACACACTCACCGTAGATAATCAAATGGTCAGAAATTTCAAGCAACTGGATAAAGAAGCAAGAGGTCCACAAGCCAACATGAAGTTTCGAACTCGGGAGTCAATCAGGAGAAACAAATCACATAACCCACAAATATTTCCAAGAGTTCAATGATACATTTGAAGAAGAAAAGAAAACAAAAGTGTACATATGCAAGAGAGATTATCTCACCTATAAATGACTATGGTGGCCAATAGACTGAGGAGATCTCAAAGAATAGAGAAGAATCAAGCTTCAAAAACTTGCCATGGAGGCTGTTGTAAGAAACCATCTCTCAGAGCTATCTCAGATTCTAGATCAAAAGAAAGAAATGGCAGAGATATCAAATTTTCAACTCACAAAGCAAACTCGAGATCTCGTAGGCTTCACCACAAAATACCAAATAGAATAGACCGAGCTTGAAGTAGCAGCCATGGTGGAAAGAAAAATGGATTTATAGGAAAAACTCAAAAATGACCAAAGCATGACCTCTGCACAAAAACGTGAAACCCGATATGAAAGAGAGTCTTTTACGAGAGGAGCACCAAGGTACAGTGAAATCTGAGCTTGATATAACATAATAATGGCATCGAGAGAATATTTTTCCAGGCTTCGCTTTATACAACTGAAAAATCCAAAATGAATGTGCTTTAGGGTTAAGTTCTTTTTACATCCTGGACCCAAGAAGCAAGTTAACTTGAACTCAACCACAATCAGATATCGATGGCATCAAACACCAAGGACACAAGATCAATGTCCTCAAATCATTGCAACAATCAATGCTAACCATAGTCTAGGATGCCACCACCCACATTAAATGCTAGCCAAAACCCTAATCACAGGTCATAAATTGACTGGTCTGCAATCAAACAGGTACAAAGATCAACGACAAAGAACAAGGCATGAAATTTCAAAATAAACCACAAGGGTAATAGTTAACCTAACTAGAGTTGATGCCACCGACCAAGTCACTAAGGGGTGAGTCACCGTGGAAGGGGACAACCCACGTGTCCACCGAATTACTCATTGCAAATGATTTTCAAAGTCTAAACCCAAGTGCATGCTTCAAATAAAGGGGTGACTAAATCATATATCATGATCACCGAAAAGGTGAATATTATAATATGCCAAGGCTGACATAATCAAAGATGGTCAAGCATGGTGGGGTGTTGCCCCTCATGATTTTTAAAACATAGTATATGCTAAGTCCACAAAAAGTGACCAAGCCCAATGAAGACAAAAGTTCAACCACAGGTGGTCCCCACAAGAGGAATTATTTTTGTAAATATTGCTAAGTATTGTAATTATTTTGCTCACATACAGGGAGTTGTATTTTACATGCCTTCACAACAGGACAGAATAGAGAAGATGACAGAGTTGCATGTTCATGGAAAGAGACTTTCCTAGCAAGCAACCTTATTTTTAGCAAATTATTCATCCTTCTCTTCTTAAAAATAGAACAGTCAACTTCAGTTTGACTGTATTGTAATTAAGGCCAATAATGCCTATTTGTAATTGCATGCTCTATTTTTATTCCTTTATCTATTATTAAATAAAGGATAAAAATAAGATGCATGGGCGAGTACAAGCCTTAGGCTATTTTTAGGAAGAGGGTGAACTTTATTTTTGCTATATATTGTGTGCCTTTGCAAAGCAAAAAGAACAGATTGGAGGAATTTTGGATATATGAGTACTGAAGAAAATTTTGCCAGTTTTTCCCTCTGAGTGTGAAGTATTCCATGCCTTTCCAAGTTATTTTGCAGTCTTGTGTATTTTTATATTAATCTTGTGAATGTAAATTCCCGATCAATCACTTTACCCTGCTGCAAATTCAATCTTTTCTACTTAATTTTAATGTGCATGTTAACTTATTAGTATTGTTGTGATTCTCCCTCAGTACAATCAAGTGTTTTTCCCTTAGACATTCTACAGAAAAACTATTGGTTCGTGCATCAAGAATCCTTCCCAAATCAATTGTGCATATACTCAGTCAAATCCCTCATACAAATTTGGTGTATCACCTTAGTTTTAATCATTTTATAGTCATCTTTTACTCTCAAACTCCTAGAAATCAATTTAGGATACACCAATAAGGAACCGACCTTGATACCAAAGACTCACCTCAAAATAGGTATACCCACAAACCTGAGGTATTTCCATTGTATCTACGAAAGAGAGAGATCATTTGTGCAAGCTTTGGAAAACCTACAACCATCTCTCTACAAGGTGCACTTTCGAGAGATAACATTTTTGGCATGCTCGGTGGGACAACGAATCAGATCTACATGCGAATTACAATTTCTACAGTAAATCTATAATAGATTACAACAAATTAAAAGTTACTTTGGGAGCAAGTTGCAATAATTTATTCTAAAGATTCTAAGATCTTTTGGCGACTCTTTAAAGCTAATATCAGACCAATATTGCAGCATGTTCCATGCCTAAAGTGACTACAAGATCATTGGTAAGAGGAATTCCTTCTGAGTTTGTTTCTTTACCTTTGAATTCTTGCTAGAAGGAGAAGAGTTGGTAATACTTTACCTTATAATAGACCTGGTTTTGGTAACCCTCCTCCTAATATTCCTTCACCACATATCAATTTTTCAATTAATATCCTAGTTTTTCAAATGGCTATCCAACCACCAAGGAATTTTGTGACTTTTACTAATGGCAGTCCATTAGTAATCCTAGTTTACCATGACATTCCTAATGTTGCCATGAAAATTTTTCCATCATTCATGGGTGAAAATCAAGGTTACACCAGTTGAACATATTAAAGAAGTTGTAACCCTATATGCATCCATAATATCACTCATGAAGACGTAGCTTTAAGACTTTTAGCTGCATCTTTTAAAGGGAAGGCCTTGCAATGGTATAGAAACCTAGAAATTGGAAGCATAAGAACTTGGGATAACTTAGGTGAAATTTGCTGAAACAGTTCCAGGATAATTCAGATCATTTGTCTCTCATTGAACAATTGTCTACTATTAAAAGAGCTCCTAATGAATTTATGTCTAGCTTCAATATCTGTTTTGCCATAACTTGGGAGAGAATTCCAGCAAGTGTCAAGCCTCAAGCTGATCATGCTTTTCTTTATTATCTTAGAGCATTAAACAGTGATATCTCAACTATGATTCAGTCAATGGGTGGAGAGACACTTTCGAATGCTTATGATATTGCTATCCGAGCTGAAAATAGTCTTATTCAAGCTGGAAAATTAGCACCAAGGCCATCAATGCCATTCTTGATGATTTAGCACCTATTCCTCAGCCTATTACTATCATAGAGCCTACTATTGTAGCTCCATCAGATGATGTATTTAAAGCTTTGCAGACTATGGGAAATAAATTGACTTCAATTGAGAACAAAATTGCATTACCTAGCAGACCCTATCAGGCTCCTTATCAGCCCTATCAACAGAATCAACAAAACAGGCAACCCTATCAATAGAATCAAAATTATAGGCAGCCTTACTAGCAAAGGCAGTTTGACCCAAAGGATCCTAGTTCATCTAACGCTTTAATCCCAGTTAATATGACTACAAAAGAGTGGTGTCAACCTTGCAATCAACCTCATTCAGCTGCAACTTGCCCAAATGCTTTTCTAAATTTGAATCTTATTGCACAACCTCAATCTGAAACATTGTTCATACCTCAAATGGAGGGTGGGCAACAAGAAACTCATGTTCAGAAAGCACCTGAACAAAATTTAGTCAGTTTTAATGAGGAGCATTTCATTGCAGTCACTACTAGGGATCAAGGGAAGGCTTCTGAAAATCAAAAGTAACAAAATAGGCCTATCCTGCCTATTATTCATGCGATAAGACAACATCTACAGCTCCAAAGTCAACTGATAACTCGTTGTTCCTCAAAAACCAGCAAGTGTTCCAGTTGATAGAGGTCATCAAAAATAACTACATCCTGATCCAAGAAGACTATTTATACCTCAGATATCCAAGGCAGCTGAAGTAGAATTAGTTTTTGCTAAGGCCTACTCTAAGACAATTGATTCTGTCTCTAAAATAGTTGCTTCTTTCAACATTGTTGATGTAATGAAAAATCATAATGTTAACATCTCAATGTGGGATGCTCTAAGTATTCATGGACAACAAGATTTACTTTCTCATGAACTAGCTAAGCTGCAGATTTCTTCAAATACAGCAGAAAAGGAAGTTCATAAGGCAGACATGGTCCTTGGAACGTTTGAGCAAGACCGCATTAAAAAAGTTAAGTGGATGGTTTAGAAAGTTCTGAATGCTCATGACATCAAGAAACCACCACCATTTTATTTATCATTGATTATCAATGAAAATCTAGTTCATAATTGCATGGTGGATAGTGGTGCAAGTAGCACAGTTATGCCAAAAGTGATTGCAGAAAAATTGGGTTTGCAGTATGAGCCTACAGAAAGGAGTGTCTTACAACTTGATGGAACTGCAACTAATATAGTTGGTATAATCAAAAATTTAGAAGTGATGTTACATGCTTGCCCAAATGTTTCTATTCTGCAAGATGTTACTGTTGTAGACTTACCTCCATACTTTGCTTTATGCTTATCTAGAGATTTCACAACAAAAATAGGAGGTTATCTCTCTTCAGATTGGTCCTTATTTTTCACTACTCATTATGGTACTAAAGTTACTATCAATTCAAATCCATTGGCTAGATTTCACATTGAGCCTCACTCTTCAAGGGCAGTGGCTAATTATTCAGCCTTAGATCAGTCTGATTTTGATGAGGTAGCTCATGTTTCAGCATTGGATGGTGTTTCTAACATGTTTATGGATGAAAAACATAGTGGAAGAACATGCTCATGACCCTTTTAAGGAAGTTGAAGAACACTTGTTTGGTGTATATTGTATGCATGAAGAGAATACACCACTTCCCTTGTTGTCCAAAATAGAAGAATCAGCAAAAGGGATTTGGAAGCTTCATTTTGATGGAGCTAAGAACAAGAAGGGATAGGGAGCAAGTTTGATGCTCACTTCCCAACAAATGAGAGGTATTTCTCAGCTTTGAATCTCCAATTTTCATGTACTTGTAACGTAGCTGAATACGAAGCTTTAATTCATGGCTTACTTTGGGCCAGAAAGAAAGGTATCAACATTCTACAGATTTTTGGTGACTCTGAGTTGGTTATTAATCAAGTAAAAAATTTCAATGTTTGTAAGAACCCATTAATGAAGTCTTACAAACACAGAGTTTCAGACTCTAATGGAAGATTTCGATGCTATTAATATTCAGTCTATTCCTAGAGCTGAAAACAAGCATGCAGACAGACTTGTAGCAGTTGGGGCTAGTTTTGAGGTGCTGGAACAGATTGAAAATATGAAAATCCAGCCTCATATAAAGTTAATTTTCAGGCCCTCAGTACCTGATAATGATTCAAATTGGCAAGTTTTTGAAAGTGATGATCAAATCTGTAGGTTTTTTTGCAAAAGAAGTTGAGTTTTCTGCATTTAATCAGGATAAATTACAGCACTTATATGGTGACCAGATTGTTTAGTTGAAGACAAATAAACTACCTCATGGTCTAGTCACATTAGAAGACATCTTCAGCACTGATGATCAATTAAGAAAGGTCAAGACTAAAATGTCAACTCACACTGACAATTATGAAGAGATCTTGGTTGATGAAGGAAAAAGCTATTTCTTGGGAAGGTATGTTCCTTAACTAAAAAGTAGTCATTTATTAATCTTTGCAAAGAGTTTAAAGATGTTTTTGCTTGGAAATACCAAGATCTGAAAGGATTTGATCCCAGTCTAGCACAACATACAATTGAGTTACAGCCAAATTCTAAACCCTGTTAGGCGAAACAGAGGCATGTGAATCCCAAGATAGAGCCTCTGATGAGGAAATAATTATCTAAGTTGATTGAATCAGGTATTATCTTTCCAGTTAAGCATTCAAGTTGGGTAGCCAATCTTGTTCCTGTTAGGAAGAAGAACGGTGAAATCAGACTATGTGTAGATTTCAGAGATCTTAATAAGGCTTCATTAAAAGATCATTACCCACTCCCAAATATGGATCAGATTCTAAGAACAGTCTCAGGTTCAGATAGACTATCTCTTCTAGATGGTTACAAAGTGGATATAATCAGATTTTAGTTTGAGAAGAAGATAGATACAAAACAAATTTTACCACCAAGTGGGGTACTTATGCTTACAAAAGGATGCCTTTTGGTCTTTCAAATGTCGGTGCAACATTTCAACATGCAATGGACATGGCTTTTCACATCTTATTAAATAAATGCATCCTGGTTTATTTAGATGATGTTACTGTATTTTCAAAAGATTCTAAAGAACATCTAAAACACTTAAGGTAGACTTTTCAGTTGTGTAGGCAATTTGGAATATCTTTGAATCCACTAAAGTCTATCTTTTTAGTACATCAAGGCAAACTACTTGGTCATATTGTTTCTAAGTAGGGTTTAGCAATTGATCCTTTCAAGATCAAAGCCATATCACAGCTATCATTGCCTCATCATAAGAAGGCATTACAGAGTTTCCTTGGAAAAATCAACTTTGTTAGGAGATTTGTTCCAAATTTTGCAGCATTGGTTAAACCACTCACAGCTATGCTAAAAAAGAGAAAAATTTCTCTTAGACCAACAAAGGAAGAGAAGGATTTGAAGCAATCAAAGTAGCTATCTCTCAGGCTCCTACTCTTGCAAATCCAAATTTTGATAAATATTTTACAATGTATGCACTTGCAGGAGCTGAAAAAATCTCAACTATATTAACTCAAGTCAATGATGAAAATGTTGAGCAACCTATTGCTTTCTTTGGATAGAGTCTTGCATGATTATGAAACAAGGTACACATTTCTTGAAAAGCAAGTACTTTTAGTAGTCAGAGGACTAAAAATTTCAAGTATATGCTTTCGAACAATAAAATCCACGTTCTTGTTTCTCATCCAAGTGTGAAAGCATTCTTACTAAATAAGGAATTGAATGAGAAAAGAGCAAACTGGATAACAAAGGTCATGGAATATGATGTTGATATTTGGGTTGCTAAGACAGTTTGAGGGAAAGGTTTATGTGAGCATCTAATTACTGATATGGAAAAATAGTAGGTTGCAGAACCAAATGATTCAAAATAGCATACTAAATTTACGTATCAGCAATCAGAAATTATGGTTCAATTAGAGAATCAACAACCTAAGCTCACTCACGAGATTCAGGAATCAAGATGGATGACTGATTTGGTTAATTATCTATAGCAGGGCACCTATCCGGAAGGTATGGACAAAAATAAACAAAGGTATTTCAAATTACAAGTTGTACCTTATATCTTCATTGATAATGTGTTATTCAAAAGGATATAAATGGAATCTTGCTACAGTGTGTTGATTATGATAAAGTTCAGAAAATATTGTTAGAATTCCATGAAGGACCTGTAGGAGGTCACTTCTCAAAGCACGTACTATGACCTTAAAATTATTGAAAGTCAGCTACTATTGGCATAGAATATTCAAAGACTATTTTTAATGGACTAGAAAGTGTAAAAAATGTGCTTTCTTTGTTGGAAAAGAACGTTTAGCTTCACTACCCTTGCTGACCTATTTCAGTTGATCAACCTTTTATGCAGTGGGGTCTTGAATTTATTGGCATGATAAATCCATCATCATCACAAGGACACAAGTGGATCTTAACTACTACAGATTATTTTACATAATGGACTGAAGAAATAGCCTTGAAGGATGCTAATGAAGCTTCAATACTATCCTTTTACGAAGGAATAGTCGTAGATTTGGTGTTCCAACAACTATCATATCAGATAATGCTTTAGCATTCCTTGGTGCAAAGATAACAGATTGGGATATCAAACATGGAATATATCTAAGTTCTTCATCTAATTATTACCCACAAGGTAATGGCTTAGCTGAGAGTACTAACAAGAATCTGTTAAGGATCATCAGAAGAACGCTCAAGGATAATCAAAGAGCTTGGCATCTAATGTTGAATTCAAGTGCTTTGGGTTGATAGAGTGACTCCTAAAAGATCAGTTGGAAATTCACCATACAAACTTGTGTATGGGAAAGAAGCAAGAATGCCTATTTCAGTTGAGTTACCTGCATTAGATTTGCTACATCAAATGGAGTTGCTTGAGAATGAACCATTACAGGTTCATTATGCAGAGTTAATGGAATTACAAGAGCTAAGAGATAAATCCCATTTGAATATGGAGAAAAATTAGAAGCTAGATGAAGAAGACTTTTGACAAGAAATCCAAATTTAGAGTCTTTAATGAAGGAGATATTGTGTTAAAGTGGGATGCTGATCGTGCAAAGCCAGGAAGACACTCAAAGTTTGATACACTCTGGAGTGGTCCTTACATGATTTTAGCTTGCAAGGAACACAATGCTTTTCGATTTTGAAGCTAAATGGAGAGGAACTTCCCATTCTTGTGAATGGTATGTTTCTCAAACACTATTATTAAAAATCTTACAGTGATTGTTAGAGTAGGATTTCCCTTCAATAAGTGTAGTTCCTGCACATTGCAATGTTTTTCAATTCAATAAGTGCATTTATGCACGTGATTTGTTTACCAGATTCTTTCCAGCTTTAGTTTGTTTTGGAAGGGTTGGACCTTTCGGAAAGCACAAATTTTTGGTTACATGCTTAGACTCCATGCCCAATGGAGAAGAGCAAGGCACTAGTCTTTAAGCTAGCAGCAACTTTCCTCACAGGATCGCTGAAATGTTGACAATTTTTGCACTTGTGCAAAAATGGGCAACTCGAAACTTTGTCGTTACGTTGAAAAGTCTTGGGTGAAGTATACCTAAGCTAAGGAAGTCTTGATGTTATTGTTACTTTTGAATTAGTTACATGATTGAATGAAATCTACAGTTATGTGTGTTGTTTTATAACAGAACAGATCACATAGTCTGCAATTTCATGTCGTCTTCAGCAAAAGAACACTAAGCCCGAAGGAAAATTGTGTTGTCTTGATGAAGATGACAAATTACAAATTAGGTGAAGTGCTGAGTTTTGAAGCAATAAACAGAGATGCAGATTATAGAAAATCAGAGTTCATTATTGAATGTTACAAGTTCCTATCAACATTCTTTCCTTCATGATTAAGACATTCAATTATGTTACTGAGTTATTTAGTTCATTATACAATCCATACAGAAAAGCTAGAATGCACAAGGAAATACAGAAATCATTTTCAGAATTCAATGTTTTATTCACAAGGAGACTCAAATATTTCCCACACAAGTTGTGGGATGTAACTGAAAAGTAAAGTAAAGCTACTGAAAAGAAAGGTACACATGCATGAAAGAGAAAGCAAAAGAGTATGAGTGAACCCATCATTGCCTTGGGGTTTCTATTCTTCGATTGAAACATCTTCATCTCCACCTTTCATTATCCTTCATCTTCATTGTAGAAGCCATTGTTCTTTAAAAATAAGATTTTGATAGGGCTTTGCCATAAAAATCAACACTATAAATTTTAGTTGCTACGGGAAGTTAAATTTTCGATTCTTAAGGGCGAGATAAATTTTCGGTTCTACACGGGTAGATAAATTTTTAGTTTCTATGGGCGAGATAAATTTTTAGTTCATACGAGAAAAGTTAGTTCTACGAGAAAAGCTAGTTCTTTGTGGGAAAGAATCAATTTCAAACGCTAGTTGCTGCGAGAAAAGACAAAAATCAAAGCTAGTTGCTACAGGTGAAGCTCAAGTACAACATTGAAGCACAAAAGAAAATGGAACTACATTTTTGACAAAACTTGAATTGTCCAACATTCAAGAGTTGTAAACAGAGTTCTAGAAATAATACGTTATGCATAGTTTCAGAAAACAATACATTATTTTTAGAAAAGTCAAGAATATTGTTACTGATCAAGCATTCAATAGATATGATTTTCAGAAAATAATTGCATTTCAAACACTCATCTCATGAGAAAATTCAATGTTCAAGTGATCTTAGTTTGAAAAGGATTAAAGCAAGTATTCTCAAAGGGTGTTACAGGATTTCAAAGAATCAAGTTGATCTTGAAACAATGAATTGTAACAAATGGATTCTCCAGAATACAAAATGAGCCAAAGATTTTAGAATGGACCTGAAGTAATGTACAGAACTATATTCGCAGAAAATCATAACCATCTTCTACAATATTCTCAACAAATGATGAGGTAACAATTGTCCTAGCACAAAGAACTCATACAGAGAATAGGCTGAAGTATGAGTATCCAGAAAGAAGAAAATACTCTATGTCCATCACAGTAAAACAAAGGAAGATAAAAATTAAATTAGAGTTTCATAACAGCAAACACATAATCACAGACTCTTTTCGAAGTTCATTTTAGCAATGGCCGAACATGACAAATACAGAAAACCAGGAAATACAATTATAGTACATAATGAAACCAGTACTTCAAGCTTTTACAGGTATTTTCCACATAGAGTTGAAAATTCTCAAGGTCACATATCTACAGATACCCAAAACTCAAAAATACAGATCTATAATTGATAATGCAGATTGGGCCGAAGAACACACTCACCATAGATAATCAAATGGTCAAAAATTTTGAGCAACCGGATAAAGAAGTGAGAGGTCCACAGGCCAACGTGAAGTTTCGAATAGGCCAAATTGGTGTGTTTTATTAAAAGGCATTGAAAAACCAAGCTTTGGGAAATCTTGTACCTTTCCATACAACTCCCGTAACATTGTTTGACACTTATTTAGGAATTCATGTTATTTTCCTAGCATCACACACTTCCAAATGATAGATGATGCCTTTTTGAGGCATGAAAATAGTTTTAAATTCCTTTATATGCCACTTTTGTGTCACTGAATTTGTAGATAACTTCCAAAATTTTCATTGTTGTATCTTCTCGGAACCCATCACTTTTCTATTATCATTTACGTATTTATGGATATTTTCATATATTCCGTAGAGATCATCGAAGAATTCAAAAAAATCTAATCAAATCATAATGATTTGGTTTATTCCTTCCAAAAATTATCCCTTATATTAATCAATGTCTTTTTATAAAATTTAGACACTTTAGTGTTAGAAGACTGTATCTCCTTTTGTGCTTTCGCTGATTCCTTTTGCAATATTTCATTATATTTTCTCTCTTCCTTCGTAATTTATCCTTCAATTTTATCTCTTCCTCCAAAGTTATGTTCCCATTTTTGTATTTTTATTTCTCTTTCATCAAAACCTCTTGCAATTCTCTCGGCCTTTGTTCTAAATTTTTTACTTACTTTTCGCTTTCTGTAAATTTTTCTTCACTTCTTCCAATTCCACATGTGCATGTTCATTTACAATGAATGCGAGTCATAGAGCTAGATGATTTTATCCTCTTCTCAAATTTAATGATCTTATTAACTGTCACTTTTATACTTTCCTTCTCATTTTTCAGAGTCCACCTAAAACATTTGAATTTTATTATTCAAATTATATGTTTCTTTGTCTACATTTAACAATGCTATGTATACCAAATCATTGTTCCTTTTTGATGCATTTATTTTGGCACAAGGTTTCATTGCGGTATAATACTTTTTAAGGGTGGTTACTTTGTAGTCACTTCAAACCATGTTATCCTCTAGTTTTTCAAGTTTGGGCACAACATAAATGTACTCTATGGTATACGTGTTGGGGTTATATGTAGAATTTAGTTTGATTAGCCAAAGATAACGTATTTATAATACCTCTTATCTTGTAAATGAATAGTAGTGGTGATAATAAATCTTAACAAAAAATAATTAAACCGATTGGGGAGATTGGGTCCTTTTATATAGCATTTCCTAGGATAGGAAATGATTGAATCTATTGAAATTACGTATGAATTGATTTTGAAGTTTTTATATGATTGCATTAGCCTCTATAAGACGGAGATTTTAATCTTTCAGACAACTTAAATTTTTATATAACTAAAAATTCATCTCGACCAATTGAACTTTCTCAAAAATTTATTTTTAAGAACTATTTTATACATGTAAGTAGTATATGAGCCCAACAAGTATTAGCTCTCCCGAAAAGGAGGAAATCCAGCCACACCTTCCAAAAGACGACTACCTTGTTATGGCAATCTAGTCATAGTAATACCTGATTGTTGAAATATTTTTAGTTAGAGTGGATTGTAGAATTTACTTCTTTTTTCATTTATCTCTTTCTAAGTTATGGGTAAAATCATCTTAGTACTAAAAACCCTAAGCTTTTCAAGGATTTTGAGGCTCAAATGGAGAATGCGTAATTGATGTTTTGGGGGATTTTTCGTGTGGATTAACATTTTTTAACGGTGTGTTACCTTCTCGAACTCAAAGTCGGTCTTTTGTGTCACTAGTGTCGAAAGTTAAACAAGAAATCCATATCCATATTATCACTACCATTGCGAGGGCCTACATTTTTGGGATGCATACAATTCATACCTAAAGGGGAAGTGCTCAATTCCATCTCACACATTTGCATTTTATATATCCATATCATGTTATCATGTTATCATTGCCGTGAGTGAAACCTAAGGACACAATTACACACACAAGCATAAGTAACTACATGGAGTCCGGAATGTAGTGCAACACTCAGTTCTAACTAGTCCATTAGACACTATAATTTATGGCACCCACATGTGTAGTTATTCCATTAGACACTATAATAGATTTCATTTCAATGACTTACCACCCCAAATTCCTTCCTATGTATATTAGTCTTACGATGTCTCTTGAGAACCCGAGATAAATTAGTCCCCAAAGTTTGATGAATGATTTATCATAGCTTGTGGTGACTAGGAATTTCTCATCTAAACCCACAACAATGCATCTAGGAATTA
This sequence comes from Taxus wallichiana var. yunnanensis, assembly GCA_018340775.1. Classification (NCBI taxonomy): domain Eukaryota; kingdom Viridiplantae; phylum Streptophyta; class Pinopsida; order Cupressales; family Taxaceae; genus Taxus; species Taxus wallichiana. Next base: position 906,685,518 of record CM031240.1, on the reverse strand, counting down.
TACAAAAATCTCTCTCAATTTCTCTCATATCCAATATATTTCTCATAGTTGCAAACAAATGAAATGTGGGAAAATACCTCAATTAGTTAGTGTTAAGGTTGTTAGGGTGATATTTTGAAACTAAAACTCATGGTAATAAACTGAGACACCCACATGTTTGGGTGGGCCACTAGAATCTATGGAAGGTGTATTTGCACTACTTAACCACTTCATTCCTTCAGAGCTACATCATTTTAGTGATGTCTATTAAGCTCCTTTAGAGTGAAAAGTAGCAAAACATAGATGAAAAAAATTCGCAACTCATGACACCTAGGAATGTTTTGTCTAATCCTAAAATATGGGAACTTGGTCTATCTAAAAAATCCTCTCTCAATTTATTTGATCTCTCACATGTTTTCTCTCGAGTTATAAATAATGAAATGTGAAAAAACATTCAATTAGTGTTAATGTTAGGTGTGTAAGGTGATCAATTACAATTTTCACCTTATAGACCGAACCAATAACACAAACATGTGTGAGTTGGCTCGAATATGATATTAGAGGTTTCATTCCACTTCCTAAGCTGTACTATTTCTTTCGACTACATCATTTTGGGGATGTCTCTTAAGTTCTCCAAGAGAGAAAAGTAGCAAGACCTTGATAGATGATTTCTCACAACCCGTGACACTTGCAAATGTCTCATCTAAACCTAGAAATGGGAATCTGGTCCATATACCAAGAGATCTATGAGTTTATATGATCTCATATCTATTTTATTACAATTATAGTGAATGAAACATATCAAAAAAGTTTAATTTACATCGGTGTTAGGGAATCAAGGGTGATATTTTACAATTGGCACCTTGTGGATCTAAACCAATGAAACCCACACATATGGGTGGGTTTTTATATGTTATCTAAGGTGTCATTTATCTACCATGCTTGCTCGGTCTTTCTCGACTACATTGGTGTTGAAATGAGAATGTGTTATTATTATTAAAATAAATGTTAAAACATGCATTTTCATACAATATAGGTGGTGAAATGAGAATGTGTTCTTGTTGTTGGTTTCTAATTAAATTTTATAATCCCACTTCCCTCCTTTCTCTCTCGGTTTAACTCTCACTCTTTCTTCCATCCTCTCTCTCCCCCTCTCTCTCACTCTCTCGACTCTTCCCCTATCTCTCTTCCCTATCCTCTCTCTCTCACTCAATGTATCTCTTCCCTCCACTCTCTCTCTCTGACAATATTTCTATCAAAATCTCTTCTCTACCCATCCATCTTTTCTCTCTATCTCTCTTGCTCTCACTTTATCTTGTATATATGGATATATAAATTATATTCATATAATAATACAATAAGATAAAGTTTGAGGAGGATAAAGAGGACAAGGATTTAGTGCATCACCATTAAAACCAGAGGTTCTAAAATAAAGAGTCATTTGGTATAGTTTGTTAAGAATTATCTTCACGTCAAGGATATAAATTCCTTACTGATGACACCAACCACGATAAGGTAGAAGCTAATTTTACACCACTAACCTACACTAATAACATTAGTAGAACTATAAATAAATAAAATTAAAAAAAAATCAAACAAACAAAACTTAAGAATTCAACAATATACTTGCAAACTATAAACATTACATGTAATTTTATGAATTCAATTCACTTAGCCATCTGGGTTGGATATAGTATTTAGGGTGTCTATTATTTTGTCATGTTCAGACTTAATAACTTTCCAAAATTTGGTATTTCACTATCTTTTACCATATTTTATCAATTGAGCATTAGATGCAACAAGCTGAAAATAATGAATAATAAATCTATGAATTTGAAACTCCTCAAATAACCACACATTGGATTTCTTTATTGGGTATCTTCTAATCCACTTTCCAAGAATAACTATAGACCTCGTAGGATACTATAGGCCTTCTTTATCTATGATTTGAGCAAATCGATTTATTTTTTCCTTAACACAATGAAACAAATAATATTTTTTTCCTTATTTAATATTTTCTTCTACAACAACTTGATAAACATTACCTACTTCACGGTGTTTAAAAATTTAATATCAATTAGTTATGTATAACTAAGTTAAATAACGAGATGTAATACTAGGTTTAACCAAACAATGTATCTATAATACCTACTTACACTAGATCTGATATTTGGTTTAATTTAACTAATTATTAACTCACTAGGAATTGTAGAGCTTGTGGATTTTGATAAATATCAAGTGCATGTAAAGGTATAAAACACCATTTATCAAACTACTATTTCAACTCACACTCGTTTTAAACAAAATATGTACATGAAAAAAAATCATTCCGTATGCCTCTTATGAATAGTTCAGTAAACCTACATTTAAAATTCTAAAAGAGTGCAACTTGTTATATCTTGTTAGTGTAAACAATATTCATATTTTTCAAAGTTAATTTCTTTAACCAACCAAAAAAATGAACTATACACCGACCCTCATTACCTAGACTCATATTTTAGTCACACCATTCCATGATGGATGTTGCATCAAATAAATTTGTACCATATATGTATTTCAAGTATTACCTTGTTAGGGATCTATTAAAATGTTCTTATATACCATCATGATTCCTTTTTCCATGATGGGCCTCGGTTAAATTCCAAATATGTCAAACACCACCCATCCTATGTATCTTTCAACCACTAAAAATGTATTGAATTCTTGAATTTTGATTTATAGTTATTTGACCATATGAACTGTTTTACTAAATATGATGTTTGTGTTACTCAAATTAGCATAGTAGATCTCAAATCCCTTGCACAAACTCTATAGTGATTAACTAAAAATGTTATTTTTATATTGTATTAGTTAACCTAAATAGACACAAGATGAAATACTGAAATACTAGGTCTAAATATTTTATTTTATTGTTTGAATATATTGGAATAATGAAAATGAGAGGGATATGATACTAACCTGAAATTGACTTACCTCACTATGTCTTTGGGATGAGACAAGATGATGTACAGACTATGAAGAATGTGATTGCATAGCTTCGGGAACAATAGAAGTTAAGGATCTTACTAGAATGGATCACTTGGATGGATCTTTGGGGCATCATGGGGTTCCCGGTCGTGATCTAGGAGTTGTAATCACGAGTAAAAGCTTATGATCTCGAATCTAATTGTGTCACAAGATCTTTGCAATAATTTCATATTTTCCACACAATTTTCACAATACCTTCACTTATGTCATTATAAATTTAATATGAAGATCCACCTGCAAAACCCTATTCAAAGCATCAAATTCTAAATAATAAAAAATGCATATGTATAGGTCAAACTAACCTTACTTACCACAATGGTGGAATTACGAATAAGAGTTGCACTACATTCCGAACTCATATAGTTATGTGTGCATGTGTGTGTAATTTTGTGCCTAGGATGCCCTAACACCAATGACACAGAAGTAGGGGCCAATAACTAGATGTAAAAATGCAAATGGTGGATGGAATGGAAATAATATAACCCTTTCCCCTATGTTTCTTTGATAGAGATGTATAAATACAATCCCTTTCCTTATTATGTACATGCCCTTGATAGTAAGATGTCCTCCCTTAATGTAGTGAGTATGTTATGTTTATATAGGGATCTCTTGTTCAAATTTCAACACTAATGACTTGAAACACCCGCCTACCAACTAGAGGAAATGCATGGCGTAACAACAAAGACTAACCTCAAATAAATAAATTAGAACCATAAGTTATGGAAATAAGGGTGCATAAAATCATAGGACTGGGTGCCACGGTTTTACCATAGGTGCCCTAGTGTATGACTGGAGATGACAACCAAGAAAATTATGACACTCGAGACTCCTTAAAAGATGCCCAAAACTGCCCTAAAAACTAATGATTTGTACCAAAAAAATAAGAATGACAACTGACCAACTGTGGGACATGGACTAAAGGATGGGTCATTCATGAATACTTTTATTATGCAAGATCCATATATAAAATAACATACTTGGTGGTATAAATGTAATAGTAAGTGCATGATTTTGTGACTACATTTTCCCCAATTTATATTGGTGAGTGGAAAGCTCGGTAACATAAAGTAGATAGAGATGCATACCGAGTAAAATTCGTACAAGCCCATGATGTAGAAGAACACACATATTTGTAGTAGATGTGTTCCAATAGAATTATAAAAACATGCCGAACCATGGATCAACGAGTTGATCCATGTAACATAACGAAAATGTGTGAATGTTGTGATGAGGTACAATAAATGAAAGTGATGATTAGGATGTATGATGATTTTGAACACGGTATAATGATGAACAAGTGGGTATGGAGTGATCAATTCCCAACCCTAACACTTTTATATGAATGGATAATTAGAGCATTTGGGCATCCTGACGCTAGAGGAAGAGTGTAGGGAGAAAAGTTTGTTATTCTTCGATCATTAAATACATCCTCAAAATCTATCCACCTTTGTAGATAGACTCAGATAAAATTTTATGGTTTTTTGGATCCAAATGATTTTAGTCAAACAATTGACCCAAATAGGAGTGATATAGGGAAGGAACTCTTGCCCCACTACATGGGTGTGACTGCAATGTGAAAGCTTCTAAGTTAGGTCATCTAGAAGCGAACGCAAGATGAAAACATGGATTATGAGTTAGGTCATCTGAAAGTGAACACATTATTTAAGGTGGCTCCCTAAGTTTTGTCATCTAGATGAAAAACATAATTAGAGGTGGCTTCTAAGTTAGGTCATCTAGAAGAAAACGTGATATGAAAGAGGTGGCTTCCAAGTTAGGTCATCCAGTGAGCGCAAAAATATACGATGGCTTCCAAGTTAGGTCATCCGGAAGAAAATGCAAGATGAAAGAGGTGGCTTCCAATTTGGGCCATACGGAAGTGAGCACAAAAATATGCAATGTCTTCCAAGTTAGGTAATCTAGAAGAAAGTGTGTAATATGGAATAAGTTCCCAAGTAATGTCATATGGGAGTGAGTGGTGAATGTAACTCCCAAGTTAGGTCATCTGGGAGACCACTTGTAGATTTGAATGATGCGATTTTTTATCTTGAACGCATTGATTTTTATTGGTTTAATAATTGTTTTGATTGGTTACTCATGAGGATATTTTACGCTAGTTGTCCCTGTGTTAGGTCATTAGGGGGATCGATATAAAGTGGTGAACGATATTGTATTATAAAGTTTCCCCCAAGCTAAGTCATTAGGGGAATCACTAAAAAGTGGTGTTTGATCATATTTGGAATATTTTAAACACTTTTTTTCCCCATGTTAAGTCAATAGGGAAAATTTGTGGAACGTCATATGGGAAAGTCACATGCTTATTACCCCCTGATTAGGTCGTTAGGGGTAATTAATTGTGAAATATCGCATAATCTATTGGTCAATGTTTGAAATATGAAAAATTCACAATTTGTTAAATGTGTGGTGACGTAAGGGAGATTATAGGGGGACCCCCAATAATATTCCCCCTTTCGCGAAGGGGAGTGATGAAAAGAACATATGCTAGGACGAAAGTAACGAGAAGAGGTGTAAACGTGTATGTATTGAATAGAAGTTAAAGGTGAAGAGATATAATGCATGTGAAATGTGTAAAGTACGGTGATAAGTGGAATTATAAAATAATTCCGTAAATGGGGTGCGAATCGGAAGTAAAAACTCAAGATATGAGCAAAACAATGTAGTGTGTATTAGTTGTTGAAATAAGTGCGAAATAAGGACCATAGTAAAGTTAGTGATGAAAAGTAACTATAAATATTAAAGTGAAAAATTATTTAGTTACTTCATTTGTATTTTGTGTGAGTGTGAGAGTGTGCATAGAGTGAGTGTGTATTCCTCAAGTGAGAGCTTTGAGTCTTAGACAATTCGAGAGAATGGCGACCATTTAGTGTCATGTACATTGCGGAGTTGGTAAGTGCATTAAGTTTTGTAAAATGTATGGTGTAATAGTTGTTTTAGTTGAATTTTTGAAAATTTGATATTTTTATTTTTTTGGCATTTTTGACCTAGACAAGAGCAGTTAGGGCACTAGTGACCCTTGGAATTGAAGCTCCTAGAACTGGGCACTAGTGTCCTATTCTTGGGTGCACTTGTCCAACATCTGGGTGCCCTGGTCTAGAATGTGTGAATTTATGGGATAATGGTGGAGAACTTGTTTCTAGTATGTTGAACAAGTTTGTTCGGTTGTGTAATGTGTTCTGACATTGTGTTTGTTGTTGTTTCGTGGTGTACAAATGGATATCCATTCTAGGGAGTTTCATGGTGACCGTTATATGAGCACTTTACTTGGATTGTTCTTGTCTGATGATGAGTGGGATGTGATGGACGGTTCCAGCCTGCAGCATATAACACAAATGGGGGATGTGCCCCATAATATTCCCATGTTGAGTACATTATGTAAGAGATGGTGTGTAGACACATACACATTTTGGTTTCCTATAAGGAGATGACTGCACATTGGAGGATGTATATCGCATATTGTAATTTTCGGTTGTTGGGGAAAGGGTACGAGAGATGGTAGTGGAGGATATGGAGTGATAGATGTGCTAAAAAGATGGTATTACGTGGGGACTCGGGTTCTGCTAAGGCTCACAACATCTTGGATGCTTTAATAAAGTTTAGAGTTCCACACTTGTAGAAATTTACTATAGTTTTTATTTCCTCGTGTATAGATGTGGAGGGAGGAGGTGCTAGCATCTTTTACAAGATGAATGACATAAATCGGAAGATAGACGAGGATGGTTTGAGATATGCATGGAGTACGATGTGTGTTGTCTCATCTATATAGATACTTGTATCATTTTACGCAGGATGTGGATGGTGGGGATATATGATCCACCACATTCTTTGTATGTATGGGCATATGAGCACATAGTTATATTGAGACCAATTGCAAGTCCATGAGGAGAGTGGGATAGGACATATATATTTTCTTAGTGTTGGGTGGATATCATAATAGGAGGATGGATACATATACCTTTAGCAAACTTAGAGATAGGATGTGGCACGAGTTGGTTATATGGAGGCCATATCATGACTATGAGGGATTTCCCAAGGATGTGATGGAGTTACGATGTAAACAGAGGACTATGTTGTTAAAGGACTTTTTCAGTGTGGCGAGATATTTTTCGGGTTGAGAGGGTGTCATGCTAGTGTGGCATGGTGCAAGATGTGCCACAGGGCCATATATATGGTTACAAGCCATCAAGGAACCTAGAAGGGCCGGTCAAGGGTAGAGCCCCAAGTAGAGTAGTTAGTACCATTGGGGCCGGATGTGGTAGATCCAATGATAGAGATTATAGATGGTTATGACATAGGTTGTACTAAGGAGTGCTCATCGATGGTTACTATTGTACCCTTTATTCACAGGCTCTATAGAGCTTTTACATGGGGAAGGAGGGGAGGGAGGTGTCCCCAACCCTATAATAGTGGTCATAGTGGAGCATAAGTATTTGTGTATTCCTAAAACATAATGCATCTTAAGAGATACTACATTTAGATCCCCATCATTGGATCACTACCCGATGACAAACTCTTGTGCTTTGGCTCACACTTGACTATTGAGGGATTTTCATTACACTAAACCCCACACACCATACCTTAGGCATTACACATTACATTTCATCATACATCGCACATCACACATTATTAATTCTACACTTATTTACATTCTACCTTATACTCAACTCTATACACTACATCTATTAGCGTATTTATATATTTAGGCACATCATACACTACGCATTTATACATTATCCATATTCTACATGCTACACTAGGTTACATTACATATGATTCTAGCTTTACATTTTACCATTGCATATCTTATTTATATCTACACCTATTATCAAATTTTACATATTGCATAGTACACACCTTACACATCCTACATTGCATTATACACACCATGCATTTCCATATTCTATTCATCCTATAATTACTACATCTACTACCTTATTATACATGCTGCACTAACCACCCTATGAAGCACTTTAGTTTCTCAGTCCATACTGACTGCCGAGAGATTATCAATCAAATGGACCTTTACCTTCACCATGTGACATTTAATCATATGACCTCTCTATGAGTAGTCACAGAAGCTTTAGGCTAAATCCTCACCCACATTTATCATTATATGTCATAGTGGTATAAATTTGAGGATAAATCACCACCTCCATCACATCATCTAGTAGTGGTATACACCTTAGGTTACATCACCACTCCCTCCATCATTTCATTTTATAGTGACATACGCTTTAGGCCAAATCATCACCCACATTTATCATTATATATCATAGTGGTATACGCTTTAGGATAAATCACCACCTCCTTCACATCATCTTGTAGTGGTATACACCTTAGGTTACATCACCGGTTCCTCCATCATTTCATTTTATAATGACATATGCTTTAGGCCAAATTATCACCCACATTTAGCATTATATATCATAGTGTTTTACACTTCAAGCTAAATAACAACCTCCATCGAGATCATCTTGTAGTGGTATACACCTTATGTTACATCACCACTCCCTCCATCATTTCATTTTATAATGATATATGATGGGCACTAAATAATCACTCATCTTATCATCATATAGTGGTATACATTTTAGGATAAATCACCACCCTCAATTATTTCATCTTATAGTAAATATATGATTAGTCCGAAATCATTACTCATCCCTTCATATTATAGTGATATACGCTTAGTCTTAATCATCACCCATATCATTCAACAAGTTATGATATACACTTTGTCTATAAGCTTCAAGCACATCTCTCCATATGTCACATCTCATCACCACTACAAACACATTCATCGCAGTCAAGCGCTAGACACACCAAACATTACTTGACCATTTCTCGTTGAAAAAATATCGTTTACGGTTCATTCGGAATTATAAGGGGGAAAAAATGATCCTAGTTACATACACTCGTGGGGCACATTGCTCATATCATTCCATCTTTAATTTCATTCCATCCATCCATAACATGCTCAACCTGTCTTGGGGAATTTACTTTTTCTTGCTAGAGTTTTGTATGATCACTTTACTACACATGTTATATTGATTTTCTATATGTCATTATCTATATCATACACACATGTAGGTTCATTCCTTTTGTTTAGTGTGATTACAGATATAAAAATTCTACATGCGGCATGAATTCTCGCCTTCTACCCTTACTATATTAGTCGTTGGGCGCATCGAAATTAATATTAAAAAGGTACTATTGTTTCATTTTATACTTAGCATCTTATATTAATTTCTCGTACACACCTTGACATATCAGATATTACTCTAACATACTAACAGTGTTCCATTTGCAATACTTATGTCTCAAGATTACATGCTTCCATTACTACTTATTTTTTTATCTTTACACTTGTCTACTTTTTTTGCCATTTTATGTGATATTTTCCCTTTGATTTTTTTCACACTTGTTCATTATTTTTGGCCATGATGTCCTTGTGTATCTTCTGCAACATCATGAGTTTTGTCCCATGTTTATAATCCTCTTTGTGCAGCCTTTTTGTTTTCTTGCATATTTACACTATTGTTCCTAGTAGTTTATATGGTTTGCATATTTTACCCTTGTCTTATTGCATGCATGTGTTTTCAAACTAACACTTGTTCGGATGGCCATCCCCTTTTGTGCATGTCTTGGTTTCTAACAATCTTTTTACCTTTCCCCTTTAGGGAAGAGTTATACAAGTCGAGTGCAATAGGTTCTCTTTTGGGGCCACATTCTCCTTTTTATGGTGACTCATGCACCCCCAAAAAGTGTGGGCATTATTGAGGGTTTTACATACTAACATAACGTATTTACACTAGTTTAGTAAAGTGCACTTTCCACCCTTGGCATTATGGGTTTACATATAATGTGTGAGTTAAGAATAGTCTACAAACTACATAAACAACATATTTTCTAGGACATAGTTTCCTTAGCATTTCTGGGAAGTAGTTATAGGCTTAGGGGTTACATTGGGTGTGCCTCTCTACACTACTTTGGCCGGTTTGCACCAGATCATCCAAAAACTAGTACAATACAAATATATCTTCACACACGATTCAGTAGAAGTAGTTAAAGGTTTGAGGACATAGAACATTTCCTCCCTATAGTTCTTCAACTAAGGTGGCGTGAGATCACCCAAAAAAATTACAGCAGTGCATGATATCCTTCTACAACATTTCTCTCAACATGGATCATGTGCCCATGTTCCATTTACATTTTCCTTTCGTGTATTTTACACATTTCTATACACGTACATATTTTTACACAACATTTTTACATACATACATATTTTACTACTTGATCATTTTCCCGTCCAAGTGGTCGTATGAGAAACAAGTAGTCAAATTGGGTTCAACAAAAATGATGACAAAAAAATGAAAACACAATGATGACACACCACTATGGTACTTGAATTTACTAACCATGAAAGTACACTACACACTTTCCCATACTTTAGTAGGAAAGATCACTCAAAATTCCCATAAAATTTGGATCTATAATTTATGAAGGGAGTGAAGCACCCGGGGAAGGTAGTAGGGTGCCTCGGGGTGTCCTGGTCTGCAAAAAAAAGGTGCTTGTGTATCGTAAAAGCTCATAATCTAATTTCTATATGGTTGTAGGATGATCTAGAATATTCCTTATCTGTCACACTAGACCTATTGACCTATGCCAAATTAAGTGAGTGATGGAAGACGGTGTAATGACTCGCAAAAAGAGAGAAAAGTATTAGAAACCTAAAAAATAAAATATATAGAACGAATGGGTTGGAATGACCTCACTTTCCATAATTATGGGCTTACTAAACTAAGTGTTACACTACATTTCAGACCCAAATTTAGTTCGTGTGTGTGTGTGTATGTCATGCCCTAGGTACTCTTGTTCCAATCGCACTTTTTGAAGTAGTGAGCAATAGTAACTATAGAAAATGTACTAGCATGTGTGCATGGAATAAAATAGAATTTCTCCTCTTATGTTGTATATGTTGATGCAGATCTCCTAGCCTTGATGCATGACATTATGTTGATGTAAGTGATGCGATGGATGCACCTCTAGATGAAGTGATAGTAGTATGTGATATTGGGAACCTCATTATGGTTTCATAATTTTATATTTATAGGAAAATCTTGCATTAATTTCATAAATTATCCCGACATGGCTGACTAGGAAAAATATAAAGATCAAAAACATCTAGAAAGAGCCCAAACAGAGGCGGGAAAGTTAAGTTAGGAGTAGGGCACCACAGGGTGTTCCAATATAGGCTTGGGTGCCCAGGTTTAGGACAAATTGAAGGGATAATGATGAAATAGTTGGGCATGTATGTAAAAATCTTTGGGAGTAGTGAAATACAATGTAAAATAAGAAGGCCAAAAGGTGGGATTAATTAGTACTTTACTCACTTAAAAACCCTCTAAATAGTAGTAAGAAAACCAAGCTAAATAATGCTTAATGTGTAAGCTTTTATATTATATTTCACCCCACTTTATGTTGGTGATTGGAAATCTCAAGTAACATAAAGTAGATAGAGATGGATACCCGATTTTCCATGTAGAGTGTAGTAGAAAATGTGCCGAAGGACTAGAAAAAAATGTGGAATGATAAAAATATGGAGGAGTGTGGAAACTATAGATGAAAATAGTGCAAAGAAAAAGTGATGACAGTGAACCTGAGATGAAAAGTGTGTCTAGATGTTGTGGTGTTTAGTGTACCTACATAGTTAGTAAAGTAAATTATCATAGTGGTGTGTCCTAATTGTGTTGTCATTTTTGTTTTCATTTTTGTTGTTGTCCCCAATTTGACTGCTTGTTTCTCATTCGGCTGGACCTACAAGGAAAAAATGATCAAGTATTCAAATATGTATGTATGTAAAAATGTTGTGTAAAAATACACATGTATATGGGAATGTGTAAAATACATAGAAAGGAAAATGTAAATGGAACATGTGTACCTGATCCATGTTGAGAGAAAGGGTGTAGAAGGATATCCTGTACTACTCTAAGTTTTTTGGGTGATCTCACATGACCCTGGCTAAAGAAGTATAGGGAAGAAATGCTTTATGTCCTCTAACCTTTAACCACTTCTATTGAAATGTGTGTGAAGAGATCTTTGTACTGTTCTATTTTTTTTGGTGGTCTGAATCCAACTGGTTGAAGAAGTGTAGAGAGGCACACCCAATGTAACCCCTAAGCCGGTAACTACTTCCCTGAAATCCTAAGGACAACATGTCCTATAAAATTCACTATGTATGGAGTTCGTAGATTGGTCTGAACTCACTCACTGTATGTAAACCCAAAATGCCAAGGGTGGAAAGTGCATTGTACTAAACCGGTGTAACTAGGTTTTGCTAGTATATAAAACCCTAAATGATGCCCCCCTCTTTGGGGGCGCATACAACATCACTAAAAGGATAATGTAACCCCAAAAGAGGACATGCCACACTCGACCTATTGAACTCTTCCTTGCATGGGAGAGGGAAAAATCTTAGTAGAAATCAAGGCGCACATAAAAGGGTATGACTAGCGAACAAGTGTTAGATTAAAACACATACATACAATAAGACAAGCGTAAAATACGATGATAATGGAAAAAATACCAAGCAAAGTAGTGTAAACATGCAATAAAACAAGAAGGCCACACAAATCATGTTATAAACATGGTACATCACTTATGATGTCATAAGATAGGAAAGGTCATCATAGCCACAAATAATGAAGTGTGCACAAAATTAAAGGGCAAAGCCTGCATACAATGATAAAAAAAGTAGACAAGTGTAAAGATAAACAAATAAGATGTCATGGAAACATGTAATCCTTTGAAACAAATGATGCACATGAAACACTTGTTAGCATGTTAGAGTAATAAGCGATATGTCAAAGGCATGTATGAGAAAGTAATATAAGACGCTAATTACAAAATGATACAATAGAACCCGACAAGACCAATGTGGATGCCACCAACAACCAATATAGTAAGGGTAGAAGGCAAACATTCATGCCGCATGTAGAAGTCAAGTATCTACAATCACACTAGACAAAAGACATTAACGTGCATGTGTGTATGATATAGATAATGACATATAAAAAATCAATCATACATATGTAGTAAAGTGATCATGCAAAACACTAGCAAGTAAAAGTAAATTCCCCAAAGAGAATGCAACATGTTGTGGAAGGATGCAATGGAATGCAAGATAGAATGATAGGAGCAACATACCCCCAACTATATGGAAGTGTATACAATGAGGTTAATTTTGTTTGTCCACTTAGCAATCAGAATGAATCCTAAACAAGAGTGCATCATCGGGAAATGGTCAAGTAATGTTTGGTGTATTTAGCTTTCTACGATGAATGTGTTTGTAGTGGTTACGAGATGTGACATATGAAGATATTTGCATGAAGCCTATAGCCCTAGCATATATCACGACTTTTCGAATGATATGGGTGATGATTTATCCTAAGTGTATATCACTATAAGATGAAGGGATGAGTGATGATTTAGGACTAAGTGTATATCAATATAAGATTAAATAATAGAGGGTTGATATTTATCCCAAAGCGTATACCACTATATGATGATAAGATGAGTGATGATTTACCGCTAAGCGTATATCATTGTAAAATTAAATGAAGGAGGTAGTGTTAATGTAACCTAAATTGTATACCACTACAAGGTGATGTGATGGACGTGGTGATTTATCCTAAAATGTATACCACTACAATATATAATGATAAATGTGGGTGATGATTTATCCTAAAGTGTATGTCACTAGTCATAGAGAGGTCATATGATGAAATGTTGGATGGTGAAGGTAAAGGTCCATTTGATTGGTAATCCCTTAGCAATCAAGTATGGAGAGATGGACTAAAGTGATGAGTGCAACATGTAGAAAACAACATAGTATAGATGACCAAGTGAGGGATAGGGTTGGTAAATGTGCGGTATGTAGAATGCAATGGTGAAGGTGTAAGATGTGTAATACGTAGTATAAAATGTTGTGTAAGAAATGTAGATGTAATATGTAATGATGAGATGTAAAGATAGACTCATATGTAATGTAGACTAGCGTAGTATGTAGAATATGTGTATGAATGCCGAATGGATGATGTGACAATGTATAGAGTCTAAAGAATATGTAATAGGTAAGATGCGATGGTAGGTGTAAATGAAAATAGAACATGTAATTGTAAAAGGTAGAGCTAGAATCTTATGTAATGTAGCCTAGCGTAGTGTGTAACATATGGATAATGTATAAATTCGCAGCGTATGATGTGCCTAAATGTATAAATACGCTAATAGATGTAATGTGTAGAATTGAGTATAAGGTAGAATGTATAATAAGTATAGAATGGATCATGTGTGATGTGCAATGTATGATTAAATGTAATGTGTAATGTCTAAGGTTTGGTGTGTGTGGGGTTCATTGTAATGGAAATCCATCAATAGTCAAGTGTGAACTGAAGCACACGAGTGCATCATCAGGAAATGATCCAATGATGGGGATCTAAATGTAGTATCTCTTAAGATGCATTATGTTTAGTGGATTTTTTATTTGTTTTCCTAAGACGTTGGCAAGGTGATATACACCACCACCAAGATTCTTAGTGATAACATAGGGACCTAACCAGTTGGGTTTAAATTTTCCCTTAAGAGGTACCTCAATGTTCATATTATTTTGATTCTCTTTGAGGATGAGGTCACCGATGTGAAGCTCTTGTAAGTGAGTTTTGCAATTGTAGGTGTTAGTGATGTGAGATTGTTATGCACGGAGATCTTTGAAGTGTTTGGACTCAATGTGAGTCCAACATTTCTAGTTTGTGTAATCATTTTTCATGGTATGCATCATCTTTGAGGATTCCTTTGACGGAGATTCGTAAATGGCATTGCTAATTCCAAAGGGATAACAGCCTCAACACCATAAACTAAAGAAAAGGGGGTAACATTAGTAGGTGTGTGAACACTATTCTGATAAGCCCATAACGCATATAATTGTTGGTTGTTTCAATCATTGACACTAGAGTCACAGTTTTGCATAAAACATTTCCAAGAGTTTTGTTAGTGGCCTTAGCTGTCCTATTACCTTGGATAATAGGGTGTAGAGAATGATTGCTTGATTTTGAATTTAGAAAAAATTCTTAACATTCGATTTTTTAAGGAAGAGCCATTATCGGTGATCATAGCAGAAGGCACATAAAAACATGTGATAATATTATGGTTAGAAAGTTAAAAATGTATGTACCAAAGTGGTATTTTGTAGGGGATCTACTTGAACCAATTTGTAAAGTATTCAAGACAAATAATTATGAATTTGTGTCCATCCTTCAATTCAGGATTGATCATACCAGTAAAGTCAAATCCCCAAAGGGAGAAAGGCTAAGTTGTCACAATGAGTGGAAGGTCGTAAGTAGGTGCATGATGGAGATTTCCATGTTTTTGACATTTTCACAATGAGTAGAATATTCTAGGAAATCTTGTTCCATTGTAGGCCAACCATATCCTTGGCGTAAATTTTTTTGTGATATAACATTTCTTGAGAAATGACCACCACATATATTGTCATGTATTTGTGAAATGGTTGTGGAAATATCTCATGAGTAAAAGTTAGTGGAGGAGACAACCATCGATGGAACATTTGATTAGGTCAATCTTGATGATGACATAATGAGTAGCCTCATGACGTAATCAGTGACATTCATGAGGTTGTAGGGTATTAGGGATAATTTTTTTATATAGGTAGTTGTAAATAGGCGTGAACCATTGGTGTGTGGTGGCTAAGCATGATAGTGTAAGATGCATGATGTAAATAAGAGATTGATGGGTAACATAAGTGTGTAATGGTGAAAGTGGTTTTTCATCGGTGATGTCTTGTGGGATAAGTGACGTTTTATTGGCCATAACATCTACATAGCGATTATCATTTTGAGGAATAGTAGTAATAGAATAGGACTCAAATGTAGCTAAAAGTTATTTTACGAGGGTATTATAGGGAATGAGATGTGCCTCCTTCATGTTATACAAATAATTAACCTGATTTATGAATAGATGAGAGTCATCATGGATACACAAACTACGAATAAAAATCTTTTGAGTAGTAAACAAGCCTACAATAAGAGCCTCATATTCAGCTATATTATTTGTGCAAGAAAAACCTAATCGGTATGCAAAGGGGAGTGGATCACCACGTGGGGTAATAAATATGACCCCATCTCCAAAGTGTCGAGTGACAATGAGAATCATCAAATTACATGGTTCATATGTGGGATTCAAAGGTATAAGCAGTGAAATCATCACAGAAGGAATAAAAAATATGTGATGTATTAGAGTAGGGTGTAAGCAGTGATTTGATCGGTGATTACTTGTCCCTTTATCATTTTTTTGGGATAAAACAAAAAAAAACTTGGTGAGCATCATGACCCAACGTGCCAAACATCCTAAGAGGTGTGTGCGGGATAAAGGATAACGTAGGGGATCGATTTGTGGTGATGATATGAGCCTCATTTTTAAGGAGATAGTGGCATGAAAATTCTACAACAAATAATAAATCGAGGCAAAAATTTCGATGTAGCTATAGCTATATTCATAGGAGAGGAGAGTACAACTAATATAATATATATCTAATTCAAGTTGAGAATCATGATGTTGTGCCAATAACGCATCCAAGGCGTGAAATATAACATATATACAAATAAAAAAGGTCAATTGATTATAAGAGGGATTAGGATGAGTGGATTTAACAAGTAATCTTTGTTATGATAAAATGCTTGTTGATATTGTTCATCCCAAATAAACTTATTATATTTCTTCATAAGTCTTGTGAATGGTTGTTTCTTATCAACAAGTTGTGCGATAAAATGCCCGATAGATTGGATTTTATCTTGTAGGTAGTGAAGATGGTGTAGGTTCTTAGGAGGAGGCATGTCGATAATGAATTTGATTTTGTTAGGGTCAATATTTATGCCACATTAGGAGATAATGTATCATCGAGCTTGCATGTTGTCACCCAAAAAACACATTTTTTTGGATTTAAACATACTCGGTATTGGCGTAATCGTTCAAATAGTATGTGTACATCATTTACGTGGGAATAATGTCACCTAGATTTTGCTAAAATGTCATCTACAAAATCCTCAAGGATCCTATGAATGTAGTCATGGAATATATGGGTCATTTCATGTTGATAGGTATCCCCGCATTATTAACGCCAAAGGGCATAATCTGAATAGTAGAATATACCCCATGGGGTGGTGAAAGAGGTTTTTGTTGCTCTGCTAGATTGATATTGATTTGATTATAAGCCGCAAAGCTATACATAAAGGAAAGGATGTCATAACCGGTGGTAGAGTTGACAATAGCATCGATATGTGGAATAGGAAACTATCTTTAGGAAAGCTTTATTTAGATCAAACCAATACACAAATAGGAAGTGTACTCTTCATGGGTAAGCATAATAGGAAGTGTACTCCTCCCAATTATAAAATTACTCTATAGTTTGATAGCCATGGTCACGCTTTTGTTGATTCCCCTATTGATCCTTCTAGATATAGACCTTTCCCTTCATTCTTTCAGCTTCCATCTTTCTATATGAATCCTAGAGCTATCGATGCTAATATCTCTACTTATCTCGCACACTAATTATCATGCTATTTTAACACAACTCATAACAGATGTAGAAGCTCCCCCTAATCCCATAGCCACACCTGCTACCATTAGTGAACCAAAATATCATTCCTTTTCACTTGTTAATTCTCCAAGATTATGTGTAGATGATTCTAATGATACATTAATTGTTCCTACTTCTCCATCTTCTCCCGGTTGAATCTCAACCTCTTGATTCTCCACAAGACTTAGTTCCTCCTTTTTGCATGATGATGACGCAGTCCCTTTTTATTTTCCACTTATTCTTGATGTTACCAACACTATGATAATATATACAGAACCTACTCCACAATATTCCCTTTGCTTTACTTATTCCTCCACTACCTCTCTTTATAAATGATCTACCACTTGCAGCCACTATTCGCATGATCGACGCATTTCCCTCCTTGCCACCTAACACTACTATAACTATTATTCCATATCGGGAATCTTTACATCCAATGGATTTCATTCCATCATATACGTGCACATCAAACACTTTCATGTTCCCATCATTCACCTACAGTCTCTTCATAAATAATTCTTATTGAGAGAACATACCAATTGATACTTCATGCACAACCACTATATGTTCACATGATGGTATCCTTTGGCTTGGTTTTATTTGTGAAGACCTTCATTCTCCTTTATCCGATCCAAATTTGTATCACGGTTCTGTTATTTTCACTTCGCATATGCCATGTGTGTTTTCCATCTTTTCGTTCACCTTGTGCATCATCCTAATACTTCTCTTCTCACTCTATGCCAGTCTTGGTTAAACTATATTACAATCACACTTCATCTTGATCACATTGATATAGCGTACGCCATTCCATTTGGCATTGTGCGCATTTTTAGTATCTCCTTTCTCTGTTATTTACCTAACTTCACTATTTGGTATGCTCAAGGATGTCCATTACCCCTTCATAGATGAAAAATATGTCATGGTCATGTATATTTTACGTACTCATGGTTATTTGGATGACCAACCACATACCATTTCTTATCGGGTATCCTGTTCCTTTCTACATGATTTTGACAATGATAATGATGAGATTTCAATTGATTTTACTCTTCTATTACCCTCTTGCATTAACAACAATCCCTCACCCCATTCAATCATTCATATACCAACACATTTAGTTAACCATTCTTGTTATCGTACTCATCCATATAATACACGCCTATTAAATTCAATACACGCTTTCCAAAATCGTTTTGATCCCTTTGAAGCCACAATTACATCTCTCATTACTGAAGTTGAACAAAATGATGCATGATCACATGTTGGTAATCCCTGCTACACCACTTACATCCGCTAACATCCATTTCGGTGAGCCTCTGCGGCTATATCATTACCTCCTCTCATCTTTCATTCTAATGTTATAGTACAGGATATTTTCATTCACTCCTTAATCATCGATGCTTACTCCACCACCTACTCATCATTACCCTCATTCTCAACTAGTACACCACCACAATCATTTTTATTTTTATATTATTATCAAATTAACAGACATCATATTAATTCTTTTCATGATTTTTCATGTATTATTAAGGACCTCGAAAAAAATTTCCTCCTTTTGTTTGCCACACAACCTTATCCTACTACCCATCTACCCCATCGGGATAGTTTAACTTATAACCATCAAGATAGTCCTACATCCCCCCTCACTTATTTATCCTTCATGCATATATATATTTCATTCTGGAACAACATTTATCTACTATAATATTGAAATTATATCATCACCCTACATATTCATCATCACGGGCGTCGCCGACCGAGGGACCTTCGTCCTTCACCATCATTGGTTGATTCTTCCTTCATACATTCTTGGGGGCATATTTTGTCACCTCCCCATCCTAGTACCTACATATTATTATTTATTACTCCTCTTATCTAAATGTCTTCATCACACATTTTCACACCATCGTTACCTAATGACGCACTTTTGCACTTTGGTTCACACTTGAATGTTGAGGTATTACCATTACATTGAACCCCACACAACATGCTAGGCATTATACAATACATTTTATCACATCACACATCATATGGTATTTATTTTATGCTTATTATACATTCTAATACCTCTCATCTACATAGAACATCCATTATGGTATTTACACATTTCGTCACATCATACACTTTGTGCATTTATACATCACTTATATTCTACATATTACATTACTCTACATTACATATGGGTCTAGATTTACATTTCATCACTGTATATTCTATTTCTATCTACATTTATCATCACATCCTACATTTACATAGTACACACCCTACAAATCCTACATTGCATTATACACACCACGCATTTACATATTCTATTCATCCTATAATCATTTTATCACTACTACATCTACTACCTTGTTTTATGTGTTGCACTCACCACCCTCTAACACACTTTAGTTCCTCGGTGTGGATTCTTGACTACCAAGGGTTTACTAATAAAATGGACCTTACACTCACCATGCGAAATTTTAGGACTAGTGACATATGCTTGAGGCTAAATTGTCACCTCTTTCTATCACCATATAGTGGAATACGCTTTGTGGTAAACCACCACCCTCCATTATTTCATCTTATAGTGGTATACGCTTAGGGATAAATCATCACTAATACTTTCATCTCATATTGATATACACTTATTGATAAATCATCACCCATTCTTCCATCATATAATGGTACACACTTTAGGATAAATCACCATCCTCTATTATTTCATCTTATAGTGATAAACTCTTAGGGCTAAATCATCACTCACTCATTCATAAATTTGTGATACATGCTTTGGCTATAGGGTTCACACACATCTCTCCATATGTCTCATCTCATCACCACTACAAACACATTCAGTGCAACGTGCTAGACACACCAAACATTACTCGACCATTTCCTGATGACGCACTATCATTTATGGTTCATTCTTGACTGTTGAGGGGGAAAAAAAATTAACCTCATTGAATATACTTCCATACACTCGGGGCATGTTTCTCCTATTATTCCATTCCATCCATCCACATCATGTTGCATTGTCTTAGTGGGCATTGACTTTTACTTTCTAATGTTTTGCATGATCACTTTGCTACATATATTAGACTGATTTCTTATATGTCATTATCTATATCATATGTACATGCACGTTCACACCTTTTGTCTAATGTTATCATATCTACAAGACTCCTACACATGACATGGATTCTCTCCTTCTACCCTTACTATACAAGTCACTATGGGCATCCACATTCATCTTATCTAGGTGTTATTGTTTCATTTTGTACTTAGCATCTTACATTACATGCTCATACATTTTTTTACATATTGGTTATTACTCTAACATGCTAATGAGTGTTCTATGTGGAACACTTGTTTTTCAGATTACATGTGTTGGCTCCCAAAACTACACCAACCGGGGGAAGGGGGCTCTAAGGAAGAGAGGTGGGGAAATGAGGGAGACCCATGAGATTCATCATTTTATAGCTGGGGCTGAGGTATCCCTTTGATTTCCACCCATCCTTATTGAGGGGGATGATTTGGAGGCACTGGAAAAAGCGTGTGGATGTGGTCCCCGTTGCTTTTGACTATGCCCAAGATAGGGTGAGAGGACACGGGAGTGCGGTCGGGAAAATATAAAGGTTGGGGCATATAGTCGTATCGGTACTCTAGAAACACAAAGTGGGGAAAATTGGGGCTGGGTACAACTACTAGATATAATGCTCACTCGATGGAGTGGTCAAAAATTTATGCAAACACCACAGGACCCGATTGGGACCGCGAAGGGTAGGTAACGGCCTGTGCTCGAAATCCTATGTCCCAAAAAGTGATGATCAAATTAATAATAGAGGAATTTGAGTTGGATATAAGAACAATATAGTTATGTTGATATTTTAGTATGTTCTTGGGTTGGTTCATTGTGGTATGATCAAAGTAATCTAAATCCCACCAAATGGGTCATGGTTTTACTACAGAGTTATATGAGTTTTAAACGGGGATAAGGGGAACTCATACAGAGAGGAAAAATAAAAGGAGGGGATAGGATCCATGACGGAAAAATGGTGAAAAATAAGATAAAAAAGGCCCAACCACGCTTTTTCCACGTATCAACATGGATGTAGGTGAATAAAGTTAATGAATCAAGAGAAAAAGAAAATTACATGTGGCAAAAGCTCCAACAAAATAAATCTTTAAATTCCTTACAATCTAGATTAGTCTACCTAAGGCAAGATTTTAGTATGTGAGATCATGCTCGACTGGACTAAATCAAGGGATCCCCAAGAAACTACCAATTATACCCCCAAATTATACTCATTCCACAGAGATATTTTTACACATCTAAGAAATAAGGTTTTTGGTACCTCAGAGAAAACATCAAATGATTACACCATTCCTAGACAAGATCTTTAGAGTGAGTGCGGGATATATTCAAACTATGAGTATCTGTCGGGACCCATAAAGAATTTTATCAAAAAAATCACCATTCCCACCCAACATCACTTTGAGACAAAGAAAGAAAATAAATATGACAATTCCGGACATATTCATCAGATACAAACCATTAAACATAGGAAAAGACAAGGGAAACATGTATTAATGATCTCAAATTCTTTTAATGATCTGACAATATGCAAACATATTAAAAAAAATCTTGCTAACTGGTTTTCACAAAGAAAACCTTCATCATGACACATTCCCATTCTTGGTTTTCTATGCCACTGTGAATTCTCAATGAAATTTTCTTCCCCCAAGACCTTCCCTTGCCAAATTTTCACCCTTCTTTCTATAGAGAAAATCCCTCCTCTTTCTCTAAAAACCACCCTGCTCTACATTTATAAAAATCATCATCTTATCTTCTTAGGTTTTCAAGGCATATTTCTTAGATATCTAGAATAACTATCATTATTTCCAGCTACCTTGGGCTGCCATGAAACCATAAATGATTATTCTCAAATGACCCCCACTAGCACAAATTGCCACTATGTAATGTGTGTGTCATTTGATAAAATAGGAAAATATTTTTAGTTCATGTCACATTTAAAATTTAATAATTTTTCACATGTGTACAATCATGATGTGGCCATAAATATTAATGTGATGAGACATTATCAAATTTTGTGGGAAGTTAATTCTTCTCTGGCGAAACACTCCTCAAAAACAATTTTATTTTCATTTAAATTTCACATGTACCAAGAAATTGAAAATTGATATGGTATTAATAATAGAATAATTTTTCTTTTCCACATCAATACCACCACCATGCCTATTTAAGAAGTCTATCAACTCCTTTCCTTCGTCACCTATCCCTGTCCCAAGCTTCTGTAGATTTTCCATAATCATCTCCTTCCATACCTTCTAATTTTATTTGAAAACCCTTGCAAATGGATTTACCTTCCTTTAGTGAAAATTCTTACGGGGAGGAGTTGGCCCATATGGGTCAATTTTTTCAACTCATAGGGCCTAATGAGGCCCTAATCTACCAAGTCTTCAACATTCCGAATGCTAGGGTAAATACCCAAGATTTCCTTCACTATCCTGCCCTGGTATTATCCTTTATAAATTGCCTAGCCAAAATGTGTCCCTCTTTTCTTGTCTTTCAGACCCTGCACTCTCATCTGGTTTTCCTAGAGTTTTAGCTAAATCTTGAGGATCTGAGGAATCCCTAGTCTTACCACTTCCCATATGTCCATGAATCCCACCGACATATGATTAGAGCTTACTATGCCCCTCCCTTCGGAAACAATGCTCCAGTTTTCTACTCAACTCCAAGAGAACAACCATGAAGGCACATCATCAGGTGGTCATGTAAGTGGATTACAGGAATGGTTGGCAGATTTGGATTCTGCCATGGAAGATGTTCAAACCATGGTTGGGATACGAGATGGTATCATCTCAAAAAGTTTTTTCCCTTCCGACATCTAAAATAGTGAAGTCACGCCCGCTCCTAAGGCTCGCTCGACCAGAGGTTGACCTCCCAAATTAAAATACAGAGGTGGAATCACATTGCCTGAATGTGAAAACACACCTAAGAGGAGGAGAGATCTAGTGGACATCTTGAATGGGCCGAGAGTGATAATATTTGTGTTGCATGAAAAGTGGATGTCCAAGTGCTTGACAGGGCCGTTCATTTTGTGTTCGGTGTCGAGGCTCATCAAGACTTTATTAAGAACCGAGACCATCTTCGAAAGGTGTTCATTGCATACGATGTAATGGATACTTGAACTTCCGCCACCATAAAAATGTGCTTATAATATGTATTTATTTGAATTATTTTGTTCATACAATATTATATAACTAAGGCACGGGGCCTCATAAATAGAATCCTCATTTTTTTATTGTAAGCTTTGCCTCAAATTTTCCTTCTATGCATGTGTAACTATCATTTATTTTATGGCATTCTTTTAAAAAAATATTTCTTGATAAAAAAAATAGCTTAAAAGAAGATGTTTCAATTTCCTTTCATGTTTCAATGTATCACACTTAACTGCATATATCATAGGAAGGAGAAAAATTCATAACTACTATGCTCATCCTTATAAGTTGTGCACCATCGAGCCTTCATTTCTTATCAATTTCACATGAATAATTTGGGTTTCTAACAATTATATGCACAATCGAACTAGGCCCCAAAGTTTAACATATTCAAAATGACCAATCAAAGGCATCATCTTGGGAATCATGGGAAATATTTCCCCTTAAAATATCTCTAGAGATATCAAGCCTCCGGGATCCGTGGTCAAAATAAATGTTTTACCATTGCATTCTTCTTGAGTGTACCCGAGATCCCAGTTTCACATTACCCAATCAGATTTTGAAAATGATCCCCATACTAATCCACCTTTCAAACAAATATATTAATAATCCACAAATGGAAAAAAATAGGGATGACTTTTTAGGTACTAACATCGGATCACAGTCGAGGATGGACTCCCCCTATAGGTGTCCAACGAATACCAAAATAAAAATATCAGTCACCTATCCATTGGAAAATGGAGCCAACAGATGATTTCCAAAACTATAAGTCACTAACAAGAGAGCAACAAAACAACAAACAAAAACCAACAGAAAACTACGAGAAGAAAAAATTAAACCACTATACACTATATAAGTGAGCCACCAGGGGTCCAATGACCTGGAAATAATCCATCACAGTCCACCAAGATCCCACACAATATGCCTATGTCTCATCCACACACATAGGTTTCCATACCATCCTTTAAAAGTAATGATCACAATCACTTTGTGAAACAATGATCATCGACCAATTGTCATCGATTAAGAACCCCTCATTGTGCAGGAAAGAGCCTAAGTCCTCATTTAAATCCATAAGTCTACTCTACCCTCTAGGGATGCCTTGGTCATATATAGATTCTTCTCCATAGCACACCATGAAATGCATGAAATCAATTATCTGCATGTGTTCCCTAAGGTGTTCGATGAACTTCTCCTTCTCTAACATAGACAAGTCCCTAGCCATTCAACTCCTTCTGAACTCGACATATATGTTAATATAATGATCAATACACACACCCATGTCTGCATCTACCATACCTTCCATTGAACAAAAGATGATTGTTCTGTTGCACTTCTCCCAACATGTGGGGGCTAGTACTAAACCCTTCAAACATCTCAGTATCAACATCCTTTGTGATTAATATCAAATTAATAACCATATGGCCATTATTCATTGATATTTTATCATTGTTGTGTAAGTGACTCTCCTTTTTAGCCAAGTCCATGACAACATCCTTAGAACAGTGTGAGGAATATAACTTATCATCACCCCGGCTTTCAGCTAGCCTTTTAGTGTAATGCCTCCGTTAATTATAAATAAATAAATAACAAAAATAAATAGATAAGTAAATTAAAAGGAATTAAAAATAAATAAATGAAAACCCGTGAAAACTATGGGGTGTATTTAGGGAAAATTTGGGACTATTTTCCATCGTTTTGGTTTTGTGTGGAGAGAGGGAGTGTTGTCATCACTGCCGCCATGGGAGGAAGCTCCAGTCTAGTTCTCTGCAAATGCTTGAAGGAAATGTGGTTTGCAGTTTGTTTTACAAAAATCAATGTGCTTTGGGCATTTTCTTGTTTTCTTTCAAAGAGATGCCTCGTCAGGTGTCATTTCTTGGAGTGCCATGGTTGTGCGGCCTCCTCCTAGCCTCCCAACTTCCCAGCCCATGCTAGCATCTTCCTAGCCTACGCCAAACATGATTATTTTTACCTACATGGGCATTTATCCAAAGCATAAAAGGATAGAGGGGTTTTGTCAGACGTTGTAGTGGAAAATGCTTTGGGGATGTTGCTCAATGTTTGACCAAATGAAAAAAAATGAGACAGCTTCGCAAGGAATATTATCGAGTGTAGCGTCGTACGAAGACATGGTTTTTCCTTGTGAGGCGTCACACGGTTTCACCGTTACAATGAGATAGGGTCCCAACCCACTTGACCGGTTACATTTGCCAGCATACTCCCAGCCTATGCACAGAATGGATTTGTTAAAAAGGCATGTGGACTATTTGATAGAATGCCTGAAAGAAATGTGCTTTATGGACTGCAATGATGGCAGGATGTGTAAAAAAATGAGTTGTTGAAAAGGCCTTGGAAACTTTCAAGCAAATGCAATTGAGTACGTGTAAAGCTAGAATCTACAAACTTTTTCCAAGCATCCTCCCGGCCTCTGTCAAAATGGGAGCTTTACGGTAGGGCCTCGGACAACCGTCAAGGCATAATGTTAGAGGATTTTTAGTTGCAAATGCGCTAGTAGACAAGTATGCAAATTTGCGGAAGCTTACGCAAGGCAAGTCAACTGTTTGACAAAATGCCTCAAAGAAATGTTGTCTCATGGAATGCCAGGATTGCAAGATATGCACATAATGGATCTGTTCAAAAAAATTTAGAAATGCACAAGAAACTACTTACTCTGTTGGAAAACTTCAAGTGATCGGGAAGTTGGTCTGACGTGGTGGAGGTTAGATCCGAGGCTCGTGGCTGGTTGTGAAGTGCAAGTGAGATACTAAATCGAAGCCGTGGGTTTGACCAGATCCATCCCTTCCGAGGCATGGTTCACCTTCCTCATCTTTCATAACTCTTGTATTTTAGTTTTATTTTACAACTTTAAAATATCAAGATCTTAATACTGATTAATTGTTTTTTCCAACTCGTGCAAAAAAAAAATGAAATGTGTTGTTATTACTCACGATGTCAAAATAACTTGTTACATTAAACATGAACTTCCGCCCTCATTATGAGGTGATTTAGAAATCTTCCTACCTAGTTAGATCACTACATATTGGTATAACGACAAGATGAGTATGACTTCCCAATAATATTGTTGGCCTTCTTCCTGTTAAATAGTTAATTTTTGCATTTTTGGAGACTCATTAAGTACCCTGTGGAACTCTAAAAATGAGATGTTAGGTTTCATTTGTGTACCTTGTTATGTGAGGAGTCACCATGACATCTATATTTACCCTGAATGAACATATGTGATCTTTTTCCACTCTCATAGGAGCCTTGTTACACTGGTTTACAGCAGTAGAAAGCTGTCAAATCTAGAAAGTTGGCTTTCATTTTGAACCGCCATTTGAAACCTGGATAGAGAAATTAATTCCCGTCTTCGCAAACCTCGAGTGTTTATACTAGAAAATTGCATGGAACATTCATCTAGGAATTTTTTTTTTTTTTTTTGGATAGTTTGGCAAAGCCATTTTGTAGGCCTCCGGTTGTAGTTTGACAAGGTTCAACTGGACCAATTGTGACTTGTCACTCAAGAAAACTAGTCACCGTTTGAGAGTGGTTTTCTAGTTCTCAGTCCCGTCAACTCTGATGAATTATCCTCATATAGGTGAACTTGTAGGAAGTGTCTCATTGCATGCTCATCCATGAGCGTCAATTATGGATGTAGTTTTACAGGCCCTCGAGCTAAACTTTGTTCATTTACAACTGGGTCAACTACGACCCGTGGCCCCGGAGAATTATCCGCCAGACGCAAACCGTTCACTTTTTTCCAATTCCCTCAGTTACTATGAATTCTTGGTATATCTGGGGACACATAGAAATTTAATCGTGGTGTGCGTTCTCATCAGAAGATAACTTTTAGAAGCGGTTTCTTAGCCTCCGAGCCCGTTTTGAACGTTTTGTAGCTAGTGAGAAAATGTAAAAATAGAAAGTTGCGGGACCCTCGTAGGGTTGCCAAACCACCCTGGAAACTTTAAACACATGTAAATAACTGTTTAAAACACTATAGTGTAACTTGTTGTGTGCATTAGAACTTTTGACAAAATGATGTTTTCTCTCTCTTCCCTTCTCTTTCTATCTCCTGTGTTACAAAATGAAGTAAAATGAAATGTAATGAATACATGTCTCTAGACCGTTTTATTTCGATTGAAAATTGTAATTATTATCATATGTAAATGGGAAACTGAAAAATGATACTTATGTTAGATTAGGGTGGATGCCATGCCAGCGATTTATCGCTGATATCATGCTCACGTGGGTTTTGCAGGATGGAAGAATGACAACAAAAAAGGTGATGTGTAATTAATTATTATCATTATGATTTAGATAGATCATTGTTAAATGAATAGATGTATAATTTAATATCATGTTACAGAAGGTTATATTTGATAATCTTTTGAAATGTATGAGATGCTAGTTTCAAGGACATCTAGGAAATGTGCATTTAATCATAGGTCAATTTGATTTATAGTATGCCTGGTAAAAATGTTTGATATTGATATAAGGTAAATAAAATTGAAGTGATACCTTATAGTGTATATTTAGTGTTCAATAAATGATTAATGTGTCATTTTGTGCATTCATACTTGTAAACGTAATAAAGAGGATTAAATCGAAACACTCTACCCTTGTTCAATATCTGAGCATAACTTGTTTACGTGTGTGTTACTTTTACCCTAGAAGACATTGAAAACCGTAGGATGAACTTAATCTTTGCTCTCGATGGAATGTCCTAATTTAGGCAAATCAGAGCTCAAGATTGGACTTATCGTCTTAGTTAGTAGGTTTAGTGACTTTGTCATAAACCTGGTAGACAGGAGCGACACAGTCAAACTTTTCTTGGAGTGTGTAGAACTAACTCCGCCTTCGTAGCCCAGTGGACTACCTTGTCATCCGAAGGTAGATTTTCAAATTTAAGTCCTTCATCGAATGAAATCCCTATTGGATCCAAATGACATAATTAGAGATCGTGATATAGTTGTTCTATGTCTTGCATTCTTGTTAGTGAACTCTTTAGTCCCTCGTAGATAAATGTCTTATCTTTGGCTTGTGACAATATAGTGCCTTGAACTCTCACGAAGGGTTTATAGAGTAAATACATTTTAACCTTAGTCAAATCTGTAATAGGGATTAAAGCCCTGGGTGAAAATTGGAATTAAGCTTAACCTTAGTTGTTTTGGGGGTTAACATGTGTATAGAAAATCATAAGTAACTCTTTGCAAAACAAAGTTGTTTTGAAAGGTGTTGACTTTAGAGAACCCAAGAAACCAAAATCTTGTCCCGTAATCCCTTGTTATGTCCTTTTATGACATTAAGAAATAAAGGGTATTTCACATGCGGAATCGTGAGATGCAGAAACATGGGATCTTACCTTGAACACAAATCACTTGTGGTTCATGTGTGGTTTATAATGCTTATAACCATGTGCTTCTTTAAGATGTCAGACAAGTACTTTCATAACTCTTTTGTTATAAAGTGATGGTAATAATGAGACCATAATGTGATGTAAAAGTAAAGAATAGAAGAAGAAAAAAATGAGATTTGAGGTTAGGGATCTTTGCCCCTCTTGGAGTCCTTATAACTTAATTAAACATTTTCTTGTGTTACAAAGAATATGAATTGCTTTGGTGTGATCAAACTTCAAGAAAACAAAAGATATATATATATATATATATATATATATATATATATATATATATAAATCAAATTTGGAATTCAACAAGTTATTGAACTATAATAATAATGGTAGGGAAATAACTATACCGTGATCAAAGAATGTTTTTGGGAAAAGCTATATTGAAATATATATATATATATATATCAAATTTGGAATTCAACAAGTTATTGAACTATAATAATAATGGTAGGGAAATAACTATACCGTGATCAAAGAATGTTTTTGGGAAAAAGCTATATTGAATCTAAGTCTCCCTCAATCCCAAGATTTCCTCTTAACATCACGTTAGGTTCACTTGTGTATGAGGTTAAATTTTAAACATTGAATAAGTGTTTGGGAAGCAAAATCTCAACATAAGAATGAGAGAATTAGAATCTTGTAGGCAATTTGAAATATGGAAAATACTTATGTAAGTTATGAAGATTGTCATAAGGGTAAAGAATAAAATTAAATGGTTGAACAACAAGTGAAATGTGAACCGAATTTTCAGAATATGTAGGTGGCAAGAGGGAGAAAATTATGCTTACATAATAATGTTATTGGATGTTTAACGTATCCTAGATATAACCATGGTAATGATGTGTTGTGGGTTATCAATCCTTAAGTCCCTTTTATTGTGGTGTTATTTCTAGCATTCGTTCATTGGGGAAAATGTGGCATCATCATGTATATGGTGTTATCATGTGTCTACGTGGGTCGATGACTTATGTAAGTGTCATATGTGTTATGGAGTTTTCCTTACTTTGAGCCTTGTGGCGTTGTGTAGTGAGCAATGTAAGTCAAAAAAAAATATTCCTAGTATTTTACTGTTGTATTTGGGTGTGTAAAATGTGGGCACTACATATGGTATCAGAGCGGAGGTTCATGCTCTCAAACCTCTAGGATAGATTGGAGTTGTGATGATTCTACATGATGGGGATGGTGTTACATGATGGGTTGCATGATGGTGATGGTGTTTCATGATGGTGATAAAAATTGGAAGAGTAATGTGTTTTAAGAGTGATGTGATCTATGTCGTAATTGTGATAGTGTGAACGCACATGAGGTGTATGTCACTTAGTGCGCATTTATTATCATGTTGATGTGCTAGGGATGGGATTATTCTCTCTCCTTCGTGTGGATTCTATGAAGAATTCACGTGTGAATTACTGCTTGTGATGAGAGTATTGACTCTCCTTTTCATGGATCCAATGAGGAATCCGTGTGTGATGTACCACCTTGTTTTGTGTGAAAGGAATGATATTGTGAATTGCAAAGTGTTGAAACATTTTGAACTTATGTGATGTGAAGATATATTGATGTATTTCATGACAAAATTGATGTAAAGTGAATTGTAGTTTATCGTGATGTCATCACCATATTG
This sequence comes from Taxus wallichiana var. yunnanensis, assembly GCA_018340775.1. Taxonomy (NCBI): domain Eukaryota; kingdom Viridiplantae; phylum Streptophyta; class Pinopsida; order Cupressales; family Taxaceae; genus Taxus; species Taxus wallichiana. The sequence goes on along the minus strand of CM031240.1, from coordinate 906,654,585 downwards.
TGATTAGTTGTGTGCATCGTCGTGTTGTTTTGCAATTGACTATATGTTGTTAGGTTAGACATTGTTTCCAACATACACATAATTCATGTAATATGTGATGGTTCATGTTATGTTTTAGGGGCATATGGTGAGTGTGATCCCTAGTGTACAGTGATTTCACTTTGGGTGCAGGATGTGGTAATGTGATGTATCGTAACCTGTGAAAGTAATGATTGCGTTATACCCTGTATATATATACCATGTGCAAGATGTTATGGTTGTTGTGTGTGAATTACCAGTGTGTTTGTGATGTAGTTATGTGTATGTTGTGTACCTTACACTAGATGACCCTAAGGGGATAAATTTTCAAGAGTGTATGTGTGGAGAGAGGAGGAGTGGACCAGGTTGTCATAATCTTGAGTTGAGTACAAGTGAGAAAGTGGAGTCTTATATAGACTGAAAACCCACTTTTATCTATTTAGTATACTTCGAGCTTGCTCAGTATATTGTGGGTGCACACCACCTTAGGCTCAACTTATGCAACTAGAGTTCCCTGCTCTTTCCTATTGGATTGTTCATTGAATAATCCTATGTGATTTTGGCTATGTTAATCCTTGTGGGAGTATGGAGGAATGATTCAGGCAGAGATGATGACAATTACATTATTTGATATACTCATTTCTGGTTACATGTATATTTCTACGAGCTGAGGCTCGATGTCTGAGTGCCAGCAACTCGATGAGTACCCCTTTGGTGGCGGTATGAGGCCACATAGTGATTGTAATGTGTTATTTCTCTATACGTATTTTTATTCGTAAATTGATCATCATCTCTTTTAGCTAGAACTAGTCATTTTCTTGATTGACATGTTATTATATTTTGGGCAATTATTTGATTGTTGCATTAACATTTGAATTTTTCACTAACCATGGCTAATCAGCCATTTGTTGTTCTTAGATTTATACTTTATTTTCACGTTTAAGATTTTATAGCCTTGCCCAAGGCTTTTGATTTTGCCACTTAGAATTTGAATGGATTGTTATGTTGGTTCTAATGTCATAATGTGTTGGAATAGGGTCATGGGATTTACCATGGAGTGGTTGAACCTATGGACCCACTTCGTTGTATGGGGGTATGCCCCAAGGAGTTACAGATAACTAGCGGGTTGTTGAACCACGAGTTATTATGTCACTTGGGTTTGGGGGTGACAGGGCTCTATGTGCCTAAGGCCATAGAGTGACCCGGCCTCATTTAAAAGGAGAAAGGAGACATGTCTCTATGGTTGAGTGATATGTCATTCTTTATGGCACTCTATGGTGGAGTGACCTGATATTCTTGATGGGGATCTATGGTTGAGTGACCCGGCTTGGCTTTGACATTATGATTATTTCTCTATGAGAGGTATATGGAGGTGATTTGGTGATGCTTTGGGATGGTATATGGAACTTTATTTTGTGCTTTTGGAGATATCTGGAGTTGTTTCGTGATGCCTTGTGATGTGTGGAGTTGGTATAGTGAGTTATGTGTCCTCTTGTGAGTTTTGGTTAGACTTGTTATGATTGGTGGCGTGAATCTTCCCTTGGTTGGTATGGACTATTGGATATTGGATTGGAACTATGTTGTTATAGTCATGGATTTTTGTGAGGCATGTGATACCTGTTGTATATGTATCAACGTGTTGATTCTGTTTGTTAGTCATATGTGTGTACTAGATCTATGTCTAGGACGTAATTGTTGGAAATTAATTGTTATGTGGTCTACTCGTTGTCATTCCATGGTTTGGTGAAACCCTTGTGATGTGGTATGGTTGTGAAAGTATGTAAAATTATGCTTGTGAAATTTTAGTGTTGTGTATGACCCTGGTAGGGTGTTGTGACTGTAGTTCATGATAGGAACCCACAGGAAGGAATAAACTAAAATTCTACAAAGATGAAATTTTAAAGAACTTAAATTAACAATAATTTTAATAGAAAGAGATTAATGAAATAACGAATAAGAGGGAACTACCAATCTTCACAGAACCTTGAAAGTTAAAATTTCTACCAGAAGTTCCTAGGGCCACCCCATAACCGTGATTTTGGATTTGAAATCTTAACCTTAGAGCGTACCTTCGCCACATTCGTCCCTTGTTGCGTACCTTTTCTCTTTCTTCATTGTATGTCACATCGAGGATGATGCTTTCTTAAGGGGAGGAGAATGTAATGCCTCCTTTAATTATTAAAAAAATAACAAAAAGAAATAGATAAATAAATTAAAAGGAATTAAAAATAAATAAATGAAAACCCGTGAAAACTATGGGGCGGATTTAGGGAAAAATTGGGACTATTTTCCATCGTTTTGGTTTTGTGTGGAGAGAGGGAGTGTTGTCGTCACCACCGCCATGGGAGGAAGCTCCAGTCTAGTTCTGCACAAATGCCTAAAGGAAATGTGGTTTGTAGTTCATTTTACACAAATCAATGTGCTTTGGGTGTTTTCTTATTTTCTTTCAAAGAGATGCCTCGCCAGGTGTCATTTCTTAGAGTGCCATGGTTATGCGTCCTCCTCCCAGCCTCCTAGCTTCCTAGCCCATGCCAACATCTTCCCATCCTACGCCAAACATGATTTTTTTTAACTGCATGGGCATTTATCCAAAGCATAAAAGGATAGAGGGGTTTTGTCAGACGTTGTAGTGGCAAATGCTTAGGGATCTTGCTCGTTTTTGACTAAATGAAAAAAATGAGAGCGACTTCGCATGGAATATTATCGGTGTAGAAACTGAGAAGACATGGTTTTTCCTTGTGAGGCGATTACGTGGTTTCACTTGCATTGCAGCGACATGTGAGGTCCCAACCCAACCGAGTTACATTTTCCAACATACTCCCACCTATGCACAGAATGGATTTGTTGAAAAGGCATGTGGACTGTTTGATAGAATGCCTCAAATAAATGTTCTTTATGGACTACAATGATGGCGAGGATGTGAAAAACAAATAAGTTGTTGAAAAGGCCTTGGAAACTTTCAAGCAAATTCAATTGGTACGTGTAAAGCCAGACTCCACAACCTTTTTCTAGCATCCTCCCAGCCTCTGTCAAAATGGGAGCTTTACAGCAGGCCTCGGACAACCATCAAGGCATAATGTTATAGGATTTTTAGTTTCAAATGCGCTAGTAGACAAGTATGCAAATTTGCGGAAGCTTATGTAAGGCAAGTCAATTGTTTGACAAAACACCTCAAAGAAATGTTGTCTCATGGAATGCCAGGATTACAAGATATGCACATAATGGATCTGTTCAAAAGGTTTTAGAAATGCACAAGCAACTACTTACTCTGTTGGAAAACTTCAAGTGATCGGGAAGTTGGTGTGACATGGTGGAGGTTAGATCCAGGCTCGTGAACTGGTTGACGAAGTGCCAAGTGAGATACTGAACCGAAGCCGCGGGTTTGACCGACTCCATCCCTTCCAGGCATGGTTCACCTTCCCTCATCTTTCATAACTCTTGTATTTTAGTTTTCGTTTACAACTTAAAATAATTTTAAAATATCAAGATCTTAATATAGTTAATTGTTTATTTCAACTCGTGCAAAAACAATGAAATGTCTTGTCATTACTCACGATGTCAAAATAACTCGTTACATTAAAACATGAACTTCCACCCTCATTCTGAGGTGATTTAGAAATCTTCCTACCTAGTTAGATCACTACAATATTGGTATATCGACAAGACGAGTATGACTTCCCAGTAATATTGTTGACCTTCTTCCTGTTAAATAGTTAATTTCTACATTTTTTGGAGACTCGTTAAGTACCTGTGGAACTCTAAAAATGAGATGTTAGGTTTCATTTATGTACCTTGTTATGTGAGGAGTCACCATGACATCTGGATTTACCTCGTACGAACATATGTGATCTTTTTCCGCTCTCATAGGAGTCCTGTTACACTGGTTTATAGTAGTAGAAAGCTATCAAATCTAGAAAGTTGGCTTTCGTTTTGAACCGCCATTTGAAACCTGGATAGAGAAATTAATTCCTGTCTTCGCAAACCTCGAGTGTTTATACTAGAAAATTGCATGGAACATTCAGTCTAAGGAAAAAAACTTTTTTGGATAGTTTGGAAAAGCCATTTTGTAGGCCTCCGGTTGCAATTTGATGAGGTTCAACTGGACCAATTATGACTTATCGCTCTAGAAAACTAGTCATCGTTTGAAAGTGGTTTTCTAGTTCTCAGTCCCATCGACTCTGATGAATTCTCCTCATATAGGGGAAATGTAGGAAGTGTCTCATTGTGTGCTCATCCATCGAATATCAGTTATGGATGCATTTTTCTGGGCCCTCGAGCTAAACTTTGTTCATTTGCAACTAGGTCAACTACGACCCGTGCATTATAGGAGAACTAGCATGACCAGGGCCTTGCAAACCGTTCGTTTTTTCCCAATTCCGTCAGTTGCTATGAATTCTTGGTATATTTGGGGACATGTAGAAATTTAATCATGGTGTGCGTTCAAATTGGAAGATAACTTTTGGAAGTGGTTTCTTAGCCTCCGAGCCCATTTTGAACGTTTTATAGCTAGTGAGAAAATGTAAAAATAGAAAGTCGCGGGACCTTCGTAGGGTTGCCAAACCACCTTGGAAACTTTAAACACATGTAAATAACTGTTTAAAACACTATAGTGTAACTTGTTGTGTGCAATAGAACTTTTGGAAAAATGATGTTTTCTCTCTCTTCCCTTCTCTTTCTATCTCTTGTGTTACAAAATGAAGTAAAATGAAATGTAATGAATACATGTCTCGAGACCATTTTATTTTGATTGAAAATTGTAATTATTATCATATGTAAATGGGAAACTAAAAAATGATACTTATGTTAGATTAGGGTGGATGCCATGCCAACGATTTATCGTTGATATCATGCTCACATGGGTTTTGCAAGATGGAAGAATGACGACGAAAAAGGCGATGTGTAATTTAATTATTATCATTGTGATTTAGATAGTTCATTGTTAAATGAATAAATGTATAATTTAATATCATGTTACAGAAGGTTATATTTGATAATCTGTTGAAATGTATGAGATGCTAGTTTCAAGGACATCTAGGAAATGTGCATTTAATCATAGGTCAATTTGATTTATAGTATGCATGGTAAAAAGGTTTGATATTGATATAAGGTAAATGAAATTGAAGTGATACCTTATAGTGTATATTTAGTGTTCAATAAATGATTAATGTGTCATTTTGTGCATTCATACTTGTAAACGTAATAAAGAGGATTAAATCGAAACACTCTACCCTTGTTGATATATGAGCATAACTTGTTTACGTGTGTGTTACTTTTACCCTTGAAGACATTGAAAACCATAGGATGAACTTAATCTTTGCTCTCGATGGAACGTCCTAATTTAGGCAAATCAGAGCTCAAGATTGGACTCATCGTTTTAGTCAGTAGGTTTAGTGACTTTGTCATAAACCTAGTAGACAGGAGTGACACATTCAAACTTATCTTGGAGTGTGTAGAACTAACTCGCCTTTGTAGCCCAGTGGACTACCTTGTAATCCAAAGGTAGATTTTCAAATTTAAATCCATCGAATGAAATCCCTGTTGGATCCATATGACATAATTAGAGATCGTGATATAGTTGTTCTATGTCTTGCATTCTTGTTAGTGAACTCTTTAGTCCCTCGTAGATAAATGTCTTATCTTTGACTTGTGAAAATATAGTGCCTTGAACTCTCACAAAGGGTTTATAGAGTAAATAAATTTTAACCTTATTCAAATCTTTAATAGGGATTAAAGCCCAGGTGAAAATTGGAATTAAGCTTAACCTTAGTTATTTTGGGGGTTAACATGTGTATAGAAAATCATAAGTAACTCTTTGCAAAACAAAGTTGTTTTGAAAGGTGTTGACTTTAGAGAACCCAAGAAACCAAAATCTTGTCCCGTAATCCCTTGATATGTTCTTTTATGACATTAAGAAATAAAGGGTATTTCACATGCGGAATCGTGAGATGCAGAAACATGGGATCTTACCTTGAACACAAATCACTTGTGGTTCATGTGGGGTTTATAATGCTTATAACCATGTGCTTCTTTAAGATGTCAGACAAGTACTTTCGTAACTCTTTTGTTGTAAAATGATGGTAATAATGCGACCATAATGTGATGTAAAAGTAAAGTATAGAAGAGAAAAAAAAATGAGATTTGAGGTTAGGGATACTGCCCCTCTTGGAGTCCTTATAACTTAATTAAACATTTTCATGTGTTACAAAGAATATGAATTGCTTTGGTGTGATCAAACTTCGAGAAAACAAAATATATATATATATATATATATATATATATAAATCAAATTTGGAATTCAACAAGTTATTGAACTATAATAATAATGGTAGGGAAATAACTATACCGTGATCAAAGAATGTTTTTGGGAAAAAGCTATATTGAATCTAAGTCTCCCTCAATCCCAAGATTTCATCTTGACATCACGTTAGGTTCACTTGTGTAGCAAGGTTAAATTTTAAACATTGAATAAGCATTTGGGAAGCAAAATCTCAACATAAGAATGAGAGAATTAGAATCTTGTAGGAAATTTGAAATATGGAAAATACTTATGTAAGTTATGAAGATTGTCATAAGGGTAAAGAGAAAAATTAAATGGTTGAACAAGTGAAATGTAAACCAAATTTTCAGAATATGTAGGTGGAAAGAGGGAGAAAATTATGCTTGCATAATAATGTTATTGGATGTTTAACGTATCCTAGATGTAACCATGGTAATGATGTGTTGTGGGTTGTCAATCCTTAAGTCCCTTTTATTGTGGTTGTGTTATTTCTAGCATTCTTTCATTGGGGAAAATGTGGCATCATCATGTATATGGTGTTATCATGTGTCTACGTGGGTCGATGACTTATGTAAGTGTCGTATGTGTTATGGATTTTTCCTTACTTGGAGCCTTGTGGCATTGTGTAGTGAGCAATGTAAGTCAAAAAAATATTCCTAGTATTTTACTGTTGTATTTGGGTGTGTAAAATGTGGGCACTAGATTTGGAAGCTCATCAATAGTCTAAGATGTTTCTAGTGATTTACTATTGTATCAAGAAACAAGAATATGTTTTCCATCAAGGGTAAAGCTCTATTATAAGAAATCATTCCATTCGAGACAATTTGCAAGGAGTTCTCTGGGTGAGCTTGCTCTTGTTGAGCGAGTATATCGCTTCTTGCTCCTTGGTGAGCTGTCTTGCATTCGAATTGCATGTGGTTTTCTTTATCCTTGATCTTGGGTGAGTTGATTTTTTTCCTTTACTTTAAGTTCAAGTTGTTATCTTTGTATGATGGTTGAGTTCTTGCCTTACATTCAAGTTTTCTCACTTCCATTCACATTGGGTTCCTTTGCATACCGTCCTTGTGCATGGTTTCTTGTATGTGTAATATTTATGTGCCAAGTTTTTTATTATTTGCATATGCGTTGTGGTTTTGCATTCAAGTTTTCCTTGGTCCTATGTAGGTGTGTTTAAGCTCAATACAAGTCACATTTTTAGCCTTTTATTCGATATAAGTGAGACCGACTAAACATGTCGAAACTAAACAGGGGGCATATAGAGAAAGAGGGGATCCAGCGGGTAGATTGGTAAGCTATGTCGATGTGATATATATGGAGGGGCCCGGGCATAAATATATCTAATCATCCCTAAATCTAGATATGGTGTGTGCCCCTATACTATATAGATAGGCCGTCCCATCCCATAGAATGGATAGGGGATAGGCCTCCACGGCCCGACACAAATAGATAGGATGGGCAGATAGATGGGGCCCCTATCATTATCTTACTATATATCTGGGCCAATCGAACTCTATATATTTGAGGGATGTTTGGCTATATATAGTAGAAGGGTCCCCCTCTACTCTATATGTATCTTATCTTACGTGTCCAACTATATAGATTCTAGCCGCTCCTAATTTATTAATTGGAATTCACAGATGGAATTTGGGTCCCACCTTCCCCCTCCTTTATCTAGTTAAAGAACCCCAACCAAGAAATGGATAGAAAGGCTCTAGTTGGACCACTCCTTTCTCTAATTGGTAGGTGTGACTGCCCTATTATTTTTGCAAAGAGATTTTCCAAATCTAATCTATATATTAATAGATATATGTGGGGTGGGCCATATAGAGATATAGGGTCTCGATGTCATATTCAAGGATCTTAGAGACCCACACTCTTCTACCTTGTATTATGAAGTATCTCATCTCACATCTAGGGAACAACATAGAGAGTTGAAGTATAACTAGTTCTCTCTCGAGAAACTTTGTTTGATAGTGCGAAGGCGAAGATATAGTTTTTCCCCTACTATATTCTTCCGGTGGATGGAGTGGATATTTATCTTGGTTTTGTTTGGGTTTGGATCTATGATGTTTACGCATTATTTTCCCCATTTTTACTTGGTAATCCCATCAATTAGATCGATAAAACACCATCATGGCCATTCAAAATACATTAGTAAACACCTATTATTAGATTGGGGAGATATATATAGATAGTGGGGGCATATATATAGATAGGGGACTGGGAGATATATATAGAGAATGGAGGCCCTTCCATTCTATAGGGGGCACCACTGGAGAATTGTTGTGTGTTCTCTCAAGCGAAGTGCATCAAGACCCCAAGAGAGATGCTTGAGTTTTTCCATCCCAAGAATGAGAGAGATGATATATAGGGTAGGGGTCTCACCGAGAGACCTATAGAGAGTAGGGCACCACACCAATACCAATGTGTTATTCCGGATTACTATGAGTTATGAATCAAGGCTTTAAACCTATTAATTATATTATTCTGACATGATGAATGAATTAAATTGAATTTTTCCCTACTATCCATAGGGACCTAAAGCGAGTATAGTTCGGGCCCATGTATATTTTCCATCTCCCTCGGATGAGCCCCTATATATATATATATATATATATATATATATATATATATATATATATATATATCTTATCAATAGCCAAAGAGGCATAGGGTTCATTAGGGCTTGGGGATCTTGGGAACCAGAGAGTTAATAGGAAGGAAATATATAGGTTAGGTAGACTCGGATCCTCCCTCTCCTCCATATTGAGTTAGTCTAGCCCCTACCTTATATAGTGGGTGATCCAATCTACCGGCATCGTGAAATCGATCCACATAAGCCCACCAAAGCATCGATCATAATTGGGATTGGTATTCAATATAACATCACCTCCTAGAAATGTTTAGGATAGGGCGGAAGAAGGCCTTCTCATTGAAGTAATTCGATCCTGACCCTCTCTATATATGGCAAGAAAATAGAAGATCTTATAGTTCTTGATGTCAAATTCAACTATATAGCTGAAATCCCTATCTATAGCATGATATATAAGACAAACATCCGAGAAGAGCGTGCATATGTTATCTTCATTCATGTGATTCATATCATGCTACGCCTATAATATATCATATTATATTGTATCGTATTGTCTCATCTTGTCTCAATTGTTGGGATTTGTTGTCACTCCTCTCCCTATTGATTGATAGGTTAAGCCCTTCCCATGAGAGTATATATAAATATCTCGCATGAGATGATACCTATTGATAGTCACATATGATATTTCTTCATATACGTAGAAGGTTGCATCACCCGTAATCACAAGGTGAAGGTTCCCCTATCTCGTATATGTTCTCTTTCGCATAACCATTCTCGGTTGGACTGCCCTATCGTATAGACAAGGTGTTCATGTTCATAGTATTATAGGGATCCTCCCGTCTTTGTGGCATGGAGATTCTATATAAGTGAGATCGATTTGAAACTATCGAAACTAGAGTGGGGGGCCCATATAGAGAAAGGGGGAACTAGATGGGTAGATTGGTAAGTTATGCCAATGTGCTATATAGAGAGCGGGATGAGCAAAAATATATAGAGAGGGATCCATATATATTATCTATATGAATTTTCATTTGGATGTGAAATGATTCATGATGGGATCCCTATGACCTAACCAAAATTGGGTACAAAACTGACATATGTGAGAGAGAAAGACAATAGAAAAAAAAGTGGATGGATAAAGGATTATATCACCGGTGAATAATTTCCTTACTTAATATCCATGCATATAAACAACATAGTGAAAACATATTAACTAAAAATGTGTGCGTTATTTTATGTCTACATAGGATTAAAATTTTAACTTATTTTGTAGGGGTTTAAGTGATAGAGGAGGTCCAACATCTTCCTTTAGAGGATGACTAGTAGGAGGAGCTTTGTGGAAGATAGGGATCTAGAATTCCTGCTAAGATGGTGTGGGTTAGAAAGAATGAATGGGAGGGCTAAAAAATGGTAGTGAGGGATTTCCCCATTGATATGGTTCCCTAAAACTAGATTTATGAGCCTAAAAAAACATAATCCATTCTGAACTATGAGAAAATAACTCTGCAATAAGAACTAGCTTTTGTTATCCCATTGGGTTTACCATCGTGGTGGTAATGTGGGTTATATGTGAGAGGTATTGATGTCCATTCCACATGTTGGTCACCTCTATAGCTCGTCATTACTCGGCTAAGTAGTGCTAGGTAGGTCAACCACTTTGGTGTCAGAGGTGGTCTCTCGACATGGTGCTAAGCCTTCTTGTTGTTCAATGTAATGGGGGTCGAGGTCAGGCATGAATCCTATGTTTAATGTGACAAGGCATGTTATGGCATTACAAAGCATGAGAGTTATCCTAAACCACTTTAGCATATTAGGTTTTCCCTAGCGGTGGGTAATGTGGGTTATATGTGGGATGTCTTGGGGTCTATTCACGGGATAGATACCTCTATATCTCATTGTTACTTGGCTAGGAAGTGTCAAGGCGAGTCATATGCTTTGGATGTAGAGGTGGTGTCTTGATGTGGTGCCAAGCCGGCTTGGTGTTCAATGTGATGGGTGTCGAGGGTCGGGCATGAATCTTGTGTTTAATGTGACAAGGCGTGTTTTGGCATTACAACCCAAGAGTTATCTCAAAACACTTTTATCCCATTTGGTTTACCCTAACGGTGGGGAATGTGTGTTATATGTGGGAGGTATCATGGTAAAATTACCGGGTTGGCTACCTCTATATCTTTGTTACTCGAGATAGGCAATCTTTGGACAGTGTCAAACTACTTCGGTGGCGGAGGTGGCTCTTGGCATGGTGCCTAGACAACATGGTGTTTAATGAAATGAGTAATTTCTGGAACTAACACGAGAGGGAAACATAATAATTCTAATCCAATGGGTAGTGGTGTAATGATTCTTAATTATACTCGTAATTAGGAGGTCCAAGGTTAAAATCTTGGCTCTGTGTAAGGTGGCCTCGTACTCAACGGTTTAGATACCCTGCGGTGTTGAATTCAAGTCGGTTCAATCAAGGGCCTTCTTTTATTTTCCAATTCCTTTTAGCTCTTCATACGTAATCAGATACTCCAAAGTAACTTAGTTCCATCAAGCATTTTACTTAAGCCAGTCAAAGACTACTATAATCTCTTTGTTCCAAAACTATCTACTAAGCTCTTAATATACTACAACTTTGACCAACTGTATACCAAGATTTTTATGCATTTATAGAAGGAATAATTAGATTTAGGTTTCCATATTTGTATAGGAAAAAGTTCCCAAAAATCTCTATCTCTATCTCCACATACAACTCCCTGTATATTACTTGTTATTTTCTTGCTTCCTAGGTCCTTACTAGGCCAATCTTCAACTCATTGTCAAAATTATCTTTTCTTGTACAAGGTTTTGATGCTCAAAAAGAGGATTTATGGAAACTTAATAAGCCCTTTATTAGTCCCCTAAGTTTCATTGTACAACTTCAAATATTGCACCTACTTCCTTTACAAAATCATCCCTCAATTTAGCCTTCCAATTGTGTTTAAATAATATCTCCTAGACTGTCAAAGAGAACATCAAATTTCACCCTTGAAAAAAATTCTTTTGCATCTCCTAGTATACTTCCTCAGGGTCATTAGTAAAAACTTTCAAGTAAAAACACCTTCATTTGAGGTTCCAAATTTCATGCCCTAGCTCGGGAATGTGAATCCACGATCGAGAGCCCAATAAGGATAAATTAGTAATAGCTTTTTCAAATATTGGTTTCAAACCACAAAAATATTTAATCAAGGTTTATATGGAGATTATCGGGAGGAATTTATTACAGTGGGGCTTATGAGACATGTTGGAGTCCTCTTTTGTGCATATCTTCACTATCCTACATGTAGCTTTACATTGTTAAACACATAGTTCATGATTTTCCATCCCTCTTTCTTAACAAAACAAATCACACACTTGGCGAAAAATTTAGGATTCCAATGTATTCTTCACTATATGATTTTACCCTAAATTCATTATCACTTCTTTCATGGAGGAACATAATATTCACTTAGCATGCACATTACATATAGGTCATGAGAGAAGTCTCATTCACAATCATTTTCAAAAGATATTTAAATTTATAAGAGGATTCTAAATAATATGCTCACCTTACTAATGATTAACCTTAACCTTCACAAGCTTCCCATGAAGAAATCAACCCTATTCTCCTTATTTTTTATCACTTTCTCTAACAATTATATATACTCATGTACAATGAATCTCTTGAAGTTGTCAATCCACTTGAAATGCACCATTGTTAGGTATACATCTTCCATATGTAATATTTTATCATGATATTCTCACTAGGTTATTCTCATGAAAAATTCCACAACAGGATTACAAAGTAACTTACTACAAGATATCAACAACTACAATTTTAATCCCTTATAGTGTGCTAAAATAGATTATGCATACTTAAAATCATAGTTTTATACATTTTAGAATAACGATTCATAAACAAAGAACTAAATCACATCAATCACTCCTTCCTTATCAAGAATACAAAGAAAAATTCCTTCTCTAAGATTTTATGAATGAGATCATACATAAAAATTCTAAAATTGCACACTATGAGCACATACGCAGATCCAATAAATATTTCCCTCAGATTAATTAGTATATTTGAATAAAAATCTCCTTCTTCTCAACTGAACCATGACGATTCCCTCCTTATTCCTCCCCTCATCTTTCTCTCCTCCTCTCCCACTAAACTCTTCTCCATTCGATTACATCCTTTATGGTTAAGAAAAGTAGTTTCTAAAAACACCTAACTAAGGTTAATTATAGAGCTTTGTAGATAATTGGATCTTTTCCACATAACTTGTAGAGACAAAAACGTATCTCGGAATTTAGTTTCCCATATCTTTGGAAAATTAAACTTTTAGGTCTGTTATTGATGCAAAAACATCGAGATAGCCATATCTCTCGTCCATATGCATCCCTTACAGGCACGGGAATATTTTGAAAACAAAATATTCATTATTTATAATATTCATCTCTCTTACCTATAAGTACCCACAACCGAAGATTATTGGGATAAATATATTGATGAGTTTGAAGTAAGGAAGATAATGCATCATAGAATTTCTCTTCAAAAGGTCCAAGACTTAAAATTGTAAAAGTTAGCAAAGGGCATGGTTGAGGAAAATTCTAATTAGTTTACTCTAGAATTTATGAATTCCATTCAATTTTCTCCTCTCCTAACCATTAATTGGTCACGAAGGAGAAATATAACCTTGATGATCTTAATGATCCTAGCATGTTTAGATCCGGTAATGGTTCAATAATAAATTTTAAGAGTTCAATGATTCCCAAAAATAAACTTCTTATCACCAAACTTCTTCTTCCCCTACTAAGAAAGAATCTAGTACCAAGGTATATGCAAGGAATATTGAATCAAAAAAGGTGAGAAGAAGAATGAAGCACAATAAACATATGGGAAATTTGAAGCAGTTTAATAAAAAGAAGAAGAGAGTTAGGGAATTGGAAAATAAGGGAATGAGAAGGAAGAAAGTGAAAGGGAAGAATAAGAAGAAGAGAATGAAGAAGAAAGTGATGAGGATTATGAAGAGGAGGAGGAAGTTATAGAAATAAAAAATTAGGATTTAGGTAAGACAAGTGATTCCAAACCCAAGATGAATGTGATAAGGGCCTCTCCTCCTCAATTTACAACTAGTGTGGTAGTCTCTACTTCTCAATATTTTCCTCCACCCCTTGCGATTACATTAACTCATTTAGGATCATCTTACGGAGACCTCATCTCTTAGGTTCAAGACATGATTGATAAAAAGAAAATAAAATATTAGTCAAGAGTCAAATTTTCTAATTATGATGTTGTGGATCCACTCTTTGGTACTTGTACCCCTCGAAAAAAAATCAAAAACCACTTCTTGTCTAGTCTCGGATACCTTAGGATAACAATTCATTGAAATTACAAAATCCAAATGGAGCACAAATGAGAAAGATGTTTTTGTATATAATTTTCAATTAAAAAGGATATCTTTGGGATAATCAACCCCTAAAGGGAATGTGCAAGACCTCAAGGTAAAAATTGCTAAAGTAATTGAAAGAGATGAAAAGGGGAAGAAAACCATATAGCACATGGAGGAAGATGTTGAGGTCCTTTCTACCTATATCAAAACCTTCCTTGCTTCCAACACTACTACATTGGACCAAACTACCTTAACCTCTCTCCCAACTTCTATTTTTATAGATTCTTTGGGCCAACGGGGTTGGGTTGTTATCTGTAATTCTTTCCAAGAACTTATTTAAATTGATGTTTTTGATATCACTTTCACCAATTTCAAATACATAGGTCTCAAGGGAAGAGATGGGATCATGCCCAACATACTTGTAGTTTTATTTTAATTGATTTGGAAACACCGAGAAGAAAATTAGATAAACTAGGGAGGTAGGGGACCAAAAAAGAAGATTGCTTGAAATTAGGGAAAATTATGATGAAATGAATTACTCCTTGGGTGGTGGTGCAAATTGACTTGTAAAAATTAGTATGTTTTATTATCAATCTATGGTCATTTAATTATCATACCAAGGGATGTAGACTTTCAATAGTGCTAGTGTTATATGCACAGTTATATATATTTGAGAGCAGTACAAAGATAGATTGTTATCACTATAATTAATAGATAACAATGCTTATAAACTAACTAGATTATCACTCGAAACAAATACTATGGCTAAAAAAAAATGTAAATATAGAACACAAATAAAGGAATGAATTGTTGTTAATCTAATCATGTAATGAATCAAATTGAAAAACAAAGGAGAGGGTTAGAAAACCATAAGTGGGCCTTACCTTGGGTGTTAATCCCTCCTAAGGATTATGACTACAGAAAATGGACAAAACTCAAACTTTTATTTCATTATCATGAAGATTACAGTTGGAAAATATAGAAAATCCTTTATCTACTAATTGATTCCCCTTTTCAGCATTAACATTTCTTTTTTATATCTTTCATTATAGCAGAGGTGTGAAGAAACAAAGTTCTACTAGGATTTCCAGTTAGATTAAGTAAAAGATCTTAACCAAACAATCTGGAGACTACATGCATGCAACAAAACTACTCAGTAGGTGTTTACATATCAATCACATAACTTAAGTAACCAATCAATTTGATCAACCAGTTATTAAATCATGAATTAAATCAGCTAGTTCTTTGTTAAGTTAATACATAATCAGATGATTGCATTGATTCCTCTCTTATTTCTCATAATTTATTATTCCTTCAACACGTGCAAACTCGGGTTTGATGTCCACACCCCCTATGTTCCTTAGGATCACGGATTTATTTATGTGTGTGACCTCATCTATCCGGGAACACTTTTTTGTAGATCAGTTCCTTTAGCTTCATGTCGTTGTTGTGGATGTCCCCTTTTCTTGTGGATGATTGCTTTGGCTATGTGTTAGTTGGTACATATGGATAGTTTGGTTACATGTTAGTTGTTGCATATAACAAATTTCTTGCAAACAAGGTTGACATTATACAAAGCATCATTTAAACATCGTATTGCAATCAAAATAATAAATTCATACTCATAATACCACAAAATAAATTAAACTAGTAATAACTATATTAATTAATATCCATGCCATAAGTTCAAGTTATAATGAAAATGTCTAGCAGTATCATATGGAAATACAAGTTTAGGGCTACAAATGGCTCAACATAATATAGAAGATGAGGTGTTTTAGAAAGGAAATTAAACAAATCATCACACCCCTAGAATTAACATCTTGAATCACCTCATTCAAGATTCTTTTAAGTTCCTCACCTAGATTAGGGTCAATGTGAATGATGTTACAAAAGTGTCTAAAATCCACTTTGGTGTAGTTGTTCCTTTAGGCTCCATGAAGAATTAACCCCATTCCTTTTGTATTTGTCCATATCTTTGTCATGTATGTTGTCGTCCAATTACTTTTCACCAGACCAATGTGTGTAGATGTAGACACACAAATTGGGTCACACTCCCCTTGGTCCCTTTTCAAATAACCAACTTAAACACATTTACCTAAGCATGACCCTTATACCCCACATTCATATTAATTTAATTATTTACAATTAAATTAATACTCATCCTCACTTCATTCATTATGTAATTGCCTCAATTAAAACCAACTTCCACCTCTTCCTAGACACCTCGCCATAGACCTCTTCATAGCATGCTTCCATAACTAACTAAGACTTAGCCCTAATTACCTTAATGAACTAGGACTTAGTACAACCCTAAAAGCACATGCCTATTCTCCCTCTAACCATTTTCTCGCGTATCTAAGCGCAACGCATTCATTTAGACACGGAAAAATAACCAAAAGGTGGGACATGATAGCCAAGATCTGTTATTTTAGGCAACCTAGGATATCCATCCTTAAGCGATGCCGGTCAACCCGAAGGCGACATCGATAACCTAAACCACCGCGTCGGTTACCATATAATCATTCTCGGGAAACCTTTTTTTTAAGGTTAGACACATTCTCGAGTTTTGGAGAAAAAGAGATCGGCATGCAATAAAAAAACCGAGAGATCTATCCAAAATATAGGCAGCCATAACTAGCAAAACTGTTGATCGAAGGTTTTTTGCAATCGCGGAGAACTCCGTTAAGCACAATCAAGACAACGATCGCCATTTCACTGATCAACCATCACCACCACCTAGCCCTTAAACCTACACAGTAGTAAGTGTGTTTCTAACCGGCACCACTTCATTTCCAATTAGTTTATAATGTTCTCATCTCTGGCCTATTTTTTCCTAATGTTGACCGACATCGGTTCTATTAATCGGTACTAGTCTCCCAAAACCGGCATCGTTCACCTCATTTGTGACCGATGCCGGCTAACTCCCACCGAGCGTCGTCAACCCTTGACCGACATCAGTCATTGTCACGAAGACAAAATCTACAAAACCTACATGTTTTCTCTAAAAAATAGCATATTCTACCCTCCCTACCTACCCTTTCCTCCTCAAATCTCCCCTCACCCCAACTCCACTCCTTCTTACCCTACATCAACCTTCCACCATTCCTATTTTATCCATTTTCTTCCCGATTTAAATTTAACTCCCCCAAAAAAACCCATTTTACCCTATTCGATTTCTAAAAAAATTACCTACCACACATAGAAGGGGGATCAAATCCTATCTCATCGCAATGCCATCTGCGTGGTGGCACATCAGACTCTTGCATCAGTGGTCCACCCAATCCCTTTCCTTCTTTTGCAATCACCAAATTCTCTCCTCACCTCCACCCAATCAAATCGATCACATCGATCTCGTGGACCCGCCTATCAAATGACCGATCACCCATTCTGAGGATAGACAACTCAACTCTTTGTCTTGCTTTGTTACTTTCCACTTTTCCACCACTCCTTTGTCATTTTCTACTATTGGAAAATGACAAATGATTTCACAAAAAGTGGAATTTTCCTTTTTAATCCCAATCAATTTGTGAAGTCGGTCATATTGGTGCCCTAGCTAACCATCGTTGGTAAACATGTAACCGGTGTTGGTCATAATTCAAAATACGCTCCTTACCCCACTCCCTTTTCACCTATCGCCACTCGTGCTCACCCACTTTTTATCATTCTAGCCACCCATTGAAACATACCTACAAACCCAACCTACCCCTACATTTCCTTTTTTGCATCTTCGGAGTTGTTATTTTACCTATACCTTGGCCTTACCCGTGTCATGGCCTATTTGCATGAACTTGACCTACTTGGTATGACCATTAACCTTATGTACTCGTTATACGTTATGATGCTGCTACCTATGTTGTTTTATCCTAACAACTATACCTTGCCTATTTTTGTGTCATTTATTCCAACTTGGACCTTTGGTGTACTAGAGCATACCTAAACATTCGTGCACCTAACCTACGTTGTGTTTTTTGACCATGTCCTATACCTTGGATACTTGAATCACTTCACCCTTGTTTGGATAAACCTATCGACCTTGGACGATGTACGATTTGCAATATTTTTAACCTGGTACCGTGTTGCACTCTATACGTGTGCGTGCATTTGATTGCCATTACCCATGACCCAATTTATCTCGACCAACAATTCCTTGTTTTGTTGGTTAGTTTACCCACAGAACATTCATCTTACCTTCTTTTCTGTCTAAATGTTTCGTGTGTCACCATACTCTCTGTATTCTAATCATAGTCTTCCAATACAGTCTCCCCGTCTAACAGTCACCAGTTTCTACTTTATTTGCTAAAGTTGTTATTCTTCACAATAAATCATCGATCATCTTGTCAGGAACGCATGCTCTTCCATACCAGCCTTAGCAAGCATCGGTCACCCTGTTTTGATTTTTATCAAAATATTTACCCAATTTTCCTCTCAAAATTTATTTTTTCCCATCTCTGTTGTCCCGTATGTCATTTACAGAGTACAATTCACCTAATTTACGTTGATTCACATGGTGTTGACTCACAGCCAAACTAACGCCCTCGTGTTTCATGCTAGCTATCAGCCACTCCCACCTAGTCCATCACCACCATCTATTCTATCACCTATGGATCTGACTTAGCTTATCCCCATTACCACCAGATACGAGGATTTACGAGACTCCTTGACCATATACCCACCGCCTTCAAGTATTACATTACTCATTCTTCCACCCAGATTCCTCAGGATAGTTAATATACGACATGCCCGTATCTATCACTCGGCTCTAGCCCCCACTTCTACATCAGCTAGCACTAGTTTAGTGCTACCGTCAACCACTTTATCACTTGTGGTGTCTCAGCTAAATCCCACAACCGCTATAACCGCAACATCTATATCATCGATCACACCCATGACATCGATTGTCCCTTCAATAACCTCTATGAGTATAGCTCCATCTACACCCGCCACTTCCCATATACCCATTGCATCGCAACCACCTCCAATGTCGGCAACTTACACCCCTTTCCAAAACCTCATCCTTTCTATCCCACAATCCTTACCCCCAATCGCCACTAGAATCGTTACGACTACCCCACCCGCTTACACATACTACCAACAACCCCGACCTCATCTATCACTTATGTTGGCTATGTGCCACCCACATCTATTCCTCCTATGCAGTTCTCATATTCAGCGCCACCATATACTAGCATACCACCTACCTCATACCTTCAACATCAACCCCCTTTTTCTACAAGGGCACCCATTCATCCCAACCTACTAACGACCTCATTAAAATGATGATGGAGAAGATGCAGACCTTAGAAGCATATGTTTCTAGATCTCATAATTCTTTAACATATGATGAAATTTGTAATGAGCCTATCCATCCATCTATTCCCATTCATCCTTACCTAGTACTTTGGGAAATGCCTAAACTCAATCGCTTCAATAGTAAAGAAGACCTGCAACAACACTTTTGGTCATTCAAACATGGTTGTTACACGATTGCCCACAATGACACTTTGCTCCTACAAAATTTCCCAATGTCCCTGATAGGACCAACATTGAATTGGTATGGTGGACTACCTCGACATTCTATTTATTCCTTTAATCAAGTAGCCCAAACTTTCCTAGATCATTTTTAATAAATTTTTACCAAGAAAGTCACCATGACCGATCTCTATTCAGCCGAGAGTACGAAGATGAATCTATCGTAGATTTTGTTACCATTTGGTGAGTCTTGTTAACCAATTAACTTTCTAAATACATCATACCGAACTTATCGAGTTGTTCACTAGAGCTTGTGCTAGACACATCTCACCAATTCTACAAGTCCAAACCTTTCAAACCTTTGATGAAGCATTCACCATGGCACGAAAACTAGAAATTTGTGTCATTGAAGAAAAGAAAATCCAATTACGGAACAAGAACACCACATTCAAATCAATCAATTCTTCTTCATATTCCAACCAAAAATAAATATTCAAATCCCAAAGGATGTGCCAATGTGGTAGTCCTCAAGTAGGGTCCACCTCATCCTTCTAATCAGGCCCAACATTCTTCCAATCTTTCTCCTGTTCGTGCCTTTTAGCTTCGACGAGAGAAACATAAGTACACTTTGATCGGAGAGCCCTATTCTTCGGCCTTGGAAAAACTTCTTAAAGCTAAAGCCATTACACTTTCTCCCATAAAACCTCATATATGTTTGGGTCCCGCTCTTCCTATACCTGCGTGATATAAATAACACGACTACTATAATTATCATCACGTTAAAGGACATAGTGATGGTAACTACATAAATTTTAAAAACATTGTTCAAGAGATGATAGACAATGGAGACCTTGTCATAGACAACCCAAATGCACCAGCAAATCAGAATTTGCACATCTTCAAAAATCCATTCCCTAATCATAAACCATCATCTAATCAAAATAGCGAACCTTCATCCAGTGACAACAACGTCTGTGAGGTTCACGCAGTTTTTGATATCATGCCAACTGTTCCTCAAAACCTACCTACTTCATCTATTGAGGAAATCTTGGCATGAGCTCCTCCACCCATAGAGGAGCATACCTCTTCTACTCCTCCACCCATAGAGGATTCCCCCTCTTCTCCCCTTTCTCTCACAAAGGAACCCACACTTTCTACCAATGTCATGTCATCATCTACTTCCCAACCTTTTGAACCATCAACACTTGTTATTCTCCCATCCACAAGAGAATGATCATCATCTTCTCCTCCACTGAGGACAGTCTACCTCACTCGACCTATTATTTCTCCTACCCATGAGAGATTCCATAGACATGTCACCACCGTCGAGGATAGTTCTTCCCAAAGCATCCCATAACCCTATTGACATGATCTCATCTCGTTTTCCTACGTGAATCCTAGGCTAGCCAATTCCCTCTCTCATAGACCTATTTTAAGGTATTTCCACCCAATCCATTCCATACTCTTGTTTAGTAGTCTTGTTTTCACGGATTAAGTCGATCATTTGGATTACGTTGATAATTTCATGCTTTGGGACATCTTTAGCTCCATGTTTCAACTGAAATGAAAATTTTTCCTAAAGATACTTCCACAATCTAACCAAAGGTATTTTTAGCAACAAAAATACACTAACTATGCCAATTGAAATGGCTTCCTCTTCATCATCCCTACCTCCATCCAAACTTCTACCCATCACTACAACTATTCCCAAACCTAAAAACCTACCCACACTTATCCCCCACCCATATCTAGACCCATCACTACTTTGGGTGTTATGCCAACATCAAGCCTTACTCACCCACCTATCATATTGGACTTAGTTGCGTCTTCCAAAGTCTGCAATAGCATTATCCTCCCACATAAAAAGAAAACCCAACCCTCAGGCCACTTATACCTCCACCAAGATTACTATAACCCCAACCTTGCCTATACAACTCCAACCAATGCAACCGACCTCACCTCTACCAACCACCTGCACAACTCGGTTGCCTTGTGGGTAACTTTGTCCTCTTCCAAAATCTATTTTTCCTTTTTCATCTTATGTCACCTTTACCCAAGAAGGTGTAACTCAAAGCTAAGAATCCACTTCCCTCTACTAAGGTAGTCAAACAAACCAAACCTTCCATCTCTAGCTCTTCTACCCCACCTTTACCCAAATAGATGCCAACAAGACCTAAGACCACTCCACATATCAAACTAGTAAACCAAATTATTCCCTCTCTGTAAAGCCTCTTCATTCACAATCAGCCACACACATACCAAAACCAACACTCACCTCCCATTACATTTTGTTAACGGGGTCCTACGCCAACATTTTAACCAATCTCTTGGAGACTTGTCATCACATTAAGCTTGCTTCAACTTTGCGATCCTCTCAAACCAAAACCAAAAGGGTTTGATGAAACCAAGATTTGTGCCTATCATCATGTGTTAGGACATGATGTTGAAAATTGTAAGGCTTTGAAGACCGTTCTTCTTCAACTTTTTCCTCCTGAAAAAAATTTCAACGATGACGACCTTCTTGATGAGGACCATGCTCCACCATCACCTATCACCATACATCATCATCTTTTACCCATTTAGCAATCATTATCTCCACCCCCACAACCATTTTTCCGTCTTCCCAAATTTGAGATCAACATGGTCCGTATTATAGAGTTGGCCAAACCACCATGCAAATGTCAATACACCCTACTCATTTCACAAGGTTCTTATCCACCGCTAGGATTTTTCCCTCATGCCATCATACCTTTCATGACACACCACTCCATCCACCTTCCCTCAGATTAACATGGTTCATGTTCTACCCACACTCAAAAATACAAAGGAAAAGAAAAACAACTAGCCCCTCAACCAACCCTCGTGCCAATGTACCATCTGCACCCGCTCCCAAAATCACCGCCCCAGGACCTACATACCCTATCTCGATAGGGTCACCCATGCATAATGATAAAACAATTACATTAGTATCCTCTAAAGATGTATTTGTATGATCTTGTCCAGACTTCTAAATCCCACAGACAAGCCCTTATCAAGGTTTTACAATCCATTGAAGTTCTACCCAATGACCCCACACCAGTGGCCTCGATTATCACCCCTCACCATATGGCCTCACTAACCAAATCAGCTCCTCCTTCTACCCCCATGACCACTCCTCACATCACCACCCACATCTTCTCTGATGAGGATATTATACCTCTCTAGTTAAATGATCTTGATCCCACCTATTCATTTCTATTTATATCAAAAACATATGTATACGATGTGTCATGATTGATGGTGGTGATAGCATTAACATCATCTCCTCCCACACATAAAATAAAATATGTATTCATTTTAACTGTATTCATAATAACCTTGTTATTCTACACTCCTTTAATGAAGCCATCACATCCACCCTTGGAAATATTATCCTTCATGTTCACGTAGGCCCCGCACTATCCCAAAATTATTCTACATCTTAGAAGTGGGATTCCACTATAACCTATTGCTTGGTAGATCATGGATTTGCATCATGGGTTGTGTCCCTTCAACATTACACCATTGTGTAAAATTTGAGCATGAGGGACATAACTACACCATCCCTACCAACTTTGTTGCCATTCAAGACTGTAACATGTTGTACCAGCCCAACGATGTGCTTGTACCGGTCAAGGCATACGCCACTACCCCACTTCGACTTCACCCACAAGCACATCCACTAATGTTGCTACCATCTCTCCCACCTCTAAACATGTTATTCCTACTTCCGTCATAGCCTCTACCCATGACTCATCCACTTCCCAATCACCTAGTGAGCCATCTATCCCCATTACCCACATATCGACCCTTGATCCCTTAGAAGGTGTTTTCAACACCTCACTGCGGGGAGTACCGCCTATACAATATCGAAACATTCCTCACTCCTAAGAGTATGAGAAGCTACGCCAACACTTTAGTTATGACTCACTGCGTAGGAGAGGTCTTTTTATGGCCCTCCCCACCTTCGCACTAATCTAGCATATGGGGGATTGATATTGCCACGTATTCACAGAACATCCATCCCAAATAAGATCATTTTCATCGACCTACACTCCCTTACTAACCTTTGCTTTGTTCACACTTTCCTCCACCATTGCGCATGGAACATATTTGGCTTGTTTTTAGGAACAGGCTGCGATACTATCATTTCCTATACCACCCGTAAACACAATGACCGTAGTGGCTTTGGCTTTATTGCACCACCTCCCAAGAAGGCTCACGTCAACCTCATTAAGGAAGACAAACCTTCTCCACCTCATTCTCCCACATCACCATCTTCACCCATGCAGTCCATAGATCCTGAATCTATTCCTCCTAACATTTTTTTTTGTAAACACAATTTGGTTGGGACCTCTGACCTATCAATGCGATGGCGAGACTCCCTCTTCTCTCCCCTTCCTATATCCTAACATGATCGATGACGATACTCCTTCTATTAACGTCATTCAATGTCAGGATGATGAGTCTATCCTCACCTATATGGGTGCAAAAGACTCTTTTATTAACCAATTGTTACCCTCGAGACATGTCATCACCAATCCGGCACTATGATAATTCTTCACGGGAAATCCTCTCGTGCTTATGATTATTTACTAATGCAGACCTTTAGTTTGGTGGATGTAATCTGGAAACAAAACAACAAACATAACACAAGAATACCATCGACTATGATAAGACGGGATGATGACAAATCTGAAATATCAAAGTAAATTATAATATTAACATAAAATTGTTACAATCTCACCCATGAGGTACTTCAAGTGTTATTGACTTCACTTGCCTTCCACCAATACTATGGGAGAAACTTTACAATTACACCTCTTAATGGCTTCTTCAACACACCTTTAAACTGATGGCTTCCTTTACACACTTCATACAATATTTCTCACTACTTCCTTCTATGCTAAATGAGGGGGGTGGCCTCTTTATTTATAGACTTATAGGCTTATCCATCTTATCTCTAAGATAGGATAAGAAATCCACTCTGACGAATCATATTCCATACCTTAACTCTTATCTGTACATGTAAGCTTATCTTTTAAGATAAGATAAACCTTATCATTTCACATGGGTTCCACATTTTTAGACTTTTTACAAATAAAATATACAAAATATTTATGACCTCACTCCTTGTCCTTATTACCAATATAATATTTCTAATTCCTAATCACGTAGACCCTACTTATCTTCTTACCCCAACTTTGACATTTTAACATTCTTTGGACCAATTTACTTTTTACCACAACATTCCTATTGTACTTTTGACTATTCCCGTACTATACATTATTGGCGGCGTAAATCGCAATTTGTTATATTCTATCGGACGCTACTACTAATTATACTTAACAACATACATTAATGAAATAGAAATTACGGAGGAAAATTTTAGTGTCGACATCTTCCCCCTTCCTAGCTTCTACTCCGTCCTCGGAGTAGACTCTTCTGGTGCTTGGAAAATCTTCAACTTGTCGTGGTTGACCCATTTCATAATGGGAGTGCCATCCAATTCCTCCAGTCAGTACGTACCATTTTCATGCACAGCTGCTATTTTGTAGGGCCCCATCCATTTTGGAAGAAATTTTCTCTGTCTTCTTTTTTTTGTATCTGGAATCATATACTAGAACCAAGTCATTCACATGAAATGGAGACCATCGGATCTTTTGATCAAAGTATTCCTTCTACTTCATTTTCTTCTTATAGCTTGTATCCTTAGCTATTTCCCTCATTTCCTCTAGCAAATGAAGATGTACCAACCTTTCTTTTACTAAATCACTTTCATCCATTCTTTCATTTTTCATTACTCTAACCGTGGGAATATCAAACTCAATAGGAAGAACTGGATCAATGCCATAAGCCAACTGAAATGGGGAGTATCCTGTTGCTGACTTTGATGTTGCCCTATATGCCCATAATCTTTGCATGAATCCTTTTATCCCATTTATGTACCGTAGGCTGCATCTTTTGCTAGAATTTGACACAACACAAAATTTGTTCATTCCACCTATCTATTTATGCTTGGCTTGTATGTTGTTGCCTTCTGTGCTTAATAGAAAACTTTTTGACTAGGGCTTCTACCACCTCATTAATGAAGTGGCTTCCTTGATCTGTTACAATTTCTAATGGACAACCAAATCTGGTGACAATGCGTTCATATATGAACCTTGCCACTTCATCCATGGAAGCTGTTTTCAATGGCCTAGCTTCAACCCACTTGGTTAAATAATATGTGGCAGCTCTGATATACTTATTTTGGCATGAGGTAGTTGGAAGTGGACCTACTGATGTCTATTCCCCACTTTTCAAAGGGACCAAGTGGAAGAATAGGACATAATGGAGTTGATGAAGTCTTACGATTTACCATGTGTTTGACAAATATCACATGTCTTACAATAATTATAACAATCTTTAAAAAGAGTGGGCGGTGATAACTTTGCATCCAAGATCCTTCTTCTTTGTAAGTTGTCCAGGAGAAGTTCCCTCCACATGTACCATTGTGGAATTCTTCTAGTAGTTCCTTCCCTTGATCACGTCCATTCGCCCTCTTATCTTGTCCATCGAGTCTATTCGAAATAATACTCCATGAGAATAGAATATGGACGACTAGATTGAGTAATCTTTCTCTTAGTCTTTGCATTGGCACCATCGGGAAACTTGAATTCATTCATATAATTCCAAATATATATGTATTCACTAGGGATTGTTTCAAGGGATAACAATCTTTTGCATCGGGAAATCATCATCATCACAAGATGATCCTAAACCATCATAGGCTTGAGAGAGTGCATCTGCATTGACATGCTTCTTTCTGGCCTATTTATAATATCAAATTCAAATTCTTGTAGCAAAATTATCCATCTTATTATCCTCACGATGGGTTAGGCTTATTGACAATATATTTTAGAGCACGATGATGCATTACAACTATAAATTTCTTCCCTAGCAAGTAATTTCTAAACTTTTTTATAGTAAAAATGATAGCTAGAGCCTCTTTTTCGATTCTGAGTATAATTTACCTCAGCACTGCTCATTTGTCTACTCCCAAAGTAAATTGGAATGATCATTACCATTTTCATCCTTTTGGCTCGAGCACTTCCTAGTCTTTGCATCTGAGGCATCAGTGTACACAATGAATGGCTTGCTCCAATTTAGATTCTTTAAAATAGGTGAAGACACCAGGGCTTCCTTCAGTTGTCCAAAAGCTTCATGTGCCTTATTTCCTGGTTCATAAGTAACATCCTTCTTCAAGAACTGGGTTAGTGGCTGTGCAATCTTTGAGAAATTCTTGATGAACCTTCTATAGTAACCCACATGGCCTAAAAATGATCTCAACTTACTTCTATTCATAGGAAATGGTAAATCTTTGATTTTTGAAACTTTATCAGGATCAGTACCAATACCATCTCTGGATATAACATGCCCTAACAAAACACCTTTAGAACATCCAAAGACACACTTTGTAGGGTTTAGTGAGGCTTTTGATTCATCTAACCTTTGAAATGTTGTCTCCATTTGGTGCAGGTGGTCCAACTTGCTCCCATAGATGCAAAAATCAAAAATCATCGAATTACTCGATGAAGGTCCCGATGTAGGGTTCGAACACCCTATTCATCAAACGTTGGAATGTTGTTGGAGCATTACACAACCCAAAAGGCATAACTCTATAAGCAAATGTTCCCAAGGAGTGGTGAATGTGGTCTTGGTGATATTTCTCTACTATACGAACTTGGTTGTAGCCACTATATCTATCAGCAAAACTATAGCACTCTGCCGGCTACTTTGTCCAAGATCGATCTGAAAATGGAAGAGGGTAATGATCCTTCTTTGTTGCCTTATTGAGCTTTACGTAATCAACACAAATGCATAGCTTCCCATTATTTTTATTGAGATCACAATGGGAGAAACCCATTCTGAATTCTCCACAGCAAATATGAATCCTGCATCAAGCAACTTATCTATTTCTTCTTTTACAGTCTTGGAAAAATTAGGATTCATTCTATATGGCATTTACTTTATGGGCTTAGCACCATCTACCAGCTCAATAGAATGTTCTACCCAACTTACTTGACGGAGTTCCTTGTAATCAAAAGTGAATATGTGTATGTACCTTGAAAGAGAGTGGAGGTAGGATTCCTTCTCACTCTCCATCACAACATCACCAATCTTTATTTGTTGGAGATGATCATCAACTTCTTCTTCGGATAATTTTATGGGGTCATGAGTTGGTGTGATTGGAAGGATATCCATGATTGAAACATCAACCTCAATTTATTCATCTTCAGTGTCCACTTCACTGGTACTAGAGTAATCAGAGGATGTCTAATCATCAGTTTCATCACTTGAATCAACGAGTTACGCCTTATGATTCGGAGGGATCATGTTTATTTTCACCCTCTCTCTACCATGTCCAAGTGTCATGAAGCCTTCATTCCAGTAGTTTCTTGCATGAACTCTCCTTAGCCATGGTCTTCCCAAAGCATTGGGTATGCAACAATACCATTTTTCATCACTCGAAAGTCTACCACACATATAACACCCATATGAGATATTGCCACATTTGAAACTACACCTTCTGGTTTAGTTTTCCCTTATTTAATGACCTTAACATAAGTGTTGAAGGGCGATCAATTTTAAACCCAACATATTCATTACTGACTCGGTCATTACATTAAGCGTAGCACCTCCATCAACTAAGACATCATGAATTGAAATACCATTACATAATACCTCGGCTTGTGGAGCATAGGGATCTGCCTCGCCTCCAAGCAGGGACCTCAACCTCCTTCCTTCGTCGAGCATTGAGTCCACTTCGTAGCTCCCGCCTCTTCTCAGAAGACATAGCCAAGAGTTGACCATATGTAATATTTGTAGGCCTTTTGGATAGATCTTCCAAGATGGAGTATGGTCCTTGCCCCTGTGAAATCAGAAAATCCTGCACACCCAACTTTCTTCTCCTATGTTTCTTACTAGTTTCTCCTTTCATCTTCTTAGGATCATTTCCATCTTGATTATCTTTTTCTTTCTTTCTTTTTGTTACAAACACATCTACTTCATTATTTCTGCTCTTATCTACTACATCAAAAGAATTCACAGGTACTTTTCCTTTATCATTATCTCCTTTACCAGATGTAGAAGCTCTATCTAGATAATTATACTTATAATGACCCTTTTTATAACAACCATAACATACAACTTCAGAAATATTTCTTTTGGACCTCTATCTCCTCCCGAGAACTAAATTATTTTCCTTGAAGAAGATTAATAGTTAATCGACCCATCTTTTTTTGAGAAGATCTTCCTACTCGGTAGATGTACTAGGAGAAATATTTGTGCTCATAGGAGTGGTTGTAGATTCTAGACCAAATGTCTTTGGTGTAGGCTCTATTTTAGCAACAATTTCTTTGGGCTCCTCTTCCATGCTTTCTTCTTGCCTTCTTGCAATCTCCTTTGCTTGTTCAATGGTATTTTGGGTGGTCATACTTCACTCGTTGTCGATCTCGGCTTCATCCCAAGAATGAAGTGCTTACAGAGGAGATTATCCATGCCATTCATCAACCCATCCGCTAATCCTTCCTTAGGATCTCGGGCATCAAGCTTCTTCCTTAGCTCTAGAACACGAGCATGATAATCCCTTATCTTCTCCTTCTCTCCTTGGGATAGCTTTGTGATATCGACATGGAAAATTTTAGTGGTGAATATTCGTAATATGGCGAATATTCCATTTTTGAAAATTTTGAAAAGGTGAATTTTTTTGCACGATTCGTTGACTGTTCATCTAAAAATTACACTTTAATTTTTTTTAGGGGTAAACGCCGCCTACCCTTGAAAAATATCCCCTATATAAACCTAGATTATTCGCCAGGTAGAACACTTCTAATTCACATTTTTCAAAAATATGATATATCCCGTATTATAGACACGCGACAAGGGGGTAAGTTATTGACGTGTCACGTGCGCAAGGAGGGTTTGTAGACAAGGAGATACTGCAAATATTGACGTATAGTAGACACATGACAAAGATTTTGTTGATGAGTGACATGGAGATTTTTTCGATGAGCAAGAAAGAGGCGGAGAGGCTGCAGACGCGCGACGGGATATTTCTTTGTGTAGCGCGTCAAAAATCGCATTGATGCACGCGTCACGAGACCTCACCGACGCGCGTTAGAAACCTTGTTGCGTGCGTCAAAGAGGTGCTGCTGAGCCGCCGGCGTCAATGAGGGTTATTTGTTGACGTGTAACCTTGGTGGATAGTTGACGCGTGAGGAGGTACAATGATATTGACGCATGCATGAGACACACAAAAAGAGTTTGTTGATGCGCGACACGGAGATTTTTGATGAGAAAGCAGAGGTCGGAGGCTGCAGACGCGCGACAGGAGATTTTGCTGTCGCGCGTCAAAAAAAAATGCATTGGCGCGCGTCGCGGACACTCGATGTGACGCGTCGATGCATTTTTTTGACGTGCAAAGCAAAATCTCCCGTCACTGCCGTCTGCAGCCTTCTGTCGCAGCACTTGACAATCAGGTGAAATTTTTTCATACAACCCCCAAAAAATTCACCTTCCTGCGAAACCGGTTCCGGGGATATTCGCCAGGTATTCTCCACCTCCGATTTCCAAGAGGTCTCTTAAAATGAACCCCGGATATCGATCATGAGTTACGCATATTTTTGTTGTTCACCAAATTCTTCAAGAAAACTTTCAGATTAATAAATCCCATGAATTTTCACATTATCACCTAGTGTTTCAAACCACCTAAGTCTTTGAACCATCCAAAAAGGTAGGAAAAATTCAGTCCATTGTTCCTTCTTATGAGGCCATTACAAATACAAGATCGTTTAAACTCTTGAATGAAAGAAGAAGCATCTTCATTAGATTGAGCTGAAAAATAGGAATCTTTCCCATTTTCAAAAGTAACCACCGTGAAATACCAACCCACAAGTACAATCAACAAGACTTATGTGCACAAATAATTGGAATCACTATACTAGAAAGTGACTTTACACCTTTCTACGGTAAAATAGAAATGACCACGGTAAACTATGGTAAAACTTGACTTACTGCAAAGAAAAAGCGACTTTACTGTGGTAAACACTATTCACGGTAAAAAGTGAAGTTACTGCGGTAAATACTATTCACGGTAAAAAGTGACTTTACTATGGCAAATACTATTCATAGCAAAAATGACTTTACCATGGTAACTACTATTCACGGCAAAAATGACTTTACCATGGTAACTACTATGCACGGTAAAAACAAGGTTACCCTCCAATTGATTTTTGACTAAGTGGGAATATCTCTCCAAAAATCCACCAACGAGGAATGGTCTCAGCAACGGAACCAAAATGTCATCACCAATCCGGCACTATGATAATTCTTCACCGGGAACTCCTCGTGCTATGATTATTTACTAATGCACAACCTTTAGTTTGGTGGATGTAATCTAAAAACAAAACAACAAACATAACACAAGAATACCATCGACTATGATAAGACGGGATGATGACAAATCTGAAATATCAAAGTAAATTATAATATTAACATGAAATTGTTACAATCTCACCCATGAGGTACTTCAAGTGTTATTGACTTCACTTGCCTTCCACCAATACTATGGGAGAAACTTTACAATTACACCTCTTAATGGCTTCTTCAACACACCTTTAAACTGATGGCTTCCTTTACACACTTCATACAATATTTCTCACTACTTCCTTCTATGCTAAATGAGGGGGGTGGCCTCTTTATTTATAGACTTCTAGGCTTATCCATCTTATCTCTAAGATAGGATAAGAAATCCACTCTGACGAATCATATTCCATACCTTAACTCTTATCTGTACATGTAAGCTTATCTTTTAAGATAAGATAAACCTTATCATTTCACATGGGTTCCACATTTTTAGACTTTTTACAAATAAAATATACAAAATATTTATGACCTCACTCCTTGTCCTTATTACCAATATAATATTTCTAATTCCTAATCACGTAGACCCTACTTCTCTTCTTACCCCAACTTTGACATTTTAACATTACTGGACCAATTTACTTTTTACCACAACATTCCTATTGTACTTTTGACTATTGCCGTACTATACATTATTGGCGGCGTCGTACTGGCAGCGCCGTTATCTTCTATCGGACGCTACTACTAATTATACTTAACAACATACATTAATGAAATATAAATTACGGAGGAAAATTTTAGTGTCGATGGACACAAACCATGTTAAATGAATTGACTATCTAAATCAACATTAATACTCAGACAACCCTCACATCCTAAAGATAGGCTAGTCTTTAGATGTTGTTGAATAGGAAGCTTTTACTTCCTTTATTTGGGACCATAGCAATGATTTTCTTGGTCCTATGCTGATATGGTCGGTATCGACCCAAAAATCATGGTCCACATTATCATAACCATTCCCAATACCAAAAACATCAAACAAAAGTTGCGGAAAATGCATCCTCACATTTCTCTTCTGTTCAAAGAATAACTTCAAGGATTGCCTTCTCGATTTTCTTTCATCCTACCCATTGATTATCCCAATGGATTTCTAAAATTGTTCCTATCATAAAGGTGACAGGGGGAATCCACATTTGCACAGAATTCCATGTCCTCTGATGGGTGTCATTATTCCCTTCATTTAATCAACTTTTTGTTGATGTCATTGTTGTCAAAATTTCACCCCTGTGGTAAATTTCGATAACATGCATCGAGTTTTGCGAGTTCAAGCATGTAGATTGGGCAGGAAAATCATAAAAATGACTAAGTCGTAGTCCTTCGCAACAAGTAGAGTACGCGCGGGACGCTAAATGCCCGAATCGGGTGAAAGAAAGAAAATTTTTCCCAAGTCTCTTGACCGGGACAAGCGGGACAAGAGTACACGAAGGACGCGAAGGGCGCGAAAAGGCGAAGCGGTGAAGCAAAGGAAGCCCATTTCGGGTAGATCGGAGGTTTTTGTCCCAGACAGCACTGGGACATCCGGGACAAATGGACGCGGTGGACGTGAAAGAACCGGCAGGCCCGAGAACCAATCGAATCGCGACACGTGTCGCAGGGGAAAGAGTCCAAAAGTCAAAGGGCGAGTTTTGAAGGGTCAGCCCGAGCCAATCAGAAGAGGACACGTGTCCAAGTTTAAGGGGCCCACAAGGAAATTTCAAAAGAAAGCCCGCCGAAAGGTGAAGGAGAGAGAATTGCTCAGCGAATCAGCGCTTGACACGTGTCATCCAGGTGGCAGAGCGCGGGAAAGATTTTTAAAACGCGTTTTCGCTGTTTTGTGCCCTAAAACTTCAGACCTCCATAACTTTCGATCCAGATCTCATATTTCACGTTCTTTATATCAACGGAAAGCTTATGAAATTCTCTACATGATTCTGGGATCAATCTCAAATTTTGGTGTAGTCTGGAGAGAGAAAATTGAGAAACGGCTCTGACGCGTGATAATGGCCAGAAGCGACATTTCAACAACCAGTTTTAATGCACATGGGTCGCATTCTTCTTCAGCATGGCCAGAAGCGATGTCTCAACCACCGATTTTAATGAAGAATGCGTTTTGGTCAATGGTTGGGTTTCTTACACGTTTTCCTATGTTTTCTGTCTTGGGCTCGACCCATGCATTGTATAAAGCCAGATTTGGCTCATTTTAAAAGATAATTACAAGTTGTTCATCTTTTTCTGCTGCCCTCCCTTCTTTTCTTCTCTAGGGTTGAAAATGGAGTTTGAACCTCCTCCTTGCTCTGTAATGGCGTTTTTGCCTTTACTATTGAAATGATGTTGGGCAAACTTACGGAGCAACAAAACGTGTTTTGTGATGCATCTGTCCATCCTTGCTCGCTTTTGCTTATTCTCTTCTTGCCTCTCTTCATTGCAGGTTTGTGAGTTTGAATGTTCATGTTTGGAGCTATGTTAATGGAGTTTTGGGACATTTTCTCGTGTGAAATCTATCATTGGGCCCGTGATGCATCTGTCCATCCTTCCCATTGCTCACCTCTCTTTGTTCCATGGCGGTTTGATAGATGTTCAACATTCTCCTTCTCGGTGTATCACCATTTTAGTGTAGGCTTTTGTTCTTTTCCTTTCTCTCTCTCTCTCTCTATCTCCTGGCATTGTTAGATTAGGATTAGATTAGCTTGCCTTGCATTTGGAATAGCTTGTGGCGGTGTAGTTTAGGAGTAGGAACCAGCCTTCTCTAGAGAATCCTTTCTCATTCTCGCAAGTCCCACACTTGGAGAAAGGATTCAATGTTGTGCAATCACACTGGACGCTAGAGTGATCAACCTAGAAGCCTGATCTGCATCCAGGGGTGCTATGATTTTGCACCAATAGTCATATCAAACTAGGGGTGTGTCTAAAGCTATATGCAACAAGATTAATCCTATTGATCTAGTAGTTGAATTTAGTTGTTTTTTTATTTTCTAGGGGATCTTTTCAATGTCTTAAGGACTTCTTGGTAAAGCATTATTTAAATCATACTATGAAAACTTCTTGAAAGTAAACACACCGAAAGCTTTCTTTGAAAGAAACAGACTTTGCGAGAATGGAAATAAGCACACTTTCTTTTGAAAGTAAACACACTTGCTTTTGGAAATAAACACACGCAACTTAGAATGCTTGAAAATGATTGCAAGAAAAATAAGAATCTATCTAAACACCTGCAGGAACAAGTACACAATAGAGTTTAACTAGAAGAATTAAAGCAATACAAAATTAACAGATCTAAACTATTTTCTTAAGAAATATAAATACCAAATAAATGAATATCCTGGTCCTTGGGGGAGTGGGCCCTTGCTCCTCCTCAAATTAGGATTTAACAACTCAGAATTCTCTCAAATAGGAATGGCTATTTTATTGATAAAACATTTGGTATTACAAAACGTATTGGATCTGAGTACTTAGTCTCTTTTCTGTTCTATATCTATTTCTCTTGCATATTCTATATATTTTTATCTATTGTAGATCTTCTTTTATATACATTTAACAATCATACCTTTCTTAATGATTCTAATGAAATTGAATCATGCCCGAATAGATGTTGAGTCGATTAGACTAATCGGACATCCGTAAGATAGCTATCCTCGGATCTCGTGTTTAGAGATCTTATCATCCCTTCCTGATTGAAAGGGTCGTTGATGTAGAATCTCCGGATGTGGTTAAAATAGATAAACTTCCATTGGTTTTGGAACTTCAGAGAAGTTCCAAAACCATAGAAAATCATTAAGGATCAAAGCTGTGAGAGCTCCGAGCTATACCTGGGGAGTTAGGAACTAAGTTTGAAAATTATGGAACTAAATACTAGAGTTCTCAAACTAAGTCTGAAAGTTCGGAACTAGATGATGACTATGTAATGGAGTTCCAAAACTAGCTTGGAAGTTTTGGAACTAAGTTGTGTTGGAACAGATGCTATCGAAAACATCTCGAATGCTACATAATTGATTTCTTCAACCGATTAGACCTGTTTTATTACAAAATTGAATTTCAAACACACAACTCGTTAGGAATTTCAAAGCTATTAACATTAGGATCACAATCAATCAAAAGATAGAAAATTACATCCTAACTCATATCAGATCAAATAAAAGTCACAAAATGCAATCAAAAATAATAAAAAGGAGAGTAAGATGAGATCACATATTATACATTAATCGGGCATATTCTGGCCTCATCATTTCCCAAAAACTTACTTGTTTGTAAGTCCCTTTACAAAATTCATTCTTCAAAAGTGGGTTCATATGTTCTGCATTCCATTTGATTGCTCATATCAAATGGCTGAAACTAGATTTCCCAATGCTTAAGCGTAGATGTACTGTACCCAGCCCCTGCTTCTATTTTCCTCTCCCACTCTTTAAATTTAGTAGGATGTTTAGGTTCTCTATTTTTCCAAGGAGACATAGGGGTGAGAAGTATAGGGGCATTGTCGCATTCCCATCCATATTTTCTTGTAGGTCTCATTGATTTGAGGAATTATCGTGCATAATGATTTTTCCGTTTCTAAACTCCGAGATCAAATTTGTAGGGGATATTACTTCGCTTCTTCTCAAGGAAATAAAGCAAGGAGTCCCCACCTCTTTGAGGACCCTTCATAAATATCTTCAAACTTTTCCTCTTCATAGGAGGTGAAGGCATTAATACTCTTTTGTAGAATGGAAAAATATGTGTCTTGAATCTCTCACAAAGGCATGAGTTCTAGAATGTATGAGGAAGGTGAAGGTTTACCATAGTGAGCTCTCATACAAAGACCAGTTGAGCTAGATTTCAATAAAAAATCAGATTCTCTTTCCTTCCATGTAATTTGGTTTTGCAGAATATAGACAAATGCATTGAGTTGGCTCTCCCCTACATATAAATTTATCATAAATCCTATATTCTTCTCTAGCATAAAATTACAAAGATAAAATTCACATAGAAGATTTTTCTGCTCAGGACTAGATAGAGAGTAAGTTGTCATGAATTCAGATTCATCTTTTAGTTCATGTGGAAGTCCACATGTAATCCTTGATAGCTACCAACGAATGAACTACTCTTCTAAAAACACACTATATGTAGGAGAGGGCCTCTTGCATGCAAGTAATTTTTCACTCATAATGCAAACCATATGAATTTTTATAAGACATTTATATTTGTTTCCTTCCTCCTTATAAAAATTTTCTTCCAATTATTTTCTTGCCTTCTTTTCTTCTTCCATCTTGGTCTTCAATTCTTCATTTGATGTTTTGGCTTCTCTGAGTTCCCTGCAAGTGTCATTCCATAGTTGTTTGAGTGGAAAATAGGTTAACTCAGTCTGTACAGATACTGTGGACACAACATTCTATTTTCTGGAAGTCTGACATTCTTCCTCTTTTTCTATCAGTTGTTTCTTGATTGCTTATAATTCCTTAGACCTAGCTGCAAGTTGAGTTGTTAAATCTCCAATGAGCATTTCCTTTTGTTCTAATTTGATTTTGAGGAAATCCAATTCCTCATCCTTTTCCCGATAATGAGCTCCGCTCTAGACAATAGTAGAGCCTATTTAACTGTTGTATTTCTTCTTCCCGAAATTATTTCAGAGTTGAGCATTCTTCCTCTATCAAAGGAAATTTTCCTTTTCTTCTCCAGGATGCCAACTCTTCTTCTTCTTGTGGCAATGTTGATGGTTTAGCCAATTCTTGAAACTCCTGCTCTTTAAGTCTCTCATCTCTCTCGTCCATCTCATCTTGGCTTGGTTTAGGAGGAGTCATGGCCATGCTACCTGAATATCAACAACTTGCTTTTCCATCTTTTCTCGCTCACTTCTTCCTTATGGGATTTCCCTTGTTCTTTTATGAATTTTCTTTCTCTAAGGAATTTCAACATGCCCAACGGTGGATTTCTTTCTAGATATTATTCTTACTCTTGCATGGGTGATCTATCACCGTCAGAGATAGATATTAGCTCCCCTAAAGCTGCTGCAGAAGAAGGAATTTCCTTCAAAGGCATAGAAGGCTTTGTTGTTTTAATTTTTCTCACAGACCTTCTTTTTTTTGGTATATTCTCTACTTCCTTCTGTTCTTCTATAGGGGCATAAATTTCCAAATTAGTTAAAGGAGAAAAGAGATTTGGTATTGTTCTTCTGATAATATTAGGGTTTTTCTTAAACTTTCCAAGAAACTTTTTCCAAATTTCTTCTCTATTTTGCTTTAACAGAAAATGGTGCTGGCATACTAAATGAATTATCCCATGATGTCTTATTGTCCCTACACCCCCCGAATACCTTTGGGCCATGGTCTAGATAGATTCAAAAAGAAACCCTGGAAGGTTTATTATATACTTAGGTTTTGTGGATCCATACTTCAGATATATGAGCATTTTTAGGAATTTTTTTGCATACGGACCCAAATTGACCATCACAGTTAAATATTTCACTATTCAAAATGCTACCATGTCAAAAGGTTTGGGAAAACTATCCCTTCTAACCCCTTTTATGATTTCAACCGCTTCTTTCAATGTCCCTTTGGCGGGATGTGGGACATGCACAATTGACACTCCAAACACATTACTTATTGTATTTACGTAAAAGGAATAAATATATTTCTCACCTTTTTCCTGGATAGCTCAAGGTTCATGATGAATTCCCTTACTAATTCATCATTATACTTTGAAAACTTCTTCAGGAACTCTAGCCATCCTACATGCTCAAATATGGATGTTACTTCTTCGCTCTACGAGCGGCTTGGGAATCATCCTCTAGTTCTGATTTCTTTTTAATCCCCATATCGGCTCAAGTTCTATTTCCTTTGATTTTGTGCTAATCGGTTACAAGTATTCTTGTTTAGCTACTGAGAAATAATGAATTTGGCTATAGAACCTTTGTTCTTAGTGCGAAATCCTCTATTCTTAGCTGTGGAATCCTTTGTTCTTTGTTGTGGAATACAAGCTTAATTTTCCGCTTCTAAAAAAATCACTCCAACTTATTTCACCTAATTTTGAACTTAATGATTACTAATAATAACCATGCTGCCACTTATCCCATCCTTATCATCTTCATGATTACTCACTTGTAATCATAATGTATAAATAGGTGAATCATCATACCGACTTTTAAATCAATTCAAATCACACATGCAAACATTTAATTTAACCCTAAATAAGTTAAAAGATATAATTACCATCTTTGATGATGTAATCCTTTTGCTATGTTGACTCATCATTCCTACAAGTGGAACAAAACACGGTAAGATAAGACAGCTAGAATTCAAAATAATTCCCTTTTATTAGAATTAGCCAAACGAAAAGGTCAACTGTCATTGCTGGTTTTCAATTGACCTTTGAGAGAAATATTTTTTTATTTTTTTATTTGTTTATTATTATTTTTTTTGGGAAAGAAAACACCATTTATTGGTTTTCATTTTCTTCCCTTTATTTTGGATCTATAATCTAGTTATTTGATCATTTTGGAAGAACTAGGTTCTTCCATATGATCAAATTCTTTGTCTTCTTGAGTCTTCCTCAAGAATTCATCCTTAGTGGGCTACTTTCCATAGAGTTTCAGCCTATGCCCATTGACCAAGAGTGTTCTTTCTTCTCAATGAGCATCAATGAATAGAACCATTGTCAAATATCCGCTCAACTCGATAGGGTCCCAACCATATGGTTCTCAATTTTCCCTTTAATTGTTGGTACTTAGAATCAAACATCAATACCCGAGTCTCCTACTTTGAATTTAATTCTCTTGATATGTGTGTCATGCCATTGCTTCCTCTAATCTTGGATTATTTCTGTCTGCTGAAGTGCTTCCCTCCTCCATTCATCCAACTCATTGATTTGATTTATTTTTTTCTTTATAAACTACATCCAACTCAATTCCCATCTTAACTGTTGTCCTTAATATCTGAAGTTGAAACTCAATGGGAAACAAGGGATTTTTCCCATAGACTAACTCATATGGTGAAAACCCTGTTGTAGTTTTCCAAGTTGTATTATAAGCCCAAACAAATTCAGGTAATCTCTTTACCCAATCTTTTCTTCATGCTTCAAATGTTTTAGTAAGGATGTTCTCCAGTTCTCTGTTTGTTACTTCTACTTTTCCATTTGACTATGGGTGATAAGGAGATGATTTCCTATGATTGATTTGGTAATAAGTTGTGAAATCTTGGATCATATTTGACATAAATTTTGGTCCCTAATATGAAACTATGCTCCTTCGTGCCCCAAAATTTACCATAATTTTGTTCCAAAGGAAATCGAATCGCTTCTTGGATTGCATTTGTCAATGCCCGCACTTCGCCCACTTTGTCACATAGTCAGTACACACAAGAATATATTCCTTTCCTTGTGAAGGAGGATTAAAGGGACCAACAAAATCCAATCCCCATCTCTCAAATGGTTCAATTACAACTTGAGGTTGAAGAGGCATTTCATTGGTGAAAGTTGGCTATCCCATCCTTTGACAAGGATCACACCGCTTGATATATCTCTTCACATCCTTGTACAGAGATGGCCAATAATAACCAGTGCCAAGTATCTTATGAGTTGTTCTTTTCACTGAATAGTGTCCTCCACTTGGTTCATCATGACATGCTCTAAGGATGTCAAAGATTTCATCTTCTCTTACACACTTGTGTAAAACAAAATCAGGCCCACATTTAAATAGCATTCCATTTAACCATTTGAATTATGCACTAGTTTTGATTAACTTATTTATTTGTTTCTTAGTGAAAGAAGGAGGAAACTTCCATGTTGTAAGGTAATTGTCCATATCAGCAAACCATGGTGTATTTGCTGAGATAGCAAATAGTTGTTCATCCGGAAAGTTATCCTTGATTGGATCTTGTTCCCGTAGTGGTTAGTCTTGAAAAAATCAGCTACCACATTAGATTTACTGGATTGTCCACAATAGTAATATCAAATTCTTGCAAAAGTAATAACCATATAATTACCCTTCCTCCAACCACTAGTTTGTTCATCAAATATTTAATTGTTGAATGATTTGTGTATACAAATATCTTCGAATTGTAATGTAATGTTTGAATTTATTGATTGTATAAATTACAACAAGAAATTATTTTTCAATGGTGGTGTAATTCTTTTCAGTGGGAGTAAGATTCTTACTAAGATAATAAATAGCATACATTTTTCCTTCTTCATCTTTTTGTCCCAAAACTGCACCAATGGAATTATTTGAAGCATCTGTTTGGATATGAAATGGCTTTTCCCAATTAGGTCCTCTCAATATTGGAGCAGTGATTAACTTTTCCTTAATTTCTTCAAAGGCATGCTGACACTTTTCATCCCAAAGAAATTCACAGTCCTTGGTTAGCAAATTAAACATGGGGGTAGAAATTTTACTGAAATCTTTTATAAAGTGCCTATAGTACCTAGCATGTCCTAGAAATGACTTGATATCTGTGGGGGTCTAAGGAATAGGTAAATTTGAAATGATCCTAATTTTTTTTTATCAACCTGAATTCCTCTTTTTGAAATATGGTGTCCTAATACAATCCCTCATCAACCATCATTAAACACTTTTCATCACTAAGAGACAGATTGTGTTGTTCACATCTTGTTAATACTCTATCTAGATTTCTCAAAGCATCATCAAATGTATCTCCATGTACAGTGA
Source organism: Taxus wallichiana var. yunnanensis (assembly GCA_018340775.1). NCBI lineage: Eukaryota > Viridiplantae > Streptophyta > Pinopsida > Cupressales > Taxaceae > Taxus > Taxus wallichiana. Next base: position 906,613,738 of record CM031240.1, on the reverse strand, counting down.
AGTCATCCATATATACCTCAACACAATCATTTGTTAGATCAGCAAAGATTGCAAGTACAGCTCTTTGGAAAGTTATAGGAGCATTGCATAAGCCAAATGGTAACACCCTATAGGCAAAGGTACCCCATGGACATGTAAATGTTGTTTTGTCTTGATCTTTAGCAAGCAACTCTAATTTGATTGTATCCACTAAATCCATCCAAGAAGGAAAAGTATTGTTTACTTGAAAGGTTGTCTAGGACTTGATCTATGAATGGTAAGGGAAAATAATCTCTCAATGTGGCTTTGTTCAGTTCCCTATAGTCAACACATATTCTCCATTTACCGTTCTTTTTAGAACAATTACAAGAGGCAATACCCATTGACTATCTAAGATAGGGTAGATAAAACCTACTTGTAATAAATTTTTAATTTCTTGTTTGACTATATCCCTTAAGGCTGGGTTAATCTTTCTCTGAAGCTGCCTAACTAGTTTAACGTTTTTAGTATAGATGTGATGAGTGCAGATACTTGGATGAATCCCCTTCATGTCTTTGTAATCCCAAGAAAAATATTTAGTATGATTTTTTAAAACATCAAACAATTTAGCTTCTTCATCATCCTTCAACCAACTATTAATGTTCAAAGTTTTACCCAGTTGAATCTCAACATGCTTGGTTCCAATGTGTGATGAATTGATTTGTTGAAAGGGTTCCATTAGAGTATTTAATGGACATGCATGTGGTGACAACATATGGTATGTAGCAACATATCCAAAAGTTCCTTGAGACGAGAACTTTGGAAAAAGGAGAGCAATGAGAATTATGATACTTATCTCTTTGCAAGCCAAACTCTTTGTCACTGCTACTTTCCAGAAATTATTCACCACTCCTTAATGTATTTGAAACTGAAGCTACTGATTCTTCCTCTCCCCACAATAAATCTCATTCCTTTGGAGTGAAATTATTTCCAATCACGAGAATTGCTGTTGTGTTAGTTAGGAACTAAATGTGGTGGTTCCGGAACTAAATGTGGTGGTTCGGAACTAAATTCGCAGGTATTGGAACTAAATTTGTAGGTTCCGGAACTATATCTAATTGCTTTGAGGAAAGTTGGTGCTCATCCAATGGTGGATTAATCATCTCTTCTACTTCTCTTACATGATCCTGCAATGTGATCATAGCCAAAGAAGACAAATTTTTCTTATTAGTATCAAGAGAATCAACCCACAATTTTTCATGATTGTTAATAAAAGGTCATGTAGAAGGATATAAGGAAATTTTCTTAGAGTTCTTACCATTCGAGATTATCATATCACCTGACCTGCAATCAATTAAGGCAAAGAATTGTAGCTAACCATGGTCTACCCAAAATAATGGGATAACCCAATGTTTTACCTTTTGGCTGTAGTATAAGGAAGTCAACTGGATATTCCCATGACTCTACCATAACTGCCACGTCTTCAATAACCCCTTCTAGTTTTGCAATGACTGATCTGTCATCTGCAATATGGTATTAGTAGGTTGTATACCTATTAATGGTAATGTTTTCAGAGTATCCACTGTCATTACATTGATAGCTACTCCCAAATCTACCAAAACATTATGTATATCCTTATTCCTTATAGAGATAGAAATAACAAGACTTCTAGGATCTCCATATTTGGGAAGTAAAAGTTTTCCTGCTAATAAATCAGCAAGTTTCCCATCTACTTTGATAGTCTTGGGGTATTGTTTCTTCCTTCCAGGATTTTTAAACATAACATTTTAATCAATTTGTTCAATTCGGGAATGTCCTTAATTACTTGTAGCAAAGAGTAGTATCTCAATATTGAATTTCCTAAGTTGTTGTACCAATTCAGACTCCTTACTTTCTATAGCTTCTTTAAATCTCTCTAGAAATAGAGTCTCAGTAGTATCACTATCTCGAATCTTTTCTTTTCTTTCTATATCCTCTTTTGGAACTACTGTACTAGGGAATTCATTTTCTTCTCTCATTTCAGTGATTATAATAGGCGGGATGCTAATGATTTTTTCGGATCTAGTTTGAATATCCTTACAATCCATAGCAGGTAAATCAACTGATTTTTCTGGTTCTGTTTCATAAACAGGAGTTGTTTGTTTATTTCTTGGATTTGCTAATGGCTATGATGGTATTTGCATTTTGATTACATTTTTAGTTTGTGAATTCTATGTAAGGGATCCCATGATGGCCTATTGATTCTGATTTGGATACGTTCTTCCTTGAGCATAATTACTAGGGTTCCATCTAGGTTGTGACCAAGCATAAGGATTTCCTTGACCAACCCATGGTTGTTGATGTCCCTGAGCATACCAAGCTTGATCTGTCCAATCTTGAGGGTTCCATGTTGGCCGAGGTACCCAAGGTGGTTGTCCCCAATTTTTGGTACTTGACCGAGCACCCATGGCATCATCCAGGATTAGGAACTGATTTTAGCATAAACTTCCCTTGGTTAGGTTGTCTCGAACAAAATTTAATTCTTTCATTGTGGATGATGTAATGTTTTGTTTAAGATGATTCTTTATGACTAAAAGTAGAGAACAAGCATCAGTATCATGTTCTTTAGATTCACAAATAAGACACATTTCTATTTTATCCAAAGGACAGTCTCTTATTGCATGCTTCTTCCTACATCTAGGACAATACATAGCCAATGGTTCAGTTTTGGCATTTGCTTTAGCTTGTAATCCATCCATAGTAGAGGTTAATTAAACTAAAATGTATGTTTTAAAGTTTGCTAACTCATCCATTAGTTTGTTCATATCTGGATTCAGACTTTTCACCGATTTTCCTTTTCTAGGTCCACCCCTTGTTCTGGAATAGCTTCTACAAATCTCCTTAATTTCATTCATTCTTAACTAATCAATGTCTCCACCTCCTATCAAGTTAAGGGATTCCCTAGATTCTTCATCCAAACCTTTAAGAAAAATGGTTTTACTTAACTCCTCTTGAAGTACAAATCCACATCTTTTTCTCACAAAGAGGAATTTGTCTAAATAGTCTTCTATATTTTCATCTTCCTCCTACTTGATTTTGATAAATTCTTCCTTCCTTTTTCTCCCTCTACAATAATCTTGGTATTTTCTAGGAAGCCGAGTCTCCATTTGTGCCCAAGTGTTAATAGTTGGATGGTAATCCCATGAACCACCTCATTGCGCATCCTTCAAAGTGGATGGAAACAACTTGAGTTTTTGATTATCTATTTTATAGTCATAGGTCTGACATAATACCTTAAACTCAAACAGAAATTGGTCAGGATCTTCAGATGACATCCCTCTAAATGTGGGTAAATGTGTAGATGAGATATTTTTCATTGATGTATCATCATCTCCTAATTGGATTGGATAAGTAAAGGTTCTATCAAGTACTCTTTCAGCTTCTCATTCCATTTTTAAAATATTTTTACGAATTTTCATCCCAATCAATGTGGCAAGCAAGTATGTCTTGGGAAGGTGAAAAATCAAGAGTAGCGAGTTGACTTCTCAATTGAGAATAAAAATCACCCTAAATGGATCTTGAGTAATAAGCCTTTTCTTAAAAGTTCTACTTCCTTCAGGTGACTGATCTAAGAATTCCAAAGGTGGCAATTATGTTTCTTGTTTGACAGGGGATGATGGTGCCTCCAATTCTTTATCAATTTCCCTATTTTGACTAGAGGATGTTGTGAATTCTTGTGAAGATGTTTTTGGGAGGAATCTACCCTGTGATTCTCTTGGTCTACTAATTTATTTTATGATATAGTAGGAAGATCCTTCAACTACCAAATGTATGATTGTTGCTCTTGCTAACACTTAATTAGAAAGTTTCAACTAGTGTCCCAGGAAACGGTGCCAAAAATGATGGGTTTCATTATTCCCTTCATTTAATCAACTTCTTTTTGATGTCATATCAAACCAGGGGTGTGTCTAAAGCTATATGCAACACAAGTAATCCTATTGATCTAGTAGTTGAATGTAGTTGTTTTTGTATTTTCTGGGGGATCTTTTCAATGTCTTAAGGACTTCTTAGTAAAACCTTATTTAAATCATACTATGAAAACTTGCTTAAAGTAAACACACTAAAAGCTTTCTTTGAAAGAAAATATACTTTTGCAGAATGAGAATAAACACACTTTTTTTTTTTAAATAAACACACCTAATTTAGAATACTTGAAAACGATTACAAGAAATGTAAGAATCTATCTAAACACATGCAGGAATAAGTACACAAAAGAGTTTAACTAGAAGAATTAAAGCAATACAGAATAGATCTAAACTATTTTCTTAAGAAATATAAATACCAAATAAATGAATATCCTAGTCCTTGGGGGAGTGGGCCCTTGCTCCTCCTCGAATTAGGATTTAACAACTCAGAATTCTCTCAAACAAGAATGGATATTTTATTGATAAAACATTCGGTATAACAAAAAGTATTGGATCTGAGTACTTAGTCTCTTTTCTGTTCTATATCTATTTCTCTATCATATTCTATATATATTTTTATCTACTACAGGTCTTCTTTTATATACATTTTACAATCATAATTGTCTCAACGATTCTGATGAAAATTAATCGTGCCCAGAATAGATGTTGATTTAGATTGGGCTGATCAAACAACTATAAGATAGCTATCCTTGGATCTATGTTCAGAGATCTTCTCATCCCTTCCTGATTGAAAGGGCGTTGATGTAGAATCTCTGGATGTGGTTAAAATATATAAAATTCCATCACTTTCAGAACTTCAGAGAAGTTCCAGAACCATAGGAAATTGTTAAGGATCAAAACCGTGAGAGTTCTGGAGCTATACCCAGGAGTTCCGGAACTAAGTTTGAAAATTCCGGAACTAAATATTGGAGTTCCGTAACTAAGTTCGAAAGTTCTAGAACTAGATGATGACTGTGTAATAGAGTTCCAAAACTAGCTTGGAAGTTCTAAAAGTAATATGTGTTGGAAAATATGCTATCGAAAACATCCTAAACACTACATAATTTATTTCTTCGACCAATTAGAATTTTTTTATTACAAAACTGAATTTCAAACACACAACTTTTCACTAATTTCAGATCTGTTAACATTAGGATCACAATCAATCAAAAGACAGAAAATTACATCTAACTCATATAAGATCAAATAAAAGTCACAAAATGTAATCAAAATTAATAAAAAGGAGAGTAAGATGAGATCACATATTATACATTAATCGGGCATATTCTTGCCTCATCAACCTCAACCTATCTTGTCCCAAATATGTCTTTCCTCTACTAGGTATTGGCCAACTAGTTGATCTCACCGCCTTGACCATGAAATTCTATCACTCATGGATGATTTATAGGGTTACAATCAAATATTACTTTCTCTAGAAGATCAACACAAGACTTCCTTCATCACCCATTGGGGGACCTTCTCGCTATCAAGTCCTACCTTTTGGCCTTAAAACGCTGGTGCTACATATCAGTGAGCCATGATTTATATCTTCCATCACATCATGCATTTACATATTGGAATATTACATAGATGCTCTTCTTGCTAAATCCAAACATCGGGCCAAACACTTGAACATCATTAAAGTCATCTTTGATCGTCTCATTAAGTATTGTGTTCATCTTCAACCAAAGAAGTACGTCTTTGCGCCACTTTTAGGAAAACTCTTTGGTTTCATCATTTCTTTGTGTGGCATATAAGTTGATCCTACTAAAGTACATGCTATTCTAGAAATGCCTCCGCCTACTAATCTCCATCAACTTCGAAGCCTGTAAGGTAAATTACAATCCATTCATCATTTTATCTCGCATCTTTATATATATCAACCATTTCATCATCTTCTCAAGAAGGATGTTTCATTCAAATGGGATGATGAATGTCATAAATCCTTTGAAGCCTTAACACAAAACCTTATTTAACCACCAATGCTCATTCCTCCTAAGGATGACCAACCCGTTTACCTATACATTTCTGCCACTAACCATTCTTTAGGAGCCATGCTTGCTCATCGTGACAAGAAACACAGAGAGCAAGTGGTTTATTACATAAGTTATACCCTCGATGGACTACTAAACTAGATACACCCATGCCGAAAAATTATTCTTAGCCTTAGTCTTTGTCGCCATAAAACTCCGCCATTACCTACTCAACCACAAAACCTTCGTTGTTGCCAATACTGACCCCCTGCACTACATGTATGCCAAACCTTACAAATATTAGTGCAGTAAACATTGGCTCATGCTTCTCAGGGACCTTGACCTCAAATTTATTCCTCAAAATTCCATCAAGGTCCAAGATATCATTGACAAACTTACAGATGCACCCCTTTCCGAGAATCAACCCTCTAACTTTGATTTCCCAGATGAATCCATAGCTAACCTCTCCTTAGATGAACCCACTTACCTCTTGATGGTGAACCTATGCCTTTTTCTTTCAAACTTGATTTTTATTGTACAAACAATATTGTTGAATATGAAGCACTCGTATTGGGTCTCCATGGCTGCGTATGCCTTAGATGTTAATTCAATCAATATCTTTCGTGAATCCCAAGCCAAGTCAATGATATATACTAGTGTTGTAATGAGATACCTCAAAAGTATAAACATCACGTAGACATACTTTTGACCACCTTTAAGCTATTACGAACTTCAAACCAACCCACGCTCTATAAATAAATTTGTAGATACCATGGCCCTTTTGGCTTCTCAAATACTTGCTTCACTCGCCGACTCTAAAATATTTGTCACAATAAAAAGGTTGCAATCACCCTCTTACTTACCTCATGATGTGTACTCCATCGAAACCATTACACACGACCCACGTGACCTTTGGTATAAACAATTTGCAAACTATCTTTCATTTTCCATTCTATATGCTCATCTCACTCGTAATGGACAACATGCCTTTCCTAAAAGTCTCTCTTACTATGACACCATGGGTGGTCTCCTTTATAAGTGCGGCTTCAAGGTATTCTCTTACGATGCCTTAAAAGTTCTAAAATTCCCTACACTATCAAGGAAGTTCACGATGGAATTTGCGGAGGTCACTTTAGTGGTTTAGTTGTCGTAAAAAAATTCTTCACCTTGGCTATTATTGGCCAACCCTAAACCACGATTGTTTGACTATGTCAAATGTTGTATAATATTTAAACAACATGCTAATCTTCATCACATACCTATTCATGCCTTACGGGATGCACGAGACATTTGGCCCTTTTCTCAATGGGGCTTAGATCTTGTCGGCGAGATCAATCCCCATTCTTCACAATGCCACCAATGGATTATAACCGCTACTAGATATTACACTATATGGGTAGAAGCCATATCCCTCATTTCTACAAAATTTGAGAAAATATGTGAATTCATCAACCATCACATCATTTGTGACTTTAGTGTTCCTCATCGTCTCATCACTAATAATGGAAAGCAATTCAAAAACAAAACCTTTGTGTAAGTTGTGTGACACTTATGGCATCCAACTCAATTTCTCGTCACCTTATTACCCACAAACCAATGGCCAAGAAAAATCGACCAATAAAACCTTGAACAAAATTCTTATGAAAGTAGTTGACGATACTAGCAAGGATTAGCATTCACACATTCCTTTCGCCTTGTGGGCTTATCACACTAGTATTCACACTTCAATTGTTGCCACACCCTTTTCTCTAGTCTACGGTACCAAGGTTGTCTTACCTCTCAAAGTCTAGATTCCATCTCTCCACATCTCACTACAAGACATGCTCAATGACGATGAATTTCACCAGGATCGTTTGGCACAACTTGAGTTATTAGATGAACATCATCTCAATGCTCTTGACCATCTCCAAATCTACCAAAAATGTATCAAATGTTCTTATGACAAACGTGTCCATGAAAAAACCTTTCGTGTCGATGACCTTGTCCTGAAGGAAAATCAACATGTAACAAAATAAGAGAAAAGTAAACAGGGAAAAATTTCTCCTAATTATCTTGGACCCTATATTGTTACTCATGCCTATGGATTATGTGCTTATCATTTGTCTTCAATTGAATGTAAACCTAAACCTAATCCTCTCAACGCCTTGCATCTTCGACCATTTTATTATTGACATCAAGTCCTATATTACTTTCTCATCAATTGATTATTTGTCCTTTGAGCATTGTTCATCTTCCATATTACCTAATTTTGAGGATCAATGACTAAACAAGAATCATGTGATTATTCATCGCCTTTCAACTCTATCTTCAATATGAGTACCACAGCTCTACTCATAGCATGATTCTCATGGATAGTTTTCATCTTTTAAAAATTATGGAATCCCATGGTCATTCATCACTCGAAACTACCTCTTTCATAGTTAACTTCTATGTGTTATGATTTTGTCTTCTAAACAAGAACCTAATTTTTCTCTATAGTCTTTTCCATGACTTGAAAGTGTCCGATAATAATACTAATAATAATAATGGGATTCAACTCCTTGAGTCAAACTTCCAAAGACAAAATATGACTTCCTCAAAAAGGGACATCTCTTCTCTCTATCTAGCTGCTATAAATAGATTGCTCCTTGAAGGTGAACTATATAAATTCATTTCCAAAATATGATAAATGTTTCAAAGCTTCCCACATTGATCAAATTCATGAAGAAAAACTACTCATCCTACATAGACTTCCCGCATCGATTAGTCTATCAAAACAAAAAAAACAAAGTAAAAGCCAAAAAAGAAAAAAGTTAACTTTTTCATCATGGACTTGCCTATGTTTGGTCATGGGTTTACGGCTAAGACAATATGTTTTCATACACTAGGTTACGCTAAACCATCCACTTTCACCTCATTGCCTTTTTGCACCCTATTTTTCTCTTTGCTCAAGGTACTTGTCATAAATGCGACATTTTTGATCATCGACTTTCTTCACCATTAGAATAGTCCATTATGCAACACCTTTAGATACTTGTGTTCATAAGCCCATCTTAGGTATGGTAGACTCATTAGGGTTCTTATTAATTAAGCATCTCTTTTACCACCTCTTATCATTCACCTTCCTCATTACTTATTGATTATCCTATACATGACCAGATCATCAACACCTAAATTTTAAATGACTCAACCATGCCTATGACCTAAACTCAACCATGCCTATGACCTAAACTCAACCATGCCTATGACTGCATTCAATCATGCCTAAAATTCACCAACCCATCCCCCTAATTCATCATATTCTTCCCTAGCTTATGGGAGAACTACATCGGCCTGAGGCCCCTTTTCACTGGGGCTATGTAGGTAGCACTTTAAGGGCATGGGGCCCTTGAAGGTTAGCTCAACCACTCTTCACCCTAACCTATTTTCCCCTTCATTTCCCTATTCACATCCTACCTTAGTTTGTTTCCATTTTATATCAAAAATTGGAAATTAAACCAAACAAGAAACAATTGATGAACATTTTTACCACATCATCACATCGTTCGTTTATCATTTTCCCATTTCCACTATAGCAAATATTTGGAAACTTAAACCATAACATGCATATACATCCTCATTTATTTCCCATGTTGCCAATGACTTGGACATTAAAATCAAAATTATAACTTGACTCCATTATGCCTATAACCTGACTCCATCATTCCTATGACCTGACTCTATCATGCCTATGACCTAACTCCATCATGCCTATGACCTGACTCCATCATGCCTACGACCTGACTCCAACATGCCTAACTGACCTAACTCAACCATGCCTACAAGACCTCGACTCAATCATGCCTAATTCACCTAGTTTCCATCACATACATAAATAATAATGGAAATTAAAATAATTACACCATCCATACTATAAATATCATCATCTATATAAATGAGAAAGTCTGTGTATACATACATATGTACACAGATACAAATAAATACAAATATCTCAAATTTCTTAGATACAACCTCACTATCTTCGACACGCAGGTCGGTATATATATCAAAAAAATCAATACAATGATCATCTATAGTGACTAATCGTCACCCCACCTGATATCCTCTGGGCCGGTTTCACATGGCCCCTGCTGCCCTGGTCTCCGTAAACTAGTGGTCTTGTCATGACCCTATCTTAGGGCTCACTGCCCCTGTACTCTTCACACTTTGTGAGTGTGAAATCTAGACATCTCACTCGTGGCTGTTGTGCTCTATACTCTATATAGGTAGGGACATCTATCCTGCGGCCATCGGGTGATGCGATCATATTTCGATTCACCTAGGGCATCCTTGAACCTAGCTATGTGTATTGTCTACGGTGTTGCCATCATCCTATGACCCTATTCTTATACCATGGGACCATGTCCAACCCCTTCCTGTAAAATGGGACCTTGTCCACACGAGCACGTGTAGGTGCCATGCCTATACCTAGGTGCGAAGGGCCATAATCACGTGCTGTGTAGTGGCCGGTGGCCTATAAACTCAATACCTACACTGTAGGGCAACCACCTTTACCCCTGTCTCTATACCCACCCCATACGAGCACCTATCCCTATCTTTACTCACGGTCCTATGGGGATACTACCTATGGCTATAGTTTGGCCACCTATGCCTTTCACCTGTCGGTTGCCCCCGCATTATTCCCAACCGTGTCACCAAGGTAGTCACCTACCCCTGCAGGGCGTCCCTCGAACTAGTTAGGCTGCCCTGGCCTTGGCATTACTTCATGTAGTTATGTTTCCCACCACTTTGTCTATATCTATCACACTAGCATCATCAATCCATCGGTCTACCTCCTAATCCTCTTTTCCTATAGGAACTATCGGATGTGGTAGAGGCATAGGCCTCTCCACGTCATCCCTCATGTACTATGGAAATGGTGGAGGTACATCTGTGGTAACCCAAACTACCGTTTGACCCTGTCAATAGGTATCATCTTGTGTTCTCCTGCACGACACCCCTCTATCCATCGGAGCAACTGTAGCTCCTCAACCATCTACTTATATTATGGGAAGCCCACATATGGCCTCCAAATGATTTCCATGTCAGACAACCCCTCTAGTTCATGACTCTATTAAGCTACATCGTGTGTATCCCTTATCGCTTGGCACTCTCTAATAATAGGTACCCATCACCTGTAGCCCACCCAAACCAAGGCCACCTCAAATTCATCAGGTTGGGGCATGCCCACTAGACGCACACACATGATGTGCTTATATGCCCACCAGTGAAGTAGGAATGTACAACATAGGTTGTACCACTGTAACCACCCATAGGCACATAACTCTTTATATAGCTGCACTAAGAATGTTGGTGCCATGTAAACAGGGTCTTGTCCTCCATCATGTTGTGAAGGACCCCCATCAATGCTTATGGGAATATCCCACCCTCCACATTTGGAAGTGCAAAACAATAGAGTTCCTCCATCATCAGCACCACTAACCTCATCTCCTCTAGATGGGCCCAGTACATATCTCCATAACTCATGTTGGCGCTATGGAACCTCAACTCCATCAGCCCCTCACTAAAAACTGTCAACATCAACTCCTCAGATGCCTCTAAGGAAATGGAATACACCTATGTCCCTACTATTGGCAGTTGTAGGATCCTATAAACATCCTCTAAGGTGATAGTCATCTCACCTGTCGACAAATGAAATGTGTTGGTCATTGAATCCCATCTGTCGATGAGGGTAACCATCAAACTCGCTCTGGACTACATGCCGGTGGCGTCGACCCTAATCAGGTTGACCTCTACCACATGGCACCAATCCTTACCTATAGTGCTCCCTCATACCACTAATAACAAGGGCGGTACCCTATCTCACATCTATAACTAGTCCCTCACCTGCATCCAACAAACCATAACATCATTAGACCTCGACCATACTCCACTTCACCCTTGAACCCCAACCTATTCCCCAGACCCCCTACTCGTGACCTATCTCCCCACCCCAACCTTGACAACTACCTTTCCCCCCATCTCAATTTCACACCCCTCAACTCATTCCTATTTATACCTCTTACCCACGCTATTCTCCATCAACACCATCTTCCTATCTCATGGCTTATCTCCCCACCCACCCTATCTCATCTCTTGGCCTATTTTTCCCTAATACCAACCAGGATCAGTTCTATTAATTGGTATCGGTCTCCCAAAAAACTAGCATCGGTCACCTCATTTGTGATTGATGCCAGCTAACTCCCACCAACATCGGCCAACCCTTGACCGATGTTGGTCACTTATCGTGACAAAAAAATCTGATAAGCCCTACCTATTTTCTCTAAAAAATCCCATATTCTACCCTCCCTACCTACCCTTCCCTCCTCAAATCTCCCTCACCCCAACCCCACTCCTTCTTACCCTACATCAACCTTCCCCCATTCCTATTTCATCCATTTTCTTCCCAATTTAAATTTAATTTCCCCCCAAAAAACCCATTTTACCCTAACTGATTTCTACAAACAAATTTACCTACCACACATAGAAGGGTATCGAATCATCGATATTAAAATTTTCCTCCGTAATTTCTATTTTATTAATGTATGTATTAGGAATAGGATGTTGTTAAGTATAATTAGTAGTGGTGTCCAATAGAAGATAACGACGTTGTCAGTACGGTGCCACCAATAATGTAGAGTATGGTAATAGTCAAAGTACAATAGGAATGTTGTAAAAAATAATATTTGTCGTAAGTGGTCCGGTAATGTTAAAATGTCAAAGTTGGGATAAGTAGAGAAGTAGGGTCTACATGATTAGGAATTAGAAATATTATATTTGTAATAAGGACAAAGAATGATGTCATAAATATTTTGTATATTTTATTTGTGGAAAAGTCTAAAAAAGTGGAACCCATGTGAGATGATAAGGTTTATCTTATCTTAGAAGATAAGCCTACATGTAAAGGCAAGAGTTTAGGCATGGAATATGATTGGCCAGAAGATATTTTCTATCCTATCTTAGAGATAAGGTGGATAAGCCACAATTCCTATAAATAAAGAGGCCACCCCCTCATTTAGCATAGAAAGAAGTAGTGAGAAATATTATATGAGTAAGTGTGTAAAGGAAACCATCATTTTGAAGGTGTGTTAAAGAAGCCATTAAGAGGTGTAATTGTGAATTTTCTCCCATAGTTATTGTTTGAAGGCAAGTGAAGTTAATAACACTTGAAAAACCTCATGGGTGAGATTGTAACAATTTCATGTTGATATTATAATTTACATTGATATTTCAGATTTATCATTATTCCTTCTTATCATAGTCTATGGTATTCTTGTGTTATGTTTTTGTTGTGTTTCCAAATTACATCCACCAAAATAAGAGCTTTGCATTAGTTAATAATCATAGCACGAGGAGTTCGGTGAATAATTATCATAGTCGGATTAGTGTTGACATTTTGGTTAAGTTTAAGGGCCATTCCTCGTTGGTGGATTTTACGGAGAAATATTCCCGGTTTGTTAGAAAACATTTAGAGGGTAACCTTGTTTTTATTGTGCATAGTAGTTACCATGGTAAAGTCACTTTTTACCGTGAATAGTATTTACCGCATGATAAAGTCACTTTTTTTTGTGAATAGTATTTATCACGATAACTTTACTTTTCTTGTGAATAGTGTTTACAATAGTAAAGTCGGTTTTTACCATGAGTAAGTCAAGTTTTACTATAGTTTACCATGGTCATTTCTATTTTCTATTATAGTGATTCCAATTATTTGTGCACATAAGTCTTGTTGGTTGTACTTGTGGGTTGGTATTTCACTGTAGTTACTTTTGGAAATGGGGAAGATTCCTGTTTTTTCAGCCCAATCTAATGAAGATGCTTCCTCTTTCATTCAAGAGTTTAAATGCTCTTATATTTGTAATGGCCTTATAAGAAGGGAACAATAGACTGAATTTTTTCCTGCCTTTTTGGATGGTTCAGCCCTTAGGTGGTTTGAAACACTAGGTGATAATGTGAAAAACTCATGGGATTTATTAACTGAAAGTTTTCTTGAAGAATTTGGTGAACAACAAAATTATGCAGATCTCATGATCGATATCACAAAGCTATCCCAAGGAGAGAAGGAAAAGATAAGAGATTATCATGCTCATGTTCTAGAGCTAAGGAGGAAGCTCGATGCCCAGATCCGGAAGGAAGGATTAGCGGATGGGTTAATGAATGGCGTGGATAATCTCCTCTATAAGCACTTCATTTTTGGGATGAAGCCGGAGATCGGACGCAGTGAATTATGACCGCTCGGCTACCATTGAACAAGCAAAGGTTATTGCAAGAAGGCAAGAAGAAAGCATGGAAGAGGAGCCTAAAGAAATTGTTGCTAAAGTAGAGCTTACACCAAGCACCTTTGGTCAGAATCCTGACCACTCTCGGTGAGCACAAATATTTCTCCTAGTACATCACTGAGTATGAAGATCTGCTCGGGAAGATGGGTCGATTAACTAATAATCTTCTTGAGGAAAAGAATTTAGTTCTCGGGGAGGAGATAGAGGTCCAAAAAGAAATATTTACGAAGTTGTATGTTATGGTTGTTATAAAAGGGTCATTATAAGTATAATTGTCTAGATAGAGCTTCTACATGCAGTACAAGAGATAATGATAAAGGGAAAGCACATGTGAATTCTTTTGATGTAGTAGATAAGAGCATAAATAATGAAGTAGATGTGTTTGTAATAAAAAGAAAGAAAGAAAAAGATAACCAAGATGGAAATGATCCTAAGAAGATGAAAGGAGAAACTAGTAAGAAACATAGGAGAAGAAAGTTAGGTGTGCGGGATTTTTACGATTTCACGGGGACAAGGACCATACTCCATTTTAGACGATCTGTCCAAAAGGCTGCAAATATTACATATGGTCAACTCTTGGCTATGTCTTCGAGAAGAGGTGGGAGGCTGCGAAGTGGACTCAATGCTCAACAAAGGAAGGAAGTTGAGGTCCCTATTTTGGAGCGAGAGCGGATCCCTACACTCCCAAGTGGTGAGGCATTATGTAATGCTATTTCAATTCATGATGTCTTAGTTGATGGAGGTGTTGTAGTTAATGTAATGAATGATTCTATAATGAATATGTTGCGTTTAAAAATTGATCGCCCCTCAACACTTATGTTAAGGTCACTAAATAAAGGAAAAACTAAACCAGAAGGTGTTGTTTCAAATGTGGCAATATTTGTTATGGGTGTTGTATGTGTGGTAGACTTTTAGGTGATGAAAAATAGTACTGTTGCGTACCCAATGTTGTTGGGAAGACCATGGCTAAGGAGAGTTCATGCAAGAAACTACTGGAATGAAGGCTTCATGACACTTTGACGTGGTAGATAGAGGGTGAAGATAAATGTGATCCCGCGGCATCATAAGGTAGAACCTGTGGATTCAAGTGATGAAACTGATGATTGGACATCCTCTGATTACTCGAGTACTAGTGAAGTGGACACTGAAGATGAAGAAAGTGAGGTTGATGTTTCGGTCATGGATATCCTTCCAGTCACACTGACTCATGATCCCATAAAATTATCTGAAGAAGAAATTGATGATCGTCTCCAATAAATAAAGATTGGTGATGTTGTGATGGAGAGTGAGAAGGAATCCTACCTCCAGCTCTTTCGAAGGTACATACACATATTCACTTTTGATTACAAGGAACTCTGTCAAGTAAGTTGGGTAGAACATTCTATTGAGCTAGTAGATGGTACTAAGCCCATAAAGCAAATGCCATATAGAATGAATCCTAATTTATTAGAGGCTGTAAAAGAAGAAATAAATAAGTTACTTGATGTAGGATTTATATTTCTTTGTGGAGAATTCGAATGGGTTTCTCCCATTGTGATATCAATAAAAAGAATGGGAAGCTATGCATTTGTGTTGATTATATGAAGCTCAATAAGGTAACAAAGAAGGATCATTACCCTCTTCCATTCTCATATCGAGATTTTAGATGAAGTAGCTGGCAGAGTCTTTATAGTTTTCTTTGAAGGATATAGCGGATACAACCAAGTTCGTATAGCGAGAGAAAGATCGGTTGAAGACCACGTTCACCACTTCTTGGGAACGTTTTCTTATAGAGTTATGCCTTTTGGGTTGTGTAATGCTCGTGACATTTTCCAGCGACTTGATGAATAGGGTGTTCGAACCCTACATTGGGAACTTCATGAGTATTTACGGATGATTTTTTCATCTATGGGAGCAAGATAGACCACATGCACTTGAGATGGAGACAATATTTCAAAGGTTAGATGAAGCACAAGCCTCACTAAACCCTACAAAGTGTGTCTTTGGATGTTCTAAAGGTGTTTTGTTAGGGCATGTTGTATCCAGAGATGGTATTGGTACTAATCCTGATAAAGTTTCAAAAATCAAAGAGTTACCATTTCTATGAAAAAATTAAGTTGAGATCATTTTTAGGCCATGTGAGTTACTATAGAAGGTTCATCAAGAATTTCTCAAAAATTGCATAGCCCTAATAACTTGATTATTGAAGAAGGATGTTACTTATGAACCAGGAAATAAGGCGCATGAAGCTTTTGAACAACTGAAGGAATCCTGGTGTCTTCACTTGTTTTAAAGAATCTAGATTAGAGCAAGCCATTCATTGTGTATACTGATGCCTCGGATGCGGCACTAGGAAGTGCTCACGAGCCAAAAGGATGAAAATGGGAATGATCATCCAATTTACTTTGGGAGTAGAAAAATGAGCGATCTTTGAGGTAAATTATATCTTTATGAAGCGAAAAAAGAGGCTCTAGCTATCATTTTTGTTGTAAAGAAGTTTAGGAATTACTTGCTAGGGCAGAAATTTATAGTTATAACAGATCATCAAGCTCTAAAATATATTGTCAATAAGCCTAACCCATCAGGGAGGATAACAAGATGGATAATTTTGCTACAAGAATTTGAATTTGATATTATAGATAGGCCAGGAAAGAAGCATGTCAATGCAGATGCACTCTCTCGAGCCTATGATGGTTTAGGTTTGCCTTGTGATGATGATGATTTCCTAGATGCAACATTGTTATCTCTTGACACAATCCCTAGTGAATACATAGATATTTGGAATTATCTAAATGAATTCAAGTTTCCTGATGGTGCCAATGTAAAGACTAAGAGGAAGATTACTCAAGCCAGTCATCCATATTCTATTCTGCATGGAGTATTATTTTGAATAGGACCTGATGGACAGTACAAGAGGGTAGTTGGACATGATCAAGGGAAGGAGCTAATAGAATAATTCCACAATGGTACATGTGGAGGACACTTCTACGCACAACTTACAACAAGAAGGATCTTGGACGCTTGAGGTTATCACTTTGGCCCACTCTTTTTAGAGATTGTTATAATTATTATAAGACGTGTGATATTTGTTAAACACGGGGTAACCATAAGACTTCATCAGCTCCATTATGCCATATTCTTCCACTTGGTCCCTTTGAAAAGTGGGAATAGACATTGAGGTCCACTTCCAACTACCCCACACCAAAATAAGTATATTGTAGTTGCATGCATTATTTAACCAAGTGGGTTAAAGCTAGGCCATTGAAAACAACTTCCATGGATGAAGTGACAAGGTTCATATATGAACGCATTGTCACCATATTTTTGCCCATTAGAAATTGTAACAGATCAAGGAAGCCACTTCATTAATGAGGTGGTAGAAGCCCTAGTCAAAAAGTTTTCTATTAAGCACAAGAAGGCAACAACATACAAGCTAAGCATAAATGGACAGGTGGAATGAACAAATTTTGTGTTGTGTCAAATTCTAGCAAAAGATGCAGCCTTACAGGTACATAAGTGGGATAAAAGGATTCATGCAACATTGTGGGCATATAAGGCAACATCAAAGTCAGCAACATGATACTCCCCATTTCAGTTGGCTTATGACATTGATCCAGTTCTTCCTATTGAGTTTGATATTTCCACTATGAGAGTTATGAAAAATGAAAGGATGGATGAAAGTGATTCAGTAAAAGAAAGGTTGGTACATCTTCATTTGCTAGAGGAAATGAGGGAAATAGTGAAGGATACAAGCTATAAGAAGAAAATGAAGCAAAAGGAATACTTTGATCAAAAGATCCGTTGGTCTCCATTTCATGTGAATGACTTGGTTCTAGTATATGATTCCAGATACAAAAAAAGAAGACAGAGAAAATTTCTTCCAAAGTGGATGGGGCCCTACAAAATAGCAGTTGTGCATGAAAATGGTACATATCGACTGGAGGAATTGGATGGTACTCCCATTACAAAATGGGTCAACCATGACAAGTTAAAGATTTTCCAAGCACCAGCTTCAGAATTTCCATAAGAGTCTACTCAGGGATGTCAGTAGAAGTTAGGAAGGGGGAAAATGTCGACATTAAAATTTTCCTCCGTAATTTCTATTTTATTAATGTATGTATTAGGAATAGGATGTTGTTAAGTATAATGAGTAGTGGCGTCCAATAGAAGATAACGGTGTCGTCAAGATGCGGTGACACCAATAATATAGAGTATGGTAACAGATCAAAGTACAATAGGAATGTTGTAAAAAATAATATTTGTCGTAAGTGGTCCGGTAATGTTAAAATGTCAAAGTTGGGATAAGTAGAGAAGTAGGGTCTACATGATTAGGAATTAGAAATATTATATTTGTAATAAGGACAAAGAGTGATGTCATAAATATTTTGTATATTTTATTTGTGGAAAAGTCTAAAAATGTGGAACCCATGTGAGATGATAAGGTTTATCTTATCTTAGAAGATAAGCCTACATGTAAAGGCAAGAGTTTAGGCATGGAATATGATTGGCCGGAAGAGATTTCCTATCCTATCTTAGAGATAAGGTGGATAAGCCTAAATTCCTATAAATAAAGAGGCCACCCCCTCATTTAGCATAGAAAGAAGTAGTGAGAAATATTGTATGAGTAAGTGTGTAAAGGAAGCCATCATTTTGAAGGTGTGTTAAAGAAGCCATTAAGAGGTGTAATTGTGAAGTTTCTCCCATAGTTATTGTTTGAAGGCAAGTGAAGTTAATAACACTTGAAGAACCTCATGGGTGAGATTGTAACAATTTCATGTTGATATTATAATTTACCATTGATATTTCAAATTTATCATTATTCCTTCTTATCATAGTCTATGGTATTCTTGTGTTATGTTTGTTGTTGTGTTTTCAGATTACATCCACCAAACTAAGAGTTGTGGATTAGTTAATAATCATAGCACGAGGAGTTCCCGGTGAAGAATTATCATAGTTCAGGATTGGTGTTGATATATCCTAGCTCATCATGATTCTATCTGCGTGGTGGCACATTGGACCACTGCACTAGTGGTCCACTTTGATTCCTCTCGCCTCCGCCATCACCGAATTCCCTCCTTACCTCCACCCAATAAAATTGATCACACCGATCTCGTGGACCCACCTATCGAATGACCGATCACCCACTCCGAGGCTAGCCAACTCAACTCTCCATCTCGCTCCATCACTTTCCACTTTTCCACTACTCCTTTTCATTTTCTACTATTGGCAAATGACAAATGATTCCACAAAAAGTAGAATTTTCCTTTTTAATCCCAATCTGATCGACGGACATTGGTCATATTGGTGCCCTAGCCAACCTGTCGTTGGTCAACATGTAACCAGCATCGGTCATACTTCAAACTAGGTGCCCTTACCCCACTCCCTTTTCACTGTCGCCACTCATGCTCACCCACTTTTTATCATTCCAGCCACCCATTGAAACATACCTACAAACCCAACCTACCCCTACATTTCCTTTGCTACATCTTAGGAGTTGTTATTTTACCTATACCTTGGCCTTACCCATGCCATGACCTATTTTCCTGAACTTGACCTACTTGGTGTGACCATTAACCTTATGTACTTGTTATACCTTGCAATGTTTTTACCTATATTGTTTTATCCTAACAAACATACCTTGCCTATTGTCGTGTCATTTATCCCAACCAATATTTTTGTGTACCTGAGCATACCTAAATGTTCTTACACCTGACCTACGTTGTGTTTCTCGACCATATCCTATACCTTGGATACCTGAATCACTTCACCCTTGTTTGGATAAACCTATTGACCTTGCACGATGTAGAGTTTGCAAGCTCTTAAACCTTGTACCGTGTTGCGCACTCTATACGTGTGCGTGCATTTGATTTCAATTACCCATGACTTGATTTTTACCATGACCTACTACCCATTACCCGAGTTGACCATCACCTTTTCCCTAAATACTCAAACCTTTCCTTACCTATCTTCCCCACCTACACCTTTATCAAACCACTCATTGATTCGCCTTACACCTCATCGATTGCCTAGTTTGAGGGGGATCACCTTCAACTACAAATGGGGCAATCAATTCCTATTTTTTCAGCGTAAACGCTTACCAATACAAGCTCACAAGCTACGCAACTAAAAGGAGCAAAATGTAAACACCAAAATTGGGTCACACTCCCCTTGGTCCCCTTTCGAATAACCAACTTAAACACATTTACCTAACCATGACCCTTATACCCCACATTAATATTAATTTAACTCTTTTCAATTAAATTAATACTCATCCTCACTTCATTCATTATTTAATTACCTCAATTAAAACCAATTTCCACCTCACCTAGACACCTCACCATAGACCTATTCATAGCATGCTTCCATAACTAACTAAGACTTAGCCCTACTTACCTTAATGAACTAGGACTTAGTACAACCCTAAAATCACATGCCTATTATCCCTCTAACCACTTTCCCATGTATCTAAGTGAAACGTTTTCATTTAGAACTGGAAAAATGAGAAAACTCTAGGATAGGATAGCCAAGATATGCTATTTTGGGAAACCTAGGATATCCCACCTTAACCAACATTGGTCAACCCGAAACCAATGCCAGTAACCCTAAACCATCGTCGGTTACCATATAACCATTATTTGCAACCTTGTTTAGAGGTTAGACACATTCTCAAGTTTTAGAGAAAAAGATATCTGCATGCAAGAAAAAACCAAAGCTCTTTCACACATCCAGTAGCCATAACTAGCACTTTGACCCATGATCGAAGGCTTTTGCATTCACGGGAGCACTACGGGAAGCACAAATCACGAAACTAATCACAATTTCACCAATCAACCATCACCACCACCCAACCATTGAACCTGCATAGCAGTGTGTCTCTAACCTACACCACTTCATTTCCATTTAGTTTATAAAGTTATTCACCTTTTTTATCAACCATCGATTATATTTACACCCCACCGCTTATTGCCTTCCCGTGAACCCGAACCTTTCCCATCAATCACAACCATTTTAATCATCTTTTTCTACTCTCGGGTACTTCGAATATTCCCAACATCTCCCCAAACCTAAACCAACTCTTCACCATCTTTACTCAAGTCTCACACAAATCCCCAAAACCATGAAGCTGTTGAGTTATTAGCGGCGCACAATAACCGTCATTGGTTCTTACTAAACCATTGTCGTCAGTCATACCAGCATCGACGCGTCGGTCTCTATATTTCGCGTCTTGCTAATACCAGATCCTAATAACCCTTTTCCAAGTGACCCTAGTGACTCAGAATCTAACCCTAACTTGTTCTAGCACCTTAGTTGTTTACCTTATTCCCAGATCTTATCATAACCTAGCATGTTCTGTTAGATTTGTTTATTGTATTTGGATGAGATACCTAAATCATATAAACTACTATAGGATTCTATTTATTTACGTTATCTACTACATTAAATTGTATTAAATAGTGGGTTGATTGCCATCGAGGAAGTATCACACTTTCTCGGATCTAGCATACACTAGGCATCCCACTAATATATATTATTTATTCCTACTTTTTTGGTCTTTTTGTGTATTTCAGGTAGTTCCTCCTAGCCAAAAGGAAGCTCTCACAGTCAACATTGGATCAAGAAGTTAGAATGCGCGTAACAACCTCCAATTGACCATCACTACATGTATTCCTCCTTGGCCCATTACCCTTATTTGTTTCATCCAAATCCTTAAAGAAAATGGTGAAACATTTTTACACGCCCGGTGGGACCCTCTCTTGGGTTCATTACATTTTCTTCATATAGGGAAAAAAAATTTGTGTGTTTCTTTCATTTCAAAAATTACACATTTAATCTTCTCCTTGGTGATATTCCTTTCTTCTAATTGTCTAAAGGAAATTTGTCATTTGGGGCTTAAAATGAACCACTTCTTTTCTTGTATTGCATTAGTGAAAAAGAATCCCTATTCCTATTCATCATTTGCTACATCAAATATCATATTTTGATTTGGGTTTAAAACAATTGGATTGCATTCGATGTTTTGCACTATAGCTCACATTAAAAATAAGGGCAACCTACATGCTTAGAAGTCATTCCCAAGTGATGGTTGACACAATTGAATCATAGAAAGCACTTTCTTCACTCTCTCTCTCTCTTTCCAAACTACACAAAAATTATAATATACACACCTTATTAAATGAAATCTTACATGGGAATGCCTGTCATCAATCACACGATCGGATGATTGTGAGGTAATCCCCAACTTATTATCTTTGTCCGCTACCCCATCAAAGGAAGGACTTCCTTTGCCATAACATAACCTAAAACCTCGCCCTTTAGATTTCATTTTTCATAGGATGCCTTCCCAACCAAAAACTCTGTTCTAAATTCACGTGCTACAGTCATAAATAGCATAAGCTACAACAAATATAAAATTCACTTTTAGGACTACATGTTTTCATAAATTTGTGCTTGACTTGTGTTTTGAGGTGAGAGGATACGTTTTCTTCATCTTTCTTTTTCCTTTCACACTCTACCATCATAGTTGGAGTATTCTGACTTTCTCTAAGTGTGTCAGGGCCTCATCCTATCATACCCAGGCTTCTAGGTTGATTCTTCATACAATCTAAATTCACAACACCTCATTTTTCTTCATTTTTCAAATTTCACAGTAACCGACATCGGTTTACATCTGACCGGCATCAGTTTACCTAACCAACATTGGTTCCTTATTTTTTGGTTAGTTTACCCAGAGAACATTCATCTCACCTTCTTTTCTATCTAAAATTTTATGTGTGTCACCATACTCTTTGTATTCTGATCATAGTCCTCCAATATAGTCTCCTGTCTAACAGTCACCAGTTTCTACTTTATTTTTTGAAGTTTTTATTCTTCATAAGAACTGGCCATCGGTCACACCTTAACTAACATCGGTTCTTGCAACCGGCATCGGTCACCCTGTTTTTATTTTTATCAAAATATTTACCCAATTTTCCTCTCGAAATCTATTTTTTCCCATCTCTGCTACCCCCTATGTCATTTACAAAGTACAGTTCACTTGATTTACGTTGATTCACATGGTGTTGACTCGCAGCCAAACTAACACCCTCATGTTTCACACTAGTTGTCGACCACTCATACCTACTGTCACCATCGTCCATTCTATCAACTATGGATCCGACTCGTTTATCACCATCACCACCGGTAATGACAAGCGGTTTAAGACTCCTTGTCTAGAATCCCACTTCCCTCTAGTACTACCTTGCTCATTCTTCCACCCAAGATTCTTTAAGACAGTTAATATACAACATGCCCGTATCTATCCCTCCAACTCTAGCCCCCACTTTTACATCAACTAGCACCGAGTTTAGTGCTACCCTCATCCACTTTATCACATGTGGTGTATCAGCTAAATCCCACAGCCACTATAACCACAACATCTACGTCATAGATCACACCCGCGACATCGATTGTTCCTCTGATAACCTCTACGAGTATAGCTCCATCTACACACCCCACTTCCCATATACCCATTTCATTGCAACCACCTCCAGTGTCGGCAGCTTACACCCCTTTCCAAAACCTTTTCCTTTCTATCATGTAATCCTTACCCCCATTCACCACTAGAATGGTTACGACTACTCCCCTTTTACACATACTACCAACAACCCCCAACCTCATCTATCGCTTATGTTGGCTATGTGCCACCCACATCTATTCCTTCTGCACAGTTCTCATATCCAGTGCCACCATATACCAGCATACCACCTACCTCGTACCTTCAAATGCTGTTAGGAAATAAGAGATAAAATATGTGGAATAATCCCTCACAGAATCACAATAGTAGAAACTAATATGCAAAAAATATTACAGATCTCAAATTAAATTACGAGAATAAAATAAAACAACACAAAGAGACAATATTTAACGTGGTTCACCCAACTTGGGCTAGGTCCACTAAGAATCACTTGCTTAGATTTTATTACAAGCCACCGATCTCTCAATACAATACCTATATCTGTTTAGAGCTATGCTCAACAAAATCTATAGAATTCACAACTGAATTCAAAACACATCTGCAATATTACATTATCCCTACCATATGCATAAAACCATATAAGTAGACAATTGCTTAAGCAGTTTTACAAAACCGTGGGTATTAAAACCATGGGCCAAAACCATCCCATAAACCTATGGGTCAAAAATCCCACCCATATGAGAAAAGCATGTTTCCCAGTATATCGGGCACATAACCCCGATAAGACAACTATGGAAAGTGTACAGTACTCTTAGTGTACAGTCTTCAACACTTTCTCACATGAAAACAGGCTCCACAACCTAACAATCTCCCACTTGGAGACTAGTTTTCCTCTAATAAAGCTTCTCAACCCTTCACTAGTTTCCGTGAAGACCAACCAAAGCTGAAAACAACTTCATTTTTTTCCTTTTGACCACCTTAGTCATCATGTCTCTGAGATTCTAACTAGTATGAATCTTCTTGACTTCAACTTCTCTTCCTCTAAAGATGTCCCGATGAAATGGTGCCTTAACTATATATGCTTCATCCTAGAGTGGAAAGAGAAGTTCTTAGCTAGGTATATAGCACTCTGACTATCACTATGCAACTTTCCTTCCTCTTGCTTATGCCCCAACTCCTTAAGCAATTGTTGTAACCAAATCATTTCTTTGCTTTCCTCTGTGGTTGACAAAGCCACCAGCTTCTGTAGTCGTGAAATCCAGCTCACTACTATCCCACCTATAGTGTAAACTTAACCTGTCGTGATCCTCATGTTGTCTACATCTTCAGCCATATCTGAATCTACATAACCACACAAAGTGGTGTCTGATCCACTGTAGCACAAAACTGTCCCCATGGTCCATCTCAAATATAGAAGGATCCACTTTACTACATGTTAGTGATCTCTGCCTAGATCACTCATAAATATACTCACAACTCCCACTACATGGGCAATATCAGGCCTGGTGCACACCATGGCGTACATCAAATTGCCAACCGTTGATGTGTAAAGTACCTTGGACATTTGGTTTCTCTCCTGCTCTATCTTCAGACACTACTCCTTTGATAACTTGAAATAGGCACGCCAAAGGAGTCTCAACCAGTTTATAATCGTACATTAAACCTCTCCAAGGCCTTCTTAATGTACTCTTCCATAGATAAAGTCAACTTCCGTTCCTTCCTATCCCGAGATATCCTCATACGTAGGATTTTTGGCTTCCCCAAATCCTTCATAAAGAACGGATTCACTTAGTTGCTTCTTGAGTACTTTTATTTCTGCATGTTTTCACCTACAACCAATATGTCATCCACATACGAGAGAAAGGATAATATAACTTCCATCCTCAAATTTCTTCGTATATGTATGCAATGGTCAAAATGACATCTAATATAACCTTGCTCCATCATGAAGCTATGTAATGTCTTATACCATTGACATGGAGCTTCTTTCAAGCCATATAATATCTTCTTCAGCCAGTTTGCACACCATCTCCTCTTTACCTTTGACCTCATAGCCTTAAGTTGCTAAAAAAATGGTTCCTCCTCCAAATCACCATGTAGAAATGTAGTATTTACATCAAGTTGTTCTAAGTGCAAGTATTTTCTGCAACTATTCCTAGAACAGTTCTAATAGAAATCATTTTTACTACAGGAGAAAAAATATCATCAAAATCTATACCTTTTTTTGTGCAAACCCCTTGACCACCAACCAGGCCTTATATCTTTTCTTGCTTCCTTCTTCATCTTTGACTCTAAACACCCACTTGTTCTGTAATGCTCTTTTTCCTTTGGGTAGCTTCACCAAATCCCATGTCTTTTTATCCATGAGAGCCCGACACTCCTCATCCATGGCTTGCTCCCACTTCTTCCTGGCATCTACCTACATTGCTTCATTAAAGATCTCTAGCTCTCCACTATCAATGAGTAAAAAATAATAAATAGAAGGAGAAAAATTCCAAGTTCTCTTCTTACCCTAGAAGACCTCCTGAATATAGGAGTTTGGGGTTCCTGTTGAGGAGGTTCCTGAACTGATTCATGTGTCACTTTCCCATCCGGAAGATCCTCTACTACTACATATTCTTTCTTGGATTCTTCCCTGTTTTCCTGCAACTACTACTTATACATGACTTTCTCATTAAAGACCACATCCATAGAATGAATGATTTTATTGTCCTTAATACTCCAACATTTATATCCAAATTCATCACCACCATAACCAATGAAAGTACATTTTTCTGATTTAGCCTCTAGCTTGGTCCTATCATCCTTGTCTATATGGACAAACACCTCACATTCAAAGACTCTAAGAAATGAATAATCAAATTTCTTACCATACCAAGCCTCCTTAGGTATGCCTCCATCCAAGGCACTTGAGGGTCCTCTGTTTATCAAGTACACAGTTGTTCTCACCGCTTCTTCCCAAAAAGAAAGAGGCAGTCCTGCATGTAACCTCATTCACTTAGCACGTTCCATTATTGTTATGTTCATCCTATTTGAAACCCCATTCTACTGCAGAGTTCTTGGAACCATATTTTGCCTGTGGATTCTATTCTTAGAATAGTAATCATCAAATTCATTGCTGCAATATTCCCCTACATTATTTGACCTATTTCATTCTGTACCAAAGCTTTCCATTTAACAAAAGTGTCAAATACATCAAATTTGTTTCTAATAAAATAAACCCAAACTTTCCTTGTTGCATCATCAATAAAAATAACATAATAACTTGAACCCCAAGAGATGATACGAGTGGCTCCACACATTAGAATGCACCAACTCTAACTTACTCTCTTTCTTTGTAGGTCCAACCTTGAGAAACCTTACTCGCTTCTGTTTCCCATATATGTAGTCCTCACGTAACTCCAAACTTGTCTTTGTATATCCGGGAAAGTCCTTCTTTATGATCTCCATGCCCTTATGGCTCATATTGTGTTCAATGAAAAATTGTAAAAGCCATGGATTTGGGGTAAGAATCTCTAAAGAAACCCCAAAGGATTTTAACAATCTAATCAATGGACCATGTGATAAGAAATGAGCAATGTTCTCTTCTTTGCATACATTAATTTGAAATAAACATGCAAACTAAGAAAATGAAGTTAATCTCTATTCTTTGAAATCTTGAAATAAAGAACCTAAAAGGATCTAAGCATTTAGTTTATGTGTTAAGAGAAAGAGATCTCCCATTAATGTCTTGAGGACAATGGATATTTCCTTTTACTCCATGTTAATGTTATGAAATATAAGATTAAATGCTTTTAGCTCAAATGGAAGAAGATGAAATACAAACTAAAGCCTAAACAAATTGCTATAATTTGTGCTAGGAAGAAGAGAGAATTCGAGGAAATGAGAAAGGGGTATAGCCCTATTTATATTTTTGGTTTGGAAGAAATAGGAGAATTGGGTGCATGTGGGACAAAGGCTAAAGTCCAAAAAGCACTTTTAGCAAGTCAAAGTGTGATTTGACTATGTTATAGGGTAATTAACCTAGGTTAGATTAATTAATCTCTCTTAGAGAGTAATTAGGGTTCTGGAAGGGTTCTGAAGGGCTTAATCAATCCAACAAAGTGGATTGATCTTCCGGGGAGCTAATAGAAGCAAGCTAGAAGAGAATAAGAAGCTAATGTAGTTAGAACGAGGCTATAATTGCCTATTTAAATGGTTTATAAGAGGAAAAATGACCAAAAGGGTGTTGTAGGAAGGGATTTAGATAGGTCTAGCGGCGTGTGTGCCATCAATTTGCAAAAGGAAGAAGCATTAGTGCACCATTAGAAATAATAGTGTATTGAGCAAACTACATGTGTCTACATTTTCCCCTCTTTGAGGTGACGTAAGCGACGTCACTTCAAAGAAAGTAGACAAACATAAGCAAGTAGAAATTTTTGAAGGGGTAGAAGAAAACTTAATAGGGTGAAGGATGACAAATGCCCCCTCGAGTGTCGATGGGGTGATGAAGAAACTCAATCGACGATTGAAAAAGAAACAAATAGAGAGGAAAGTGTTGAGTGAAGACAATAAGCTAAAAGGAAAAAGGGATATTGAGCTATCCGCAAATCAATTGCTAACAATACTTAATCATCATAATGCTTAGAATCCTCCTCATGGGTCCTTATTAAAATGTGAGCATGCGACGGAAGCGTAAAATGACATTAAAAGCCAAGATACAAACAACCATCTTCTGCCAAAAATGACCAACTCCATGCAACATACACGAATGTAATGCAATACGAGAAATAAATAGAATCACCTGATAGGGAAATAAGTACAATCACACACACTTAAACCAACAACGTTCAAGATAGTTTTATAAATATTTTGTTATCGAGATGAAGTCCCAGATGTTATGATAAACAACAAGGGTGAAGAATGATGCCCCAAGTAAGGTGTATTATACAAGGGGGAAGATGGAGGACACTTCTGTCCTATGAAAAAGTAATGTGCATGACAAAAATAGTACTAGGCGATTGTTAGTGCCCCAGAGTACAGACGAAGTAATCAACATAGCTTGTTTAGGTGATTGAAGATTTTGGTGATGCGCAAGTTGTTATTTCAAACAATTTTGAGAATGTCAACAAGATTTGGGATGAGTGCCATGTAATAGACATAGATTTCAGCCGTAGATGATCGGTTTAACCAATTTTGAGCCATTTTTGATACTTTCCAATATTTTGTGGTTTTTAAATATTTTTGTGATATTTTTTTTTTTTTAGGTTTTTGATTGGTCAGAAGAATTTCAAAATATCAAATATCTCTTAAAAATACGTGAGGGTGATAGTGGGAAGGAAGAGTTTGTCAAAAATCTTAGAATATACGCCCACAAGAAGAAAGATGGGTTGAGAATAATTTATTTAAAATAAATTAGTAAATAATTATCACGACGGGGAAATAGATGAAAAATAGAGGAAAAGATAGGAAGAGGCACTTGGAAGTTTTGTAAATTACCTCGGCTGATGAAGAAGTGACTGTTGGATGGCACGAGGTGCCCAATGTGTGAAAATTAGTAAAAATAATTATTTTAATACAAAAATAATTATCACAGTGGGGAAGAAGAAGGTTAGAATGATCACGGTAGAGAAAACATGCCCTAGGGGCATCACGATGGGTTAATATACCCACCTAAAGTCGGTAAAACAAACATGACCAAATCATTTCAACCGAGCCTCTGCAAATTTTTACCATGAGTGAGAGTGATAGACCTTGGAGTGAGATGGCGAGGATACCGAGGAGGATGAGGCACGTGGATCGCATCTAGGAGTACATGCGGGACCCAGCGGATGGACCATTCGTGAGTGCCCTAACCCCCTATTAATTACGCATTTAATGCAATTTTTAGGGTTTTCTAGGGTAGGTAGAAGAAATTTTGACACATGCACATAGGCGTGTGCATCAGATTGACAGGTACATACACACACATGCATCAAACAAACACGGATGCGCACGCACATCCATTCGTAGGAGATAGGGATGCGTACACGTACCTATTTAGTAGAAGTGAGTACATGCACATGTATCCATTGGGAAAGGTAGGTATGTACACGCATACCCATAGAAAAGATATTAGAGGGGGCACACATGCATCAGTTAGGTTTTGAATGGTCACGCGCACGTGTGTGCATCGAATCGGGTGCGTGGGCATCATCATCTTGGGCAGTAAGCATCCTACATTTCCTCGCACAAAAAAAAGAGAAGGTCTGTGTGTGTATGCGTTTACAAGGGTTGACATGCATTGTTTAGGGTGCGTAGGTGCGAAAGAGAGGTGCGTGCACGCTAGAATGAAGTAAGAAAAGACATTTGGCTAGAAAACAACCAAGTACAGAAGAATATAGGTGAGATTATTTCAGAAGAAAAGAATAGTTAGTAAATTAGATGTATTAAAAGCATTATTTTTCCTTAGAAAAATATATAGAAATGTCAGATGTCTAACACTTGCATTGATTTTGCAACATATGTTACATGTTCTTGAGAATCACAAGCCTCTGACCACTTAGCTGTGATAGAGGTGTAGTTTGATGAGGATGATAGAGCGACCCTGGTGAGTCTTTTACATGTGATGAGGATTGTCCCATGTGGCAGAGATGCCACAAATTACTTTAGATCACAGCCTTTTGATGGCCATAGTAGAGCGATGGCACAGTGAGAGCCAGTGCTTTTGCCTCCCTACCAAGGAGATGACCATTACCTTAGAGTATGTATGACGCATCATCAGGTCTCGATTCAGGGACAACTTATCGAGATGATGAGATTCTAGAGCGACATTGGTGTCATATCACACATTTGTTCAATGTTCCTACCATACCACGACACGGGATGTCCATCAAACTATCTCGATGTATAAATGATCAGAGTTAGACTACGTAGTGGTCTATATGATGGCTCTTGTCAGTGGAGTTCTAATCCCTGACAAGATTGGTGCTTCATTTCCACTTGGACTCCTGGGAGTGATTCTCGGCTTGGTGGAGGGACAAACCTACTGTTGGGGTCAATGCATATTAGCACACTTGTATTGGGATCTCCATTTGATCACTTACTACCGTCAGAAGATGGTAGGACCTACCCATTTGTTACAGATTTGGGCGTGGGACCACATTGCCATTGGTCGCCCCCTAGGTGTGTTGAGAGTTCGGGCTCCCGACGAGCCTTCTACGATGGGTTGGGTCCTGGTAGGGGATGATGTGCGACCCTTCATGGGAGTTACATACCACTACAAGCATGAGTTAGATGAGCTACGATAGGCTTCCATTACATGGAGGCCTTACAAACATTTTCAGTGGCCAGAGGATGGTCTAGAGCTCAGCACTGCTATCGTTGAGCATTTTATCTTGGGTAGCCACACTATATGCGGGAGTTATACAGAGTAGATCGATGTCAGCGGTAGTTTGGCCTTACCTAGGATGTTCTAGGCCAGATAGATGGTATGCTCATAGAGCTAGAGAGCATTTTGATATGGGACCACAGATTTCCCTGCATGACAGAGCACTGGCTAGCTTTCGACAGGTGGCACCTGTTATTTGGGTGCCACTTAGGCATTAGAGATCGGGCACTATGCCAAAGTATGGACCATGGTACCAC
This sequence comes from Taxus wallichiana var. yunnanensis, assembly GCA_018340775.1. Lineage (NCBI taxonomy): Eukaryota > Viridiplantae > Streptophyta > Pinopsida > Cupressales > Taxaceae > Taxus > Taxus wallichiana. The sequence continues at coordinate 906,582,528 of CM031240.1, read as the reverse complement.
GGTGTGCTCCCGCATCGTTTGAGCATTCCCAGAGCAGCATATGAGATTGGTGTGAGGCCTCCTCCAGTGGGGCCTCCTAACGATGGCAAGGGCGGAGATGATGATCAGCAATGTTGAGGGTGGGCCCCATGCACACCAAGATGTCGAGGTAAGGGACGGGGTCCCATACCCACAACAACCAGGGATAGGCCCCTAGGCCGAGGCCAACGTAGGCATACGGGGATGTGGATATAGAGTTGCCCCAGTGGGCATTTCAGCGGGGATTTATACCCCTCTTTCAAAGCAGTACTACCAGAGTAGGGCCCACCTTTTGATATCCCAGAGAGTAGTAGCACTGGTGGGTAGCGATCTACTCTTTAGTAGTAGTTACAGGAAACCATCGTTGTATGCGATTACATGTGGTGGCGAGAGTGATACTGCGAGGACCCATGTAAAGGCCCTCACATCGAGTGAGATCGAGAGGCACTTGCGTGTAGGTATAGATTTTTGTGAGAGAGAGATCAGGCTCGGGCACATGCCACTCAAGGAAGTGATAGTGTTGCATGGTAGAGTCAGGTGTAAGAGATGGCTGCATAGGGGGCTTAGATATTGAGCCTCCTACACCAGTCCCAGACTTAGGTGTGGATGGTTGTTGCCCAGAGGGATCATGTATACACATGGTCACAGGGTTATCTTGCACAGAGGGATGAGGCACGAGCCCAGGTGCAGACTGTTACCAGAGAGAGATCGAGAGGCTGCCTCCTTGAGATAGGATGAGGCTGATTTAGGTAGAGTGACAGGTGAGTGCGATGTTTCCCTTTAGGTAGCCCTCACCTCTGGAGATGCTTGACTTGATCCGTGATGCTACGAGGCTCGGTGGTGAGGCTTTATTTTATAGGACTACCTACTTTAGGGTAGTTCCCATAGCAGTAGTGTGTGTACCTTGTCTTGAGATCGAGAGATGAGCATGATAGGTTCTAGGTCATGGAGATTAGGCCATTCATCGAGATCAGTTAGGCAGCCTATGCTAGAGTAGTCAGCTAGACAGGGGCCATCTAGACAGTTTGGTGGCCCACCTAGTGCAGGTCCTTCTTAGCCACCATTGTTCCGTCGACCAAGTGACAGACCTGGGAGTCCCGATGAGGGCGAGAGTTGTGGTTGAGCTCTACCTTCTTTTTGTTGTATCAGATATTTTGTATACATGCCTCTTATGAAGGTTGATTTCGATGTATAGCTTTGTATACCATTATTTTGATGATGCCTCGTGATGAAGGCTTGATTCTTTTGATGCATGCCCTTTTTTATGGCACATTGTATCGATGATGTATTATTTTGAGTACTGACCTGGACAGTTATACATGTATATATATATGGACATTTGATGTATCATTATATGATGGATTTATGATGTATGATTTGTTCTTTCTTTCATGTATGTGGCATATCTTAGATTTAGAAATGTATGTATTTCCTTCTTTCATATTTGATGATGTATCTATAGATGGCACCACATGTTTTTAGATTCATGAGTTATTTTGAGTTTTTATGCTAGCACTTGGGATGATACTAGATGATATTGGTGTGGGGGGATAGATTTGTGATTATGCGCAACCCCTCTTGCCCCCATTGATGATACGATATTTGATGATTAGCTTAGCATACATGCATGATGTAATACTTAGCATTTTTTTATATATATGATGTAGTGAATGATGTTAGAAATGTGATGAAATGATAGATGATAGATGTGATAACAAACAACTGTGCAAAAACACACAAGCAAAAGTTAACAAAACTAAACAAATATACACATACAACAAACTACTAATAAACAAACACATATGTAAAAAACTTAACAAGAGATAAAAATGAGATCTAATCTAAGCAAGTAAAAATGAACCCTAAAAGGATGTACATAACAAACAAAGAAATCTACAACAATTGTTTACAAGCATGAGAGCCCTCAAATGTATGTAATGCAATACACAATTTAAATCAAACAAGATTCAAAATTTGATAAGCAAATGATCCATTTAAAGAACTAACAATTCAACAGACTAAGTACACCAAAACTATACAAACCAACAACTAAAAGTAATTAAAGCACTACTTTGTTTTTGTGGGACAACATTGACATATTTTCTAATGTTTTTGGGTTTATCTAAGAAGATAAGTTTTCATGGCTACGTTTGTCACTTTTTGTCTAGGTTTCCCAAAGATAACATTGTGAGATGAATGTAGCTTTATCCCTAGAAAGGGAAATTTTCCAAATGTTTAGATTTTTGTGTATTGTTTCCTAATGTTTTTGTATTTTCCAAGGTCATGTTTTGAAAGCAATGTACAAGAACAATGAAGCGTGTATGCCCCTAGCGTGATGTGGGAATATACAAAGGGTAGAATGCCACACACGTATGTGTAGGAAGATGGAAACATGGTATTTTTATGCTCAGTGTTAGATGGGCGTATACAAAGGTAACGTCCTTCATGCAGATATAAGAGAAAACAAACCAGATCATGGCAAGGAAAAGGTGATCCTAGTAGGGTTCCTAGACCTAGCAAAAAAATTCGTATCTAAAAAGTGGTAATGATTACCCATCCTTCTCGTAAGAGTAACTTGTGTCCGGAAAATCTTCCTTGAGCGCCAAAAACTGGTTTTCACTCAAAGGCTTGCCCCCTGTGCCACAATTGTGTGGTTTTCACATGAGGACGACCTGCTTTTTCTTTACTATTTTCTCATTTTTCCATTTTTTTGCTTGTTTATTTTCTTTATTTTCCAATTTTTAGTTTTTATTTTGATATTCTCATCATGCCTAAGCATAGAACCTCTTTAAGTGCATGGAGTTCATAGGTTCCTAAGCTCTTCACCATTTGAATATGCAAGTTTGTAGGCCCCTGATCCATATTTTGCAATTACAACATAAGGACCTAACCAGTTAGCCTCAAACTTGCCTTTCTTTTCTTTGTCTTTAATGGTGTTCTTTTGATTTTCTTTGAGAACTAGATCTCCTACATCAAATTCCTAATGAATGATGCATTTGTTATATCCTCTAGACACTCTGTTATGATAAACTTTTAGGTGATTGAGCGCTCGATACACCTTTCATCTAATAGTTCTAACTCTGCGGTACCGAGCAACTCTATAGTCTTCATCTTTATCAAGATAGTCCCTGAGAGATATTCTCGGAGAGGAAGCTCCACTTCCAAATGTATGATGGCTTGGTGCAAAGACAAGTGAATAAGGGGTCACACCGGTAGGAGTGTAGATGGAAGTACGATAGGCCCAGAGGGCGAGGTGTATCTACTAGATGCCAATTACGGCTGGTTTTACTGACCATTTTCTCCATAATCCACACAAGGGTTTTATTGGTGGCTTCTACTTGTCCATTACCTTGAGGGTAATAAGGGGTAGACCACTTAAGTTGGATATGGAAGCGTTGACACAATGTTTTAACCATTTTATTTTTGAAGGATTTACCATTATCAGTGACAATGGCCGAGGGGATCCGTAACGGCATATGAGATGGTTCATGATGAATTTTGAAATCATGCACTTGGTGACATAGGTAAGAGGGACAACCTCTACCCATTTGGTAAAGTATTCGGTGGCGGTGATGATATGAGTATGACCATCTGATGAAGAAGGATGGAGCTTCCCTATGAGATCTAGGCCCCATTTAGAGAATGGCCAAGGTGTTGCAATAGGTCTGTAAGGCTTGTGCCGCGCATGTATTAAATTTCCATATTTCTGGCATAGTTCACACTTCTTTACTGAAGTTATAACAATCGGATTCCATGGTAGGCCAATAATAGCCTACTCTCAATAGCTTTTTAGCTAAGACCATGCCACTAGTATGTGCTCCACAAATACCACTATGTACTTCCTTAATTACATGGATAGAATCAGCAACATCCAAATAGTGAAGTAGATTCCCGTCGTATAGCACACGATAAAGGGTGCCTCCTAGGAGGGTATAATGGGCTATGCGGTGAATAAGGGCTTTCTTTTCAGAATGGGTGATGTCAGGGGGAAGGGTGTCATCTTGTAGGTATTGGAAGATAGGGTCGTACCAAGGGGATAAAGGACCAACAACTTCACATGCCAAACATGACTCCGACATATCATATGCAAGTACTTGTAAATGTTCCACAAAGAAAGGCATCTTGCTTTCTTCAGGTGCTATGTGTAAGAGAGACCCAATAGTAGCCATAGCATCCAGTGGATCTATTATGCGACCTTGGTTTTTGTTCAAATATGACTTGTGTGAAATATTCCTTCAAAGTTTCAACCATTTTCTTATATGGAATAAGTTTCTCATCTTTAACCTTGTACTCATCATTAACCTATTTTATGATAAGTTGAGAGTCCCCAATGACTCGCAGTTGTCTATTGATATTCCATGTAATAGCTAGCTTGAGGCTGGTGATGAGTGCTTCGTACTCTGTAATGTTATTTGTACACGGGAATCCCAACCGGAATGCTCATGGTATGACATCGCCATTTGGAGTGATGAGCACCACTCTGCTCCTAGATCCATGGAAGGTAAAAGATCCATCAAAATGAACCTGCCATTCCACGAATTCCTCAATATACATCATAGACGCATCTGGTAAATCTAAGCATAGGGGTTCCATTCCTGGGAGAGGAGCTTTTGCCAACTGATCAACTAGTACTTGTCCTTTTAAATACTTCGATTTACAAACTCGATCTCAAATTCACTTAGAAGAATGATCCAATTAGCCATTCGACTGTGAGGGCAGGTTTGGATAAAAGGTATTTGAGAGGGTCAACTTTGGATATGAGCTTGGTTTTATTATTCAGAGATAATGGCGAAGCTTTTGAAATGTGAAGACAACTGCCAAGTAGGCCTTTTCTATCTAGGGATAATTCAACTCGTATGCGATCAAGGTGCGGCTAAGATAGTAAATTGCTCTCTCTTTATGGGCTAAGTCATATTGGGCAAGTAATGCACCAATAATGAACTAGGTAGCGGAAATGTATAAGAGGAGAGGTTCACCAGGGGTGGGTGGCATTAGTATAGGTGGGCTGGACAAGTACTATTTGAGTAGCACAAAGGATTTTTGACAATCAGGTCCCCAATTGAATGTGACATCTTTCTTGAGCAAATGAGTAAAGGGGTGGCACTTATCTGCAAGTTGTGAGATAAAGCAACAGATTGCCTGAATCTTCCCTTGTAGACTCCTTAGCTACTTGAGAGTGGTAGGTGGTGGCATTTTTGTGATAGTCGTAACCTTTGCAGGATCCACTTCAATCCCTCTTTGTGAGACAATGAACCCTAGGAGTTTTCCTGATAAAACACCGAAGACACATTTCTTAGGGTTCAAACGAACCTTATAGTCTCTTAGACATTGAAAGATATGCCTCAACACCTCAGGGTGTTCTTTTCTACTCTTGGATTTTGCTAGGATATCATCAACATAATCCTCCATGATGTCACTTATCATATCATGGAAAATAACGGTCATGGCCCGTTGATAAGTAGCTCCAAAGCATTCTTAAGCCCGAAAGGCATGAATTTGTAGCAAAATGTTCCCAAGGGGTGATGAATGTTGTTTTATGCTGATCTTCTTCCACAATTCGTATCTGGTTATAACCTGAAAAACCATCCATTAAGGAAAACATTTCATAACTAGTTGTTGAATTGACTATCATGTCGATGTTAGGTAGGGGAAAATCATCTTTTGGACATGCTTTGTTGATGTCACGGAAATCCATGTAGATCCTTATGCCAATGGTTTTTTTCTATTGGGACTATGTTAGAGATCCATTCTAAATAGTCAATAGGTTTAATGAAATCAATAGCTAATAACTTTTCTAACTCTTCTTTGACCAAGAGCGCCACCTTAGGATGCATCTTTCTCAACTTTTGTTTGATTAGTTTGGCATCTGGGTGTATAACAAGGTTATGCACAACTAGCTTGGGGTCCAAACCAAGCATATATGTATATGTCCATGAAAATATGTTCACGTATTCTTTTAAGAGATCTACAACGGTCTTTTGTTCCTAAGTACGAGAAGAAATCTCCTAACTTGACTATTCTAGGTTGCTCCTCTGAGCCAATGTTGATGTTGATTGTTTCCTCAATAAGCATTTTAGATGCATCCTCCATCCTTGTAGGATCGGGGAAGAGTAAGATCGACCTCCTGTGGTAATTCATGATCATCTTTAAATGGATAAATCACTTCATTTTTAGACTCTTCATTTTGTTTGTCTATGAGTTCATCAAAGAGTTTGTCACTATGGGATTTCCGTTGAGCCTTCTTTCTTGGTTTCTCAGAAGTAGGTATGCTTTTAGTTACAACCTTTTTATTCAACCATCTACACATCTCTGCTTCTTCCCCAAAATAGGCGCAGGCATCTAGTTGAATCTTAAATCCTTTCTTGTGGTCTCCAGCTGGAATAAAGTCCCTGAGTCCCATGAACTCTGCGAGTGCCTCATCATTTTCAAATAAATCCAAGGGCACGTGAAGTTTTGATCCCAATCTATAAGCTCAAGATATACAAGGGCTATTAGATATTTATCTCGGGGATGGATTCGGATAAGGTAAGGACCAACGAATCTGGGAATAGGTTTGTGGAGGCAAGATCTTCGTAAAGGCTACATTGGGAATTTGTGTCACTATCAGAATGAGACAAAATGTCCTCACTTTCAGAAGAAGTGGCATCATTCTCAGAAGGTAGAGCGTCATGGGGCCTTATTCCAAGGCCATGTTTATTAGTTTTGAAACGAGGGATAGGGATAGGCTCTAACCGGCCTTGTGCATTAACGCCACATCCAAACCCGCTATAGCCCATGATAAACATCATGTGAGGAACTTTGATGTGCTGAGGCACTTGATTGCATGAAGCCATGGTGCCTTTTGGTACTCTGCTGGTAGGGTCTTCTAACATTTTCTCCTCAGACAGGAGGCCACTATGGAAAAATTTCTCCAAAGGTTTAGGACATTGCTCGCGGGTGCTCTTGAACTGAAAATAAGGCTTACCCCTTGTCCTGGGGGATACTGATAAGTCTGATATTAACAGAGCCTACTCAAGAGTGAATGGCCTACTTGGGCCATATTTTGCTGATGTTGCCTCCCATGAAGAAAATGGATTGACCAATGAGGGAAAATATTGATTGAAAGGCGTGAGGGATTTTAAATCCACTCGGTTTTCATAGCCTCTATCTGTAGGGGGACAACAACATCTGCAGAAGGACACTCGTAAGCGGGATGAGAGAAATTATGCAATGGCCTGCAATGTGTGAATGGTTCTAGGTTGCCCAAAATGGTAACCACCTGCCCTTCATGGCATAACTTGATGCACTGATGAAACATTGATGGAACAACTTGCATGGTGTGGATCCATGGGCGCCCCAAGAGCATGTTGTATGGAAGATCCAAGTCAAGGAAATGAAACATTGTGTCATGACATGTTGGTCCTACCTCCATGGGGACCACTATAGTCCATGCTAACTCTCTTTATTCATTGTCATATGTTGTGATTGTGATAGTTTTAGCACCCAGCTCTGTTTCTAAATGGCCTAGCTGCTTTACCAACTTCAAGGTGCAAATATTCAGACCAGATCCCCCATCTACAAGTACTCTTTTGATTTTGCGACAGGTAACCACCACTTTGAGGTACAATGGTAAGTTATGCTCTGGGTTGTTATGTGGGATTACAGTATGATCAAAAGTAATATGATCATTGGCGTCTAAGCGTGCAACCATGGCTTGAAGGTTCATGGGATCTATTTCTATGGAAACCCCTAAATTTTGCAAAGTTTTGAACAATATGTTCTTATGGGCATTGGAGATCTTTAGGAGGTCGAGGATAGATATCTTAGCAGACATTTTTTCTAATTTCTCTATCAAGTTATACTGACTTTCCTCAGGGGTAGGCATAGGATTTGGTATGATTAAGCGGGCACATCTTGTCCCGATTGCGTAGCTCTTTTCTAAGATCCGAATGGTGTTAATCTATTTATTAGATGAGTTAATACATCCAATGAGGGAATCATAAGGACTATCATTTGTATGGTAAACATAGGTAATAATCCTATAGTCATTGGAAGTTTTCCCTTGATCTATTTTCTTTTTCTTTTTATCCACATGGTCAGGAAAAGGTTCCTTGTAAATACCCATTTTTTCATTTGAAATTTTACTGGTCTTGGGGGGAGACTCTACAACAATCTTCCCTTCCTCTATGAGGTCTTGGATATAATGGCGTAATCTCAAACATCTATCCGTTTTGTGTCCTTTAACACGGTGGAAGTCACAATATTCATTGTCTTTGAACCAAACTGGTTTTGGAGCGTCTTCCGGGTAGGGTATTGTTGCAGTTGGATATTCTACCATCTTTGCACCATCTAATTATTTTAGGATGGTAGATAAGGATTCTATCAAATATGTGAATGTACATTTTGTAGGCACTTTGGGACGAGGCCCTTGTGAAAGTTTTAAGAGTGGGCCTATCTACACGGCTTGGACTCTCTTGGAGTCTGTAATGCCATCACCAATAACATGTTTATTTTTATTGAAGAATTTAGGTTTGTCTGTGGATTTGGCTTCGTGTTTGTTTTTAATAACAGGTTTAAGCATGCCTTTGCAATGAGCGCTTTCTCAATTTGACTACCTTTCTCTATGAATTCTTCAAAGTTTGAGCCACAATGCATTTGTAAGTGAAAGGCTATTTCTAGGTTCAAGTTAGGAACAAATATGCTCACTAACTATTTTTCTAGTAAGGCACAAGGAAAGTGACTAGCTAACCCACACCATCGTTGTAAAAATCCTACAAATGTCTCATTGGGTTTTTGTTTTGTGTTGCATAGATCGTTCATCATAATGTCACTCTCCATATTATAGGAGTAATGCCTTACAAATTTCTCTGCTAGCGTGGGCCATGTTGTAATGGAGCCCTTGGGTATGCTATAAAACCATTCCAATCCTACGGCTCCTAGGCTGCGAGGAAAAAGTTGTATTAGGAAATTATCGCTATATGCGACCTCTTGGAAAGCCATGTAAAAGTCTTTTATATGATCACAAGGATCACTTTTGCACTTATACTTATCAAACTTGGGAACAGTGAAATGTTTTGGGAAAGGTTGTTGTAACATGTCCTTATCAAAGGGTAAGGACATAGTTCTTCATACAAATATTTTCTATTTTGGCCTACATTCCCCTGTTGTAATGTAGTAAGCGTATCTTTCATAGATTTCAATTCATCTGAATGAGTTGCTCTTTAGTAGGTGATATCGACCTTTGGGCTTGAGTTTCCTTAAAGGTATAGTCTGTATGCGGAGAAAATTGAAACTCGTTAAATTTGTTTTTGTCTTTGTCTTTGCATATGTTTCTTTTGAAGAGCCTAGGTTTGCTAGTTTCTGACTCAATTTCAAGATCTATTTTTGGAGGATCTCCTCCTCAACCAGGGGATCCTCTTCTTCATCAAATTTTGGAGGAGGGGAAGCTTTCCATTCAGTTTTCACTTTACGCGAAGCCTTAAAGTGAGGTTTACGTGATGGTTCACCTTCGACAATGGCCTTGTGTTGCCTAGAAGTGGAAGCGTATCCCACATCAAAAGGATTATCGTGTCTAAGATGAATCTTTCTCTCCTAAGTTAGGGTTAACGACCTTTGTTTCTTCTTCACGCTCATGGAATTTTAGCTCCTAATGCCAAGACTCTTGTAAGTACTTGATCTTTGTTATAATATAAGAGCTCATCAAATATGTTTAGGTCTAACCTTTGTTGTTCTCCTAAAGAGTCGACTCTTCTCCACTATGATCGATTAATGTCTCGTATCTTTGACTTGAGAGAAGAGTGGTCCTAAATTGTGACCACTGAATGGGAAGGTGTCAAAAGGGTTTTCTCCCATATCCTACTCATTTGACTTGGCTGCCATTTTTATGATTTTAGGCATCACTAGCAGATGTCTGTATGTAGCTAGCGTAACCCCTAAGTGTATGGTTTTACAAGCCATTCAAGGTGATGTTGGAATTATACCATAGTGTACCCTAGATGTAGTATTATGCAGTCGTCTTTATCAAGAAACACTCACATGCACACCTAATGCAATGACCACTCAATTTGTTGTGACCAAGCCTATGCCCTAAAAATAGATAGCGACAATGATGTACCAATATGTAAGTCAAGTTAGAACCCCAACAAGGTCTAAGCACTGACGTGATGCGTTGTCACAGTCCCTTGACAAGGTATATTTAAAACTAGTTTGAATGCCGATGAAAGCCAAACCTTCGAAAAATGGAAGTCACGAATAGATATAGCGTAATAATGTTACCGTGATACATTAACCGAGCAAGCAAGGTGTTAGTACCATGACAACTTTATTATGATATATGTAAGGCGTTATCAACACTTTTCAAGAAGACTCAAATGACATCAAAACTGAAACCAAGTAATAAGTATAACAAGGAGTTTTTAATCGTGTGAGCAGCATAACCATGCAATAAGGGGACTTATACCACCTCCTCACAAAATGAGAATATGATGTAAGTACCGAGATTGTACGTCTAGGATGCGAACAAGAATATCAACTCAAGAAGAGACAAAAGATGAACCGAATACACAGCGGTGAAGATGATCTTGAAATCAAGATGGAAGGACTTTTATCAAAGATACGGAAAAGCGTACCGTGCACTTTAGACATTTAACAACCCAGCCGCAAACATGGATGGGCGTAAACGGACAAAAAAGTGACAAGTACTATCTTTGATAAAAACACGCGATGTATGCACCTTTCTCACCCCGAACAATGGGTGGTGAGAATGCAAGGGTACTGATCAAAAGATGGACACAAGCTAAGAAACACTTAGGCAGAGCTTCACCTCGTCCGAAGACAAGAATAAAACTAAGCAAAAAAGTGGGGGACACTCAGTTTGAACTCACAAGGGTTCTTTTCCTTGTTTTAACAAACAAGGTTTAGATTCCAGATGAGCCATCACTTTGTGATGGCTTGACGCAACAAGGACTAGTAAAGTGGGCTCCTTGACAAAATGGCTTCCTAACAAGTTCTCTCAACTAGGTGTTACAAGGTTGTCTAAGAGTGAGGCACGATTTACCCAAAAAGTCACAATGACTAGTTTGGGAGTATCTCATATTTGTCCCCGTTCAAAGTACAGTGGGAAATGAATGCATCCATCGTGTAATTTTACTAAGTTTTTGATACGGAAAACTTGCAACTCTAACTCACAAGGCATACTAGTCAAGTGGGTAAGCGGAGCACTTCCTATTTCATCCACGAGGTTACACAGTGGTGGACTACTTAGGGTTCCTGGTACCACCCCCATTGTTATAGCTTAAGGCGTTATGCCAAAGGGGTTATGTTCCAGTTGAGCGGATAGGGACGTACCCTTTTTCAAACCTGCAATACAATGTTTTTGAATGTGGTGTGTTTTTATCTTGCTTAGCTTAATGTGGTTTTAAGTAGCACACCGTTTGGCAACCTATAAGAGCACGTGTATTAGAAGGTTTGTGTTTGTTTTTATGTCTTTCTTTGACAAGCGATAGGTCCTGTAGACAACAAGTTTTAGTAATTTTCCAATTCGTAGGTTGATGTCAAGAAAGAGAGTTTCCCACTTTGCTTTTGATTCCTAAGATCGCAAAAAGGCATGAAGGAAGAGCATACACAATCGTGAAAAACTCTACTAAAATGAAAGTTTTACTTCAATCTTTATAAAGCAAGTGTTTTTTGAACAATTTATATGAGTTTTGTATTGGTGTTTTTGATCTCCAAGATCACCTTGGAAGATGCGAGGAGAGAGCATACACACTTCTACAAAACTACTTCTAAGTCAAAACACTTTTAATCTATGCAAACTGAAACATTTAAGAAAGAACCCTATTTTTCCAATTGTTAGTCCTAAAAACCTGCAGTGATGGATTAGAAGAAAAGTTTTTGTAGACTATAGAAATTTTCAATTTTACCACAAACACCTGCGTGCCTATACCGACACCAGCGCTTCCTATGACGGATACGCGCCCCACGTAACAAGTATGCCTGCAGTCAAAAATTAATAAAACCCAATGCAGTAAACACAGACGCTCACAATATGACAGAGATGCACCTATATTGACATGGACACTCAGGTTATGATGTGTACGCGCTTAAGCAAACAAAGAACTATAAAATTTCTTACACAGTCAGACCTTTTACACCTGCGCATCCAGAGAGGTGGATACATGCCCCATATGATAGAGATGCGTGCGCATCTTTGTAAAGGTAAAATTTACAAATGATGAGAGCCTTCGATAGGTACGTGCCTCGATATGAGGAGTGCGCTACGGTTCGACATGTACGTGCCCCTTATTGGACACCTACGCGCACCCTGTGAAAAACCTACAAAACACACGGATTTTCAAATTTTTCAAGAGAAAACAGGTTAGTTGTTAGTCAAAGTGTCCTATTTCTATATCAAACCCATAAAATGTATACAAATGAAGGTCATTTATCTAGGGTTAGAAACAAAAATAAGGAAATAACAAGTGATTTGAGTAAAAAACTTGAAAATGAGCTTTGAAAAACCTAAATGACCTCCATTAATGGAGGATGGACATAAGTGTCCCACCAGGTGTGCCAAATGTGTTCAATGAAAAGTTGTAAAAGCCATGGATTTGGGGTAAGAATCTCTAAAGAAACCCCAAAGGCTTTTAACAATATGATCAATGGACCATGTGATAAGAAATGAGCAAGGTTCTCTTCTTTGCATACATTAATTTGAAATAAACATGCAAACTAAGAAAATGAAGTTAATCTCTATTCTTTGAAATCTTGAAATAAAGAACCTAAAAGGATCTAAGCATTCATTTTATGTGTTAAGAGAAAGAGATCTCCCCATTAATGGCTTCAAGGCCAATGGATCTTCCCTTTTACTCCATGTTAATGTTATGAAATACAAGATTAAATGCTTTTAGCTCAAATGGAAGAAGATGAAATACAAACTAAAGCCTAAACAAATTACTATAATTTGTGCTAGTAAGAAGAGAGAATTCTTAGGAAATGAGGGAGGGGTATAGCCCTATTTATAGTTTTTGGTTTGGAAGAAATGGGAGAATTGGGTGCATGTGGGACAAAGGCTAAAGTCCAAAAAGAACTTTTAGCAAGTCAAAGTGTGATTTGACTATGTTATAGGGTAATTAACCTAGGTTAGATTAATTAATCTCTCTTAGAGAGTAATTAGGGTTCTGGAAGGGTTCTGAAGGGCTTAATCAATCCAACAAAGTGGATTGATCTTCCAAGGAGCTAATAGAAGCAAACTAGAAGAGAATAAGAAGCTAATGTAGTTAGAACGAGGCTATAACTGCCTATTTAAATGGTTTATAAGAGGAAAAATGACCAAAAGGGTGTTGTAGGAAGGGAGTTAGATAGCTCTAACTAGGTATGCATCGTCGATTTGTAAAAGGAAGAAGCATTAGAGCACCATTAGAAATAATAGTGTATTGATCAAACTATAGGTGTCTACACATATGACCGATCCTATAGTGCCATAATGTTGTATCTAATTGCGAAGCCACAAGATTACAAACATTAGTACTATAAGTGGTTAAATATAAGGTTCTAACCTTCTTACCTCTTGCCACCACAAGAGAACCATTAGTAACCTTCAAGATTCTGCTGTAAATATTGCAATACAACCATCACTTCCCAACTTCCCTGTCGATATCAAATTTTGTCTTAATGTAGGAACACGTCGACATCCTTCAATAGCCAAGTATTCCCATTTGGCATCTTAACTGAAAAGAAATTTTTCCAACTATGCCGCAAGGCTCATCATCACCAAGAGAAAAACATGCCTAAAATCTCCTTGAACATAATCAACAAAATAATGCTTATGTGGATGGAAAGGAGCCCCTGAATATAAAACCCAAGATTCAATAATGTTGTGCAAAAAAAAGAATAAAAGCATCCCGACATACGTTACCCATTGTCACATTTTCCTCCTTGTTTTCTTCATGTTGTTTCTTCTTGTCCCAAAGCTCAGCAGTCCTTCTTTACATACCTAGACTTTCCACAGTGCAAGATACTATCTTGCTTTTAGATTTTTGTCTTGCTCGATCCTTTGATTTTCCACGACTTCCTCTATTCTTTTGTCTCCCTCTAGTTTCCATCACAAAGAATTCCCTAAAGTAGAAGATTCACCAGAGATTTTTCTTCACATTTCCTCACTTAGAATCACCCTACAACATCCTCAAACTTCAACTTTGACTTAGCTGAACCGAGTTTCCTACCACCATTACCAAGCTATTCCAACTCTCGGGTAAAGAGCATGAGAACTAATAAAGCCCTAACTTCTTCATCAAATTCTATCAGTAACTTGAAGCTAGCATATTTAAAAACATATTAAAATCATTTAAATGATCTTCTACCTGAACCATTCTCAGACATCTTCATATTAAACAAATTTTTCATTAAAAATATATTATTAGGCGAGAGTTTTTCATATAACTTCCCTAATGCATCCATCAATTCTTTTGTAGTCTTTTCCTTTGAAACATTAAATAATACCAAAGATGCAAGACACAACCGGATTGTCCCAAGTGCCTTCCTATCCAAAAAATCCCATTCCACATCTATCATGCTCGAGGGTTTGTTCACCTTCTCAGACAATGGAATATAAAGATCCTTCTGATAAAGGTAATCTTCCATCTGCATCTTCCAAATACTGAAATTCTACCCGTTGAATTTATCACCCCTTGATCTTCCATCATCTGTCATAGCTCCCACTCAAGATAAAACTTTCCCTATGATTCAACACTTTATTAAACCAAACCAGACTCGATACCATTTTTTTGGGAAATAAGAGATAAAATATGTGGAATAATCCCTCACATAATCGCAACAGTAGAAACTAATATGAAGAAAATATTACAAATCTCAAATAAAATGATACAACACAAAGAGACAGGTATTTAACGTGGTTCACCCAATTTGAGCTACGTCCACCAATAATCACTTACTCGATTTTATTACAAGCCACCACTCTCTTAATACAATACCTAAATCTATTTGGAGCTATTCTCAACAAACTCTATAGAATTCAACCCCAAATTCAAAACACATTTGCAATGTTACATTATCCCTACCATATGCATGAAACCATATAAGTAGATAACTACTTAAGCACTTTTACAAAACCATGGATATCATAACCATGGACCAAAACCATCCCATAAACCTATGGGTCAAAAATCTCGCCCATATGAGAAAAAAACGTTTCCCAATATATTGGGCACATAACCCCAACGAGAAAAGCGTGTAAAGTGTACACTACTCTTAGTGTACAATCTTCAACACTTTCTCACATGAAAACAAGCTCCACAACCTAAAAAATCCCACTTGGAGACTAGTTTTCCTCGAGCATGCTTCTCAACCCTTCACTAGTTTCCGTGAAGACCAACCAAAGTTGGAAACAACTTGAGCTTTTTCCCTTTTGGCCACCTTTGTCATCATGTCAGCAAGATTCTCGATGCTATGAATCTTCTCCAACTTCAACTTCTCTTCCTCCAAAGTTGTCCTGATGAAATGGTACCTTAACTATATATGCTTCATCCTAGAGTGGAAAACAAAGTTCATAGCTAGGTGTTTAGCACTCTGACTATCACTATGCAAATTTCCTTCCTCTTGCTTATGCCCCAACTCATCAACCAATTGTTGTAACCAAATCATTTCTTTTCTTTCCTCTATGGCAAAAACATACTCAGCCTCTCCGTGGTTGTCAAATCCACCACTTTTGTAGTCATGAAATCAAGCTCACCTTTGTTGTTCCACCCTACGGTGTAAACATAAACTGTCGTGATCCTCTTACTATCTACATCTCTAGCCATATCGTATCTACATAACCAAACAAAGTGGTGTTTGATCCATTGTAGCACAAAGTTGTCCCCATCATCTCTCTCAAATACCAAAGGATCCACTTTACTACCTACCAATGATCTCTCGCCTAGATCACTCATAAATCTACTCACGCTCCCACCGCATGGGCAATATTAGGCCCGGTCTACACCATGGCATACATCAAACTCGCCAACCGCTTGATGAGTAAGGTACCTTGGACATCTGGTTTCTCTCCGCTATATCTTGGGACACTGCTCCTTTGATAACTGAAATGGCCTACCAAAGGAGTCCCAACCGGTTTAGGATCCTGCATATTTAACCTCTCCAAGGCCTTCTTAATGTACTCTTCCATAAATAAAGTCAGCTTTTGTTCCTTCCTATCTCGTGATATCCTCATACGTAGGATTTGTTTGGTTTCCCCCAAATCCTTCATAGAAAAGGATTCACTTACATTGCTTCTTGAGTACTTTTATTTCTGTATGTTTTAACTCGCAACAAAATGCCATCCACATATAGAAAAAGGATAATATAACTGTCATCCTCAAATTTCTTTGTATACACACAATGGTCGAATGACATCTAATATAACCTTGCTCCATCATGAAGCTATCAAATTTCTTATACCATTTACGTGGAGCTTGTTTCAAGCCATACAAGAACTTCTTTAGTTTGCACACCATCTCCTCTTTACCTTTGACCTCATAACCCTTTGGTTATCGTGCATATTTAGTTCCTCCTCCAAATCACCATGGAGAAATGTAGTATTTACATCAAGATGTTCTAAATGTAAGTATTTTGCTGCAACTATTCCTAGAACAATTCTAATAGAAGTGATTTTTACTACAGGAGAAAAAATCTCATCAAAATCTATACCTCTTTTCTGTGCAAACACCTTGACCACCAACCGGGCCTTGCATCTTTTCTTGCCTCCTTCTTCCTCTTTAACTCGAACACCCACTTGTTATGTAATTCTCTTTTTCCTTGGTAGCTTCACCAAATCCCATGTTTAATGCTCCTCATCCATGGCTTGCTCTCACTTCTTCCGGCATCTACCCGAATTGCTTCATCAAAGCTCTCGGATCTCCACTATCAAGTGACTAATAAGTAATAAAGAGAAGGAGAAAAACATTTAGGTTCTCTTCTTACCCTAGAAGACCTCCTGAATATAGGAGTTTGGGGTTCCTGTTGAGGAGGTTCCTGAACTGATTCATGTGTCACTTTCCCATCTAGAAGATCCTCTACTACTGCATATTCTTTCTTAGATTCTTCCATGTTTTCCGCAATCGCTACTTATACATGACTTTCTCATTAAATACCATATCCCTAGAACGAATGTTTTCTTGTCCTTAATACTCCAACATTTATATCCAAATTCATCACCACCATAACTAATGAAAGTACATTTTTTCTCGAATTAGCCTCTAGCTTGGTCCTATCATCCTTGTCTATATGGACAAACACCACACATTCAAGGACTCTAAGAAATGAATAATCAAATTTCTTACCATACCAAGCCTCCTGGTATGCCTCCATCCAAGGAACTTGAGGGTCCTCTATTTATCAATTAAACAACAGTTGTGCTCAACAACTTCTTCCTAAAAAGAAAGAGGTAGTCCCGCATGTAACCTCTTTCTCTTAGCACGATTCCATTATTGTTCTATTCATCCTATCTGAAATCCCATTCTCGCTGCGGAATTCTTGGAACTATCTTTTCCCTGCAGATTCCATTCTAAGAATAGTAATCATTAAATTCATTGCTGCAATACTCCCCTCCATTATCTGACCTGAGACATTTTAGCTTAAGACCTATTTCATTCCGTACCAAAGCTTTCCATTTAACAAAAGTGTCAAATACGTCAAAATTGTTTCTAATACAATAAACCCAAACTTTCCTTGTTGCATCATCAATAAAAGTAATATAATAACTTGAACCCCAACAGATGATACGAGCCGCCCTCACACATCAAAATGCACCAAGTCTAACTTACTCTCTTTCTTTGTAGGTCCAACCTTGAGAAACCTTGCTTGCTTTTGTTTCCCATATATGCAGTCCTCACATAACTCCAAACCTATTTTTGTATATCTAGGAAAATCCTTCTTTATGATCTTCATGCCCTTATGGCTCATATGACCAATCCTATAGTGCCATAATGTTGTATCTACTTTTGAAGCCACAAGATTACAAAAATTAGTGCTATAAGTGGTTAAATACAAGGTTCCAACCTTCTTACCTCTTGCCACCACAAGAGCACTCTTGGTAACCTTCCAAGAGTCTCTTTGTAAATATCACAGTATAACCATCACTTCCCAACTGCCCTGCCAATATCAAATTTCATCTTAATGTAGGCACACTGTCTCGACATCCTTCAATAGCCAAGTATTCCCATTCGACATCTTAACTGAAAAAAACTTTTTCCAACTATGCTCTACAAGGCTCATCATCACCAAGAAAAACATGCATAAAATCTCCTTGAACATAATCAACAAAATAATGCTTATGTGGAGTAACATGGAAAGGAGCCCTCAAATCTAAAACCCAATATTCAAGTAATATTGTGTAAAGAAAGAATCAAAGCATCCTGACATACATTACCCGTTGCCACATTTGTCTCCTTGTTTTCTTCATGTTGTTTCTTCTTGTCCTGAAGCTCCCAACAAATCCTTCTTTGCATACCTAGACTTTCCACAAGTGCCTTGCATACTATCTTGCTTTTGAAATTTTGTCTTGCCGATCCTTTGATTTTCCACGACTTCCTCTATTCTTTTGTCTCCCTCTAGTTTCCCTTTGTCAAAGAATTCCTCAAGTAGAAGATTCACTAGAGTTTTTTCTTCACATTTCCTCACTTAGAATCACCCCTACAACATCCTCAAACTTCAACTTTGACTTAGCTAGAAGTGAGTTTCTTACCACCATTACAAAGGGCTATTCCAACTCTTAGGTAAAGAGCACTGAGAACTAATAAAGCCCTAACTTCTTCATCAAATTCTATCAGAATGAAGCTAGCATATTTAAAACCATATTAAAATCATTTAAATGATCTGCTATTGAACCATTCTCAGACATCTTCATATTAAACAAATTTTTCATTAAAAATATATTATTAGAGGCAGAGGGTTTTTCATACAACTTCCCTAATGCATCCACCAATTCTTTTGTAGTCTTTTCCTTTGAAACATTAAATAATACCAAAGATGCAAGACACAACCAGATTGTCCCAAGTGCCTTCCTATCCAAAAATCCCATTCCACATCTGTCATGCTCGAGGGTTTGTTCACCTTCTCAGATAGTGGAATATAAAGATCCTTCTGATAAAGGTAATCTTCCATCTACATCTTCCAAAATCGAAACTCTACCCGTTGAATTTATCACCGCTTGATCTTCCATCATCTACCATAGCTCCCACTCAAGATAAAACTTTCCCTATGATTCAACACTTTATTAAACCAAACCAGACTCTTATACCAATTTTTAGGAAATAAGAGATAAAATATGTGGAATAATCCCTCACATAATCGCAATGTGAGAGAAACTAATATGAAGAAAAATAATTACAAATCTCAAATAAAATAATACAACACAAAGAGACAATATTTAACATGGTTCACCTAATTTGAGCTACGTCCACCAAGAATCACTTACTCATATTTTATTACAAGCCACCACTCTCTTAATACAATACCCAAATCTATTTGGAGCTATGCTCAACAAACTCTATAGAATTCACACCCAAATTCAAAACACATATGCAATGTTACATTATCCCTACCATATGCATAAAACCATATAAGTAGAAAATTGCTTAAGTAGTTTTACAAAACTTTGGGTATCAAAACCATTGGCCAAAACCATCCCATAAACCTATGGGTCAAAAGTTCGCCTATATGAGAAAAGTATGTTTCTGGTATATCGGGCACATTTTAAGGCCCCAAGAAGACAACCTGTTGAAAGTGTACAAGTACTTTTAGTGTACAGGTCTTCAACACTTTCTCACATGAAAACAGCTCCACAACCTAACATGAGCATCAAACCCCTTTTTCTACATGGGCACCCATTCATCCCAACCTACTAACGACCTCATTAAAATGATGATGGAGAAGATGCAGACCTTAGAAGCATCTATTTCTGGCTCCCGTAATTCTTTAACATATGATGAAATTTGTAATGATCCTATCCATCCATCTATTCCCATTCATCCTTACCCAGTGTATTGGGAAATGCCTAAATTCAATCACTTCAATAGTAAAGAAGACCCACAGCAACACTTGCGGTCATTCAAACATGGATGTTACCTAATTGCCAGACGACACTTTGCTCCCACAAACTTTCCCAATGTCCTTGAATGGACCAGCATTGCATTGCTATAGTGGACTATCTTGACATTGTATTTATTCCTTTAATCAAGTAGCCTAAGCTTTCCTAGATCATTTTTCAATCAATGTTACCAAAAAAGTCACCATGACTGATCTCTATTCAACCAAGCAAGACGAAGACACATCTATCGTATATTTTGTTGCCCGCTAGTGGAGTCTTATTAACCAATTGACATTCCAACTACCTCGATGAACTTATCAAGTTGTTCACTAGAGCTTGTGCAGGACACATTTCACCAACTCTACAAGTCCAAACCTTGAACCTTTGATGAAGCGTTCACCATGGCCCGAAAACTAGAAATTCGTGCCATATCAAGAAAATAAAATCCAATTCGAAAAAGAACACCCCATTCAAATCAAACAATTCTTCTTCATCTTCAAAACCCCAAAATAAGTATTTAAATCCCAAAGGATATACCAACACGGTAGTACTTAAGGTGGGTCCACCTCATCCTTCTAATCAGGCCCAACCTTCTTCCAATATTTCTCCTATTCAGATTTTCAGCCTTGGCGGGAGCAAATGTAAGTACACTTCGATCAAAGAGCCCTATTATTCGGTCTTGGAAAAACTTCTTAAAGATGGAGCCATTAAACTTCCTCCCATAAAACCTCATACAAGTTTTGATCCCACTCGTCTTATGCCGCATGGTATAAAGAACACAACTACTGTAATTATCATTGTGTTAAAGGACATAGTGATGGTTACTACATAAATTTTAAAAACATTATTCAAGAGATGATAGAAAATGGAGACCTTTTCGTAGACAACCCGAACACGCCAGCAAATCATAATTTAAACATCTTCAAAAATTCATTCCCTAACCATAAACCATCATCTAATCAAAATAGTGAACCTTCATCTAATACAACAACGTATATGAGGTTCACGCAGCTTTTTTATATCATGTCAACTCTTCCTCAAAACCTACCTTCTTCATCTATTGAGAAAATATTGGCACGAGATCCTCTACCAAAAGAGGGGCATAACTCTTCTACTCCTCCACTCACAGAGGAGTCCCCTTCTTCTCCACTTGCTATCACGGAGGAACCCACACTTTCCACCAATGTCATATCATCGTCTTCTTCCCAACCTTCTAAACCGTCAACACTTGTTATTCTCCCATCCACAAGAGAATCATCATCACCTTTCTCTCTACCGAGAGAGAATTCTACCTCACCCCGACCTATTATTTCTCCTACCCATGGGAGAAACCTCAGACATGTCACTACCCATCAGGGATAGTTCTCCCCTAGCATCCCATGACCCTATTGACATTATCTTGGCTCTTTTGCCTACAGAATCGAGGCTAGCCACTTCCCTATCTCACATACCTATTTCATAGGGATTTCCACCCAATCCATTCCATCCTCTTCTTTAGTAGTCCCATTTTTGTGGATGGTCGATCGTTTGGATTACGTTGATCACTCCATGCTATGGGGATGTCTTCGGCTCCCTGTTTCGACCCAAATGCAAATGTTTCCTGAAGATACTTCCACGATCTACCCAAATGTATTTTCGGAAACCAAAACTACACTAACTATGTTGATTGAAATGGCTTCCTCTTCATCATCCCTACCTCCATCCAAACTTCTACCCATCACTACAACTATTCCTAAACCTACAAACCTAGCCACATGTATCCTCCCACCCATATCTAGACCCATCACTACTTTGGGTGTTATGCCGACATCAAACCTTACTCACCCACTCCGTCGATTGACTTAGCCATGTCTTCCAAAGTCCATTGTACCATTATCCTCCCACCTAAAAATAAAACCCAACCCTCTAGACCATGTACACCGGTCTCGCCTTACTACACCCTTGTCACCTTCCCCCTTCTCGTCATCCTAGGACCTCATCCATAAACCTTGACTAAAAATCTCATACCTAAGGCCAATCAAAAGCTAAACAACCTACTACTACATCATAAGCCATTTTTACACCTCATTCAACTAAAAACCAAACTCCCTCACCCTCACCCATGCACTTTTGCCACCTATAGCTCCACCATTACTATAACCCCAACCTTTACTACAAAACTTCAACCAATGCCACCTACCCCATCTCTACCAACCATCTCCACTAAAACTTGGTTTCCCCCATGGGTAACCCGCCCTCTTCCACCGTTTAGTTTTCCTTATTCATCTCATACTCCCATGTCACCTTTACCTAAGAAGGTGCAACTCAAATCTAAAAAGCCACTACCCTCCACTAAGGTAGTCAAACCAACCAAACTTTCCATCACCAAACTCTTCTACCATACCTTTACCCAAATAGATGCCACCAAGACCTAAGACCACTCCACATATCAAACTAGTATACCAACCCATTACCCCTCCTATAAAGCCTCTTCTTTCACAATCAATGACACATGTACCCAAACCCACACTCACCTCCCATTGCGATCCATTAGCAGGGTCCTACGCTAACATTTTAACCAATCTCTTAGATACTTCCATCATCACATTACAACCGCTTCAACCTTAAGATCCTCTCAAACCTGCACTAAAAGGGTTTGATGAAACTGAGATTTGTGCCTATCATCATGTGTTAGGACATGATGTTGAAAATGTAAGGCTCAAGATCTGTTCTTATTAAAAATTTTCCTCTGAACAAAATTTTGACGATGACAACCTTTTGATGAGGACCATGCTCCACCGTCCACCGTCACCATACAACATCATACTTTACCCATTCAGCAATAATTATCTCCACCCCCACAACCATTTTTCCTTACTCCAAAATTCAAGATCAACATGGTCTCATTAGAGAGTTGGCCAAACCACCACCCAAATGTTGATGTGCAATACTCATTTCACAAGGCTCTTAATCACCCCTAGGATTTTTCCCCTCATGTTATTATATCTTTCATGACACGCCTTCTTCATCCACCTCCCTCATATTAACATGGTTCATGTGCTACCCGCACTCAGAAAGACAAAGGCAAAGGAAAAGTAACTATCCCATCAACCAAGCCCTGTACCCAATATACCATCTACACCCACTCCCAAAATCACCATCCACAAACCTACATACCCTATCTCTGATGGGGTCACCCATTGCGCAATGATAAAACAATTACACTAGTCTCCTCTAAAGGTGTATTTTTATGATCTCGTTTAGACTTCTTCAATCCCATAGATAAGCCCTTATTGAGGTTCTACAAGCCATTGAAGTTCTATCTAATGACCCCACACTAGTGGCCTCGATTATCACCCCTAACCACGTGGCCTCGCTAACCAAATCAGCTCCTCCTTCTACCCCCATGACCACTCTTCATGCCGTAACCCTCAGCTTCTTTGATGAAGATATTGTACTCTCCAGTTAGATAACCATGATCCCACCCTAATCATTTATTTTTATATCGATAACATATGCATACGACATGTCATGATTGATGGTGGTGCTAGCATTAACATCATCTCCTCCCACGCATATAATCAAATGTGTATTCCTTCTAATGTGTGTGCATAATAACCATGTTATGCTAGGCTCCTTTAATGACGCCATCACCTCCACCTTCGCACTATTATATTTCATGTTCGTGTAGGCCCCCACACTATCCTAGAACTATTATACATCTTAGAGTGGGAATTCCAAGATAACATATTGCTCGGCGAGACACGGATTTGCATCACGGGTTGTGTCCCTTAAACTTTACACAGCTTGTGTAAAATTCGAGCATGAGGGACATAACTACACCATCCCCATCAACCTATCATCATTTAAGACCTGTAACATGTTGTACTAGCCTCAACGATGCACTTGTACAAGTCAAGGCATCTGCCACTATCCCCACTTTGCCTTCACCCACAAGCCCATCCACCAATGTTACTACTACCTCTCCCACCTCTAACCTTGTTATTCCTACTATTGTCATAGCCTCTACCTCCGAATCATCTACTTCTCAATCACCTAGTGAGCCGTCTATCCCCACTACCCGTCATCACCAATCCGGCACTATGATAATTCTTCACCAGAACTCCTCGTGTTATGATTATTTACTAATACACAACCTTTAGTTTGGTGGATGTAATCTGAAACAAAACAACAAACATAACACAAGAATACCATCGACTATGATAAACGGAATGATGACAAATCTGAAATATCAAAGTAAATTATAATATTAACATGAAATTGTTACAATCTCACCCATGAGGTACTTCAAGTGCTATTGACTTTACTTGCCTTCCACTAATACTATGGGAGAAACTTTACAATTTCACCTCTTAATGGCTTCTTCAACACACCTTTAAACCGATGGCTTCCTTTACACACTTCATACAATATTTCTCACTACTTCCTTCTATGCTAAATGAGGGGGGTGGCCTCTTTATTTATAGAACTTCCAGGCTTATCCATCTTATCTCTAAGATAGGATAAGAAATCCACTCTAACGAATCATATTCCATACCTTAACTCTTATCTGTACATGTAAGCTTATCTTTTAAGATAAGATAAACCTTATCATTTCACATGGGTTCCACATTTTTAGACTTTTTACAAGTAAAATATACAAAATATTTATGACCTCACTCCTTGTCCTTATTACCAATATAATATTTCTAATTCCTAATCATGTAGACCCTACTTCTCTACTTACCCCAACTTTGACATTTTAACATTACTGGACCACTTACGACAACTATTTACTTTTTACCACAACATTCCTATTGTACTTTTGACTATTGCCATACTATACATTATTGGCGGCATCGTACTGGTAGCGCCGTTATCTTCTATCGGACGCTACTACTAATTATACTTAACAACATCCTATTCCTGATACATACATTAATGAAATAGAAATTACGAAGGAAAATTTTAGTGTCGACATACCCACATATCGAATAATGATCCCTTAGAAGGTGTTTTCAATGCCTCACTCTGGGGGAGTACCGCCTATACAATATCAACACATTCCTCACTCCTCGAGAGTATGGGAAATCGCATCAAAGACACCCTAGTTATGACTACCACATAGGCGAGGTATTTCCTTATGGTCCTCCCCACCTTCGTACTAATCTAACATATGGGGGACTTGATATTGCCACTTATTCACCTGAACCTCCATCCCAAACATGACCATTTTCATCTGACCTACACTCCCTTACTAACCACCACTTCACTCACACTTTCCTCCACTGTTGCACATGGAAAGGCTTTGGCTTCAGTTTTTACGAACAAGGCCATCATACTATCATTTCATATACCACCCATAAACACAATGACTATAGTGGCATTGGGTTTGCCGCACCACCTCCCAAGAAGGCCCTTGTCGACCTCATTGAGGAAGAAAACCTTCTCCATCTCATTCACCCACGTCACCATCTTCACCTCGAGTCTATAGATCCCGAATCTATTCCTCCTAACTTTATTTTCGTAAACACAATCTCCTAGGACCTCTGACCTATCAACGTGATGGTGAGACTCCCTCTTCTCTCCCCTTCCTATATCCTGACATGATCAATGATGATACTCCTTCTATTAATGTCATTCAATATCATGAAGATGAGTTTATCCTCACCTATATGGGTGTGAAAGACTCTTATATTCAACATTCATTACCCATTGAGACAAAAACCATGTTGAATGAATTGACTATCAAAATCAACATTAATACTAAGGACGACCCATACATCCTAAAGATAGGTCAGTCTTTAGATGTTGCTGAACAGGAAGCTTATACTTCCTTTCTTTGGGACCATAGAACGCTTTTTCTTGGTCCTATGCCGATATTCTCAAAGGTATTGACCCAAAAATAGTGGTCCACAAGATCACAACTGCCTTCCTAATTCCAAACCCATCAAACAAAAACTACGGAAAAGAATCCTCGCATTGCTCTTTTGTTCAAAGAAGAAATTCAATGCCTTCTCTTAGTTTCTTTCATCCTACCCATTGATTATCCCCAATAGATTTCTAACATCCTTCCCCGTCACAAAGGTGACAGGGGGACTCTAAATTTGTAAGGACTTCCATGACCTCAACCTATCTTATCCCAAAGATGACTTTCCTCTACTGTATTGACCAACTAGTTGATCTCACCGCCAATCATGAAATGTTATCACTCATGGATGGTTTCTTGGGTTACAATAAAATATTACTTACTCCGGAAGATCAAAAAGACTACCTTCATCACCCCCTCGGGGAACTTTTTCTATCGAGTCATTCCTTTTGGCCTTAAAAATGCTTTGGTGCTATATATCAACGAGCCATGACTTATATATTCCATGACATCATGCATCACATATCGAAGGTTACATAGATGATCTTCTTACAAAATCCAAACATCGAGCCAAACACTTGACCGAAGTTAAGGTTATCTTTGATTGTCTCATTAGTTATTGTGTTCGTCTTCAACAAAAGAAGTGTGTCTTTCTTTGTACTTTAAGGAAAACTCCTTGGTTTCATTGTTTTTTGTGTGGCATAGAATTCGATCTTGCTAAAGTACAAACTATTCTAGAAATGCTCTCGCCTTCTAATCTTTTCAACTTCAAGCCTACAAGGTAAATTACAATCAATTCATCATTTTAACTCGTAGCTTTTTGACCATTGTCAACCATTTCATCATCTTCTCAAGAAGGATGTTTCATTCAAATGAGGTGATGAATGCCATAAAGCCTTTGAAGCCTTAAAACAATACCTTCTTCAACCACTTGTGCTCATTCCTCCTAAGGATTACAAACCCTTTTACATATGCATTTCAGCCACTAACCATTCTTTAGGTGCCATGCTTGCTCATCTAGATGAGAAACACAGAGAGCAAGTGGTTTATTACATAAGTCATACCTTGATGGACTATAAAACTAGATACACCTATGCCAAAAAAATATGCTTAGCCTTAGTCTTCATCGCCACCAAACTCGCCATTACCTACTCAACCACAAAACCTTAATTATTACCAATATCGACCCCTACACTACATGTACACCAAACCCTACAAATATCGGAGCGTTGAGTGTTGGCTCATGATTCCCGCAGACCTTGACCTCGTATTCATTCATCAAAACTCCATAAAAGGCCAATCTATCGCTGACCAACTCACAGATGCACCCCTTTTCGAGAATAAACCCTCTAACTTAGATTTCCCAGACAAATCCATGGCTACCCTCTCCTTAGATAAACCTACTTACCAAACAACACTCTTCTTTGATGTTTCATAGTGTCAGCATGGAAGTGGGGATGGTGTTATCCTAATTCCTCTTTATGGTGAACCTATGCCTTTGTCTTTAAAACTATATTTTTATTGTACAAACAATATTTCCAAATATGAAGCACTCGTATTGGGTCTCCATGATGCTTATGCCTTAGATGTTAAGTCGATCAATATCTTTGTTGATTCCCAGCTGGTCGTAAACCAATTCAATGGTATATAAAAATGTCGTAATGAGATACTTCAAAAGTATAAACATCACATACACATACTTTTGACCACCTTTGATTGTTACAAACTTCAAACCACCCCATGTTCTACCAATAAATTTTTGGATACCACGGTCTTCTTGGCTTTGCAGATACCTTCTTTGCCTACCGACTCTAAAATCTTTGTCACAATACAAAGGTTGTAATCACCCTCTTACTTACCTCGTGAGGTCTACTCTATGGAACCATTGCACCTGACCCACGTGACCTTTGGTATAAGTAGTTTGTAGACTATCTTTCCCTTTCCATTCTACCCACTGATCTCACTCATAATAGACAAGCATGCCTTTCTTAAAAGTGTCTCTCACTATGTCATCATGGGTGGTCTCCTTTATAATCACAGATTCAATGATATTCTCTTACGATGCTATACAAGTTATAAAATTCCCTACACTATCAAGGATGTTCATGATGGAATTTGTTGAGGTCACTTTAGTGGTTTAGTTTTCACAAAATGCATTCTTTGTCATGGCTATAATTTTTCAACCCTAAACCGTGATTGTTGTGATTATGTCAAACGTTGTATAAAATGCTAGCAACATGTTAATCTTCATCACACACCTAGTTATGTCTTACAGGTCAAACGAGACATTTGGCCCTTTTTCTCAATGGGGCTTAGATCTTGTCGAAAGATCAATCCCCATTCTTCACAATGCCACGAATGGATTATAACCGCCATCGAATATTACACTAAATGGGTAAAATCCATCCCCCTCATTTCTACAAAAGCCGAAAAATATTTGAATTCATCAACCATTACATCATTTGTCTCTTTGGTGTTCCTCATCATCTCATCACTGATAATGGAAATCAATTCAAAAACAAAACCCTACGTAAGTTATGCAACACTTTTAGTATCCAACTCAGCTTCTCGTCACCTTATTACCCGCAAAACCAATAAAAAAAGAATCGACCTATAAAACCTTGAAAAAAATTCTTATGAAAGTAGTTGATGATATTGGCAAGGATTGGCATTCACACATTCCTTTCACCTTGTGGGCTTATCGGACTAGTATTCGCACTTCAACTACTGCCACACCCTTTTCTCTAGTCTACGGTACCGAGGATGTCTTGCCTCTTAAAGTCCAGATTCCATCTCTCCACATCTCACTACAAGACATGCTCAACGATGATGACTTTCACCAGATCGCTTGGCCCAACTTGAGTTATTAGAAGAACTTCGCCTCAATGATCTTGACCAACTCCAAATCTACCAAAAATGTATCAAACGTTCCTACAAAAATGTGTCCACGAACAAACCTTTTAGGTCGGTGACCTTGTCTCAAGCAAAATCAACATGTAACTAAAGAAGAGAAAAATAAACATGGGAAATTTGCTCCTAATTGGCTTAGACCTTATATCGTTACCCATGCCTATGGATCAAGTGCTTATGGTTTGTCTTCACTCAAAGGTAAACTTGAACTCCGAGCCTCTAAACACCTCGCATCTTTGACCATTTTATTGTTGACATCAAGTCCTAAATCACTTTCTATCAATTGATCACTCATCCCTTGAGTGTTGTTCACCTTCAATATTTACCTGTTTCTTAAGGATGAACGACTAAACAAGAATCGTGTGATTATCCTTCACCTTTCAGCCCTATCTTCAATATGAGTACCATGGCTCTACTCATAGCATGATTCTCATGGATACTTTTCATCTTTTAAAAATATGGAATCCCATGGTCGTTCATCACTCAAAACTACCTCTTTCATAGTTAACCTCTATGTGCTATGGTTTTGTCTTCTAAACAAGAACCTAATCTTCCTCTATAGTCTTGTCCATGACTTAAAACATCCAAATAATAATAATAACAATAACAAAATGGGATTCAACTCCTTGAGTCAAACTTCCAACAAAAGATGACTCCCTCAAAAAGGGACATCTCTTCTCTCTATCTAGCTGCTATAAATAGATTGCTCCCTTGAAGGACAACTATATAAAGTCATTGCCAAAATATAATAAATGTTCTAAAGCTTCCCACATTGATCAGATTCATGAAGACATCAAGGATAAAATCTACTCATCCCACATAGACTTCCCGCATCGATCAATCTATCAAAAAAAAAAACAACAATAAAAGCCAAAAAGAAAAAGGTTAACTTTATCGTAGTGGACTTGCCTATGTTTGGTCATGGGTTTCAAGCTAAGACAAAGATGTTGTCGTACACTATGTTATGCTAAACCATCCACTTTCACCTCATTTCCTTCGAGGGCATGGGGCCCTTAGAGGTTAGCTTGGCCACTCTTCACCCTAAACTATTTCCCCCTACATTTTCCTATTCACATCCAACCTTAGTTCATTTCCATTTTATATCAACAATTGGAAATTAAACAAAAAAAAAAACAATTGATGAACATTTTTACCACATCATCACATCGTTCATTTATCATTTTCACATTTCCACTATAGCAAATATTTGGAAACTTAAACCATAACATGCATATACATCATCATTTATTTCCCATGTTACCAATGACTTGGACATTAAAATCAAAATTATAACATGACTCCATCATGCCTATAACCTGACTCCATCATTCCTATGACCTGACTCCATCATGCCTATGACCTGACTCCATCATGCCTATGACTTGACTCCATCATGCCTATGACTTGACTCCAACATGCCTAACTAACCTAACTCAACCATGCCTACAAGACCTCGACTCAATCATGCCTAATTCACCTAGTTTCCATCACATACACAAATAATAATGGAAATTAAAACAAGTACACCATCCATACTATAAATATCATCATCTATATAAATGAGAAAGTCTGTGTATACATACATATGTACACAGATACAAATAAATACAAATATCTCAAATTGCTCAGATACAACATCGCTATCTGTAGACACCAAATTTGTGTCTTACGACCCCCTGTGACCCGCATCTCATTTCACAACCTAACCTCATCACCTAAACCTTACACAATTATTTATTAATTACCTTATAATTAATAAATCCACATCGCCATACCTGCCACCTCATTTTGCCACCTCATCATGACCTAGTCCTAACCCTAAACTAACCTAATTAAGACCTATAACTTGGTCTACATCCACACCTAGGACGAATGACTCCTTACTCGCACCCAAAACCGACCTTGTAGTAACTTGACTAAGCCCGCAACTAATCCCTTGGGAGAAAAGGAGGGAAAGTTGGCTATTTTACTAAAAATAGCCCACTTTGACCTGACCGATACCGGTTCCTACTCGACCGCCGTCGGTTACGTAACCGCCATCGGTTCCCTATAAATGACCTCCCCTAACCAGAAACAAAGGTCGGAGGATTTTTGATTAATCGGGATCATCAGAAGTGATCGAGAGAATCCGGATTTTACTTGGCCGAGCAGAGACAAGTGAAGAAACAAGAAGAGTTTACAGAGGGAAAGACATCAAGCCCAAGACTGCAACTGAGTAACCAAAGCCCAGTGACACTCATCTGTCATCGGGAGGGAAGATAGCTCATCTCCTGAGTGTCAGGGCATCCTACCTGAGTTCTTCCTTTGTCATCACAGTTCTTGGACCTGCATCCTCGTCAATAACCAGTAAGTAGTATCTTGTATGTCCTCTTTAATAACATTTCTTAGACTTTTGAATCACAGCCGTCATAAGTCTATTCCTAGATCTACTACCCAGCAACACACTACATCTAACTATCATTCCTCTACCCTCTCATCACCCCGTTACCTAATCCCACTCATTTACCAGCCTTATAAACAACACAACCACCCTACAACCAACCCTCACCAAAAGTCCCTAAAACATAGCCCCTACCGATATCGGTTAACAAAGCAACCGGTATAGGTTATTGTGACTCAAAACCAAAAACCAGCCTTTCCCCTACTTGTTTCAACGAGGCAATTAAATTGTTATTTTACAATCATTTGTGTTAATTTATATTAGCAGGGGAACTGACCACCTTCGAAAGGAAGTTTTATATTTCCTGGGCCCAAGGCAGTTCCCTCATTTATTGTCTAATCAAAATCTGGTGGTCTTGTATTCTTACTTGCAGGTAGTCCTTCCAAGACAAAAAGGAGTTCTTCGCAATCAACCTGATCTCTCTCTACGGTACGCGCACACCCTCTCGACATTTAACAGGTATTCCTCCTAACCCTAACCCTTATCTGTTTCTCAAAGGAATAAAAGGATAGAAGCAACTCTATTCCCAAAAGTTGAAACATTCCATGCGAAACATTTTGGCATGCCCGGTGGGACCCATTTCAGGTTTCTTTCTTTCTTGCTTGCTTTCATATAGGGAGCATACTTGCTGTTTTCTTCTTCTAAAGATATTCACAAGGTATTTTGTTATTTTGGTAAAAGAACTTGCTTTGCTTTTACATCTTTGCATTAGTGAAAGTCATCTCTTTTGCTTCATCGAATATCATTTTCGATTTGGGTTTAAAACACGTGCATCACATTCTTGCTTGTTGTTTTCAATTCTAGTGAACATAGATTAAGTAACAGGTCGTACACGTGGGGGTGATATCCACGGTATTGACAAGAAATTAATCTTACTTTCACTGCACAACACATACCGAATCACTTCACAATTAACACAACAGCTCAAAACATCCCCCTTTTTCCGCCAAGATTCCTCCGCCCGATTGAGGTAACCTTATAAGCCAAAACAAACTTGACATTTAACCCTTATCTGTTTCTCAAAGGAATAAAAGGATAGAAGCAACTCTATTCCCAAAAGCTGAAACATTCCATGCGAAACATTTTGGCACGCCCGGTGGGACCTTATGACCCGTCTAAACCTCGACCAATAGGTTATGATGAGTCTAAAATCTACACTTACCACCGCACACCAGGACATGATGTAGAGGGATGCAAAGCTTTGAAAGCCATCCTTCGTCAGTCACCTCTCTCAGATAGAAAGGTTAAGAAAGACAACTTACGAAGGGAGAGACCTTTAGCTTCAATCTCCTCTCCTATACCACCTGTCCCCACCTCACCAATATCTATCATTATTACAACCCCACCTCTCGAAGACCATGATTTATCCCGACCATCTTCCTCCTCTCATGTTCACGAGATCAATATGATTAGTGTTGCTACTCGAGCGCAGAAAAATAATGAGAAAGTGAAAGAAAGTACACTGCGTCCTCTCTTTCTCCGTCCACCATCCCGATCGCACCACCACCTAAAGTGGTTATTCATGGACCCACTTACCCCGTCTCTAATGGAGTTGCCCACCGAACCATGATCAAACAGCTTCACCAATCACCTGTAAAAATGACACTATATGATCTCATTCAGACTTCTAAATCTCATCGACAAGCTCTCGTTGAAATCCTTCAAGGGATCGAGGTCTTACCTAATGAAACCCTGCCTATTACCTCCATTCTAACACCCAATCATGTTGCTTCCCTCACCAAACAACCTACCACCCCAACCACTTCTCTCGCAGACAACAAGTCTTTGTCGAGTTTCTCCAGAAGATGAAATTGTTGACTTTAGTGCGTAAGATCCGACTCTACTCTTTTCATCTCAACTTACATCCGAGACATTCGGGTACGTCGTGTTATGATTGACGGGGTGCTAGCCTAAACATCATCTCTTCAAAATCCTTCCAACAAATGAATATCCCTTCTAGCTGCATGTGTGCCAACCCCATCATGTTGCGGTCATTCAATGATGTTATTACCTCTACCTTAGGCACCGTGATCCTTAACATTCATGTAGGACCACGTAATTTACCCGAACTCTTCTATGTCCTTGAGGGAGAGTTCCAATACAATATGTTGTTAGGCTGCCCTTGGATCCAGGCTATGGGATGCGTTCCCTCAACCTTACATAGATGCATAAAATTTGAGTACGAGGGGAAGTCCTACACCGTAAAAGCTGATCCTCCCCCCTTCAAAACCTGCAATATGTTATATCGCCCTAATGATGTGCTTGTACCAGTCAAGACACCCATTCATCCAACCCAACCATCCACTTCAACCACACCTCTACCATCCACTTCAACCACACCTCTACCATCCACTTCAACAGCACCTACACCTTCAACCAATGAAACTACGTCGCAAAAACCACTTCCTTTCCCACAGCTAACATCCCAACCTCAGACCCCTTAGTAGATGTTTTTCAACGCCTTACGCTGGGGGAGTATCGCCTATATAACGTTAGTTCTTTCCATACCCCACAGGAGTACGGACAGTTACATGCACATCCTACCTATGACCATCGTGTGGGGGAAGTAATCCCCTACGGACCACCTCATTTCCGCACCAACCTAACATATGGGGGTGTCGACGCATCCTCCGTTACCCCTGAACCTCCTCTTGGTGTGTTTCCTTTCCAATCCAATTTTCAATACCTGAAAAATCGTTGTTTCGCCCTCACCTTCTTGACTCGTTGTGCTTAGAAAGGCTTTGGTTTTGGTCTTTATGAACAACACCGACATACAATCATTCCCGTAACTACACGCAAGCACAATGATCGTAGTGGTCTTGGATTTCGGAACACTTACACCGAAGGAACCTCGTGTCAGTTATCTCCTGGAAGATGACGACATCACCCCTACCGAACCATCATCACCCATTTTGCCATCGTCACCCACAGAGTCGATAGATCCTGAATCTATCCCTCCTAACTTTTTTTTTTCATAAATGCTATCTTCCTAGGTCCTCTCACTTATCAACACGATAATGAGGACCCCTCTTCTATCCCCCTTCTATATCCAGACATGATTGAAGAGGACTCGCCTTCAATTAATGTCGTTGAGTGCCAGGATGATGACTCCATCCTCACTTATCTTGGCGCGGATGACTCTTATATTCAACGCGCCTTACCGTCTGAAACTCAAACCATGTTGAACGAGTCAACTATAGAAATCAACATCCACACAGAGGAGGATCCTCACATTGTGAAGATCGGACAATCCCTTAACGCATCAGAACAAGTCACCTTTACTACCTTTCTCCGTACTCGCAACCAAGCTTTCGCTTGGTCCTACGCTGACATGCCAGGAATTGATCCTGACATTGCTGTCCATAACATTACCCTGAAACCCGATTCCAAGCCAATTAAATAGAAACTGAGAAAAATGCATCCACGCATTTCCCTCTTGGTCAAAGAAGAGCTTCAATGACTCCTTTCTGTTTCCTTCATCCTGCCTATTGACTATCCTCAATGGATTTCTAACATCGTACCTATCACTAAAGCGACGGGGGACTTCGGATATGCACGGATTTCTGAGATCTTAACCTCGCTTGCCCTAAGGATGACTTCCCCCTACCTAGTATTGATCAACTTGTTGATCTCACTACTGAGCCATGAGATGCTCTCTCTCATGGATGGCTTTTCAGGGTACAACCAAATTTTGGTTGCCCCTACCGATCAACATAAAACTGCCTTCATAACTCCTTGGGGAACCTTCTATTATCGTGTTATGCCATTTGGCCTTAAGAATGCTGGTGTGACCTATCAGCGGGCTATGACCTACATTTTTCATGACATTATGCACACTATCCTTGAGGATTACGTCGATGATCTTCTTGGCAAATCTAAACATCGCAGTGAACATCTCGATGTTTTAACCATTATTTTTGATCGCCTGTTACAATATTCTATCTGTCTTCAACCAAAGAAATGTGTCTTTGGTGTCCTTTCGGGAAAACTTCTTGGTTTTATCGTCTCTTTGCGTGGCATTGAGGTCGACCCATCTAAAGTCAAAGCTATCCTAGAAATGCCCCCACCTACTAACCTCAAACAATTGCGTAGTTTACAAGGTAAGCTCCAATCTATCCAGCGTTTCATCTCCCAACTCTCGGATTGATGTCAACCTTTCCATCACCTCCTTAAAAAGGATATTGCCTTTCAATGGAGCGAAGAGTGCCACCAAGCCTTTGAGGCTCTCAAAGCTTATCTCTTGCAGCCACCCATGCTTATCCCACCTCAGGACGATCGCCCTTTCTACCTTTACCTTTCCGCCACCGACCACGTTGTAGGGGCCATGCTTGCACATCGTGACTCCGAGAATCGAGAACAAGCCGTTTATTATATAAGTCGTACTCTGGTGGACTATGAGACTAGGTATACACATGTAGAAAAGTTGTGCCTAGCCCTATCATTTGTGGCCACCAAACTTCGACACTACCTCCTGAATCACAAAACTTTCGTCATCACCAACACGGACCCCATCCATTATATGTATGTCAAACCTCATCTAAACCAACGCATCGCCCGATGGCTTATGCTCCTTGCTGACCTCGACCTTGAATTTATACACCAGAAGTCAATCAAAGGACAAACCATTGCCGATCAACTCACGGAAGCCCCTGTACCTGGGGTGCAATTTACTAATTTTAATTTTCCCGACGAACTCATCGCTACTCTTTACTCGGGGAGGAGTTGTATCCAATGAAACTTTTCTTCGATGGATCCAAATGCCAGTGCGGTGGAGGAGCCGACGTTGTTCTCATTCCTCTCGACGCTGAGCCTATGCCTCTTTCATTCCGACTCGATTTCCCCTGCACTAATAATACATAGCGGAATACGAGGCCCTTGTTTTGGGTCTCCAGGTTGCATTACACTTAGGTGTCAAATCTATCAATATTTTCGGTGACTCTCAATTGGTAGTCAATCAAGTTATGGGCATCTACCAATGTAAAAATGAGGAACTTCAAAAGTACAAACACTACGTGGATTCACTTCTAACCTTATTTACTCATTATTCTATCCAAACCATTCCCCGCTCCACTAACAAATTTGTGGATACTATGGCTTGCTTAGCCTCGCAAATTCCAGCTTCATCAACTGACTCTGACATTTTCGTCTTGGTCCAACAACTCTTTGCCCCATCTTACTCAGCCCGGTTGTTTGTATGATAAATAATGTGTCTGCTAATTCGCAGGATACCTGGTATCACCAATTTCACGACTACCTTACAACCTCTGTTCTCCCACCTGACCTTACTAGTACCGGCAAACGCACTTTTCTTAAACGTGTTTCTCGTTATGTTGTCATGGGGGGACTCCTTTATAAACGTGGCTTTGATGG
Organism: Taxus wallichiana var. yunnanensis; assembly: GCA_018340775.1. NCBI lineage: Eukaryota > Viridiplantae > Streptophyta > Pinopsida > Cupressales > Taxaceae > Taxus > Taxus wallichiana. Next base: position 906,545,883 of record CM031240.1, on the reverse strand, counting down.
CATCCTCTTTCGATGTCTAACCGGCGCGGAGGTCACCTATACCATCCAACAAGTTCATGACGGTATTTGTGGTGGACATTTTAAGAGCCTTTGCGTGGCCAAACGAATCCTTTGCCTAGGTTATTATTGGCCTACTCTTAATAACAACTGCTACAAATATGTTAAGCGTTGTGTTATGTGTCAACAACATGTCAACCTTCAACATACTCCTAGCCATCCGCTACAGGTCGCACGAGATCTTTGGCCTTTCTCACAATGGGGTTTAGACCTTATTGGTGAGATTCATCCGCCCTCTCCACAACGTCACCGATGGATAATCACAGCAACTGAATATTACACAAAATGGGTGGAGGCTATTCCACTCATTTCAACTAAAAAAGAAAAAATTGTAGAGTTCATTAATCATCACATTATCTATCGTTTTGGTGTTCCTCATCGCCTGATAACAGATAATGGAAAATCTTTCAAAAATAAGTTGTTGCAAGACCTTTGTGACAACTTTGGTATCAAACTTAGCTTCTCATCACCCTACTATCCACAAGCGAATGGACAAGCCGAATCTTCTAATAAAACCCTAACCAAAATCCTCATGAAAGTTGTCAATGAGTCCGGAAGAAATTGGCATGATCACATCCCCTTTTCCCTTTGGGCTTATCGTACTAGCATTCGTACCTCCACTAATGCCACACCTTTTTCTTTGGTATATGGTACCGAGGCTGTCTTGCCTCTCGAAATACAAATACCCTCCCTCAGAATATCTCTTCAGGATATTCTCACCAATGATGATTTCCGCCAAGAGCGGTTAGCCCAATTGGAGCTTCTTGACGAGCATCGTCTTACAGCTCTTGATCACCTTCAAATCTATCAAAACACATCAAGCGTGCTTATGATAAGCGACTTCATGAGCGTACCTTTAAGGTTGGTGATCTTGTCCTCAAAGAGAATCAACATGTAACCAAACTAGAAAAGAGCAAACGTGGAAAATTTGCTCCCAATTGGATTGGGCCTTACATAATCACTCACACTTATGGATCAGGCACTTATCGTTTAGCTTCGCTTAATGGTAAACCTGAGCCTGAACCCCTTAATGCCTTTGCATCTTCAACCATTCTACTGTTGAATTTAGTGTTATATCACTTCTTATCTACCTACCGCTCATCCCTTGAGCTCATTTACCACCACATACACTTTGTTTCCTACATCTCAAAATAAAATCAAGCTCACATAGTTTGATTCTCACCTCCCCTTAAAGATGCCTTCCCCTTTTTAGTCTAGTCCATGACTTCAAAGTATTAAAATGACACATTCTTAATTCAACACCTATGGGATTTTCTTGAGTCAAACTTCCTACAAAACTAGATGCTTTACGCCAAATGGACATCTAGCTCTCTAAATTATATATAGACTGCTCCCTCGAAGGACAGCTATATGCCAAACTATTGCTGCTATTATATATAGACTACTCCCCGAAGGACAGCTATGCACAAAACCGCATCTGCTACTATAAATAGACTGCTCCCTTGAAGGATAGCTATACACAGTCAGCCTTTATCAGGAGCTTCTCGCATTGATCAGCTTCGTGAAGACCTCAAGAATAATAAAATACATATCCCTTGTAGACTTCCCGCATCGATCAGTCTATATTCAGCAAAATAAAAGCCACATTCAAAAGAACTTTTGAGTCATGGACTTGTCTATTTAGGTTAGGTTCTCTTTCGTCAGAATACTCACTTTATAACAAGTTCTCTGTGCCTCAGCTACACCATCCACCTCACCTCACCATTTGTTAAAACAACAAAACTCAAGGGACGTGACGTACACCCGATATATTGTGATTATACAACTCTTTTCACCTATTGACTTCTCATCTATGCACGGTACCTAGGGGTTCAAGCTCATTCTACGTTATTATGTGGTTTGTTTAGCTCTTTTCACCTATGGAGCACTTTTTCCTCTTTGACTCAAATCTAGGATTATGTGTTGATCTTAATCAGGACATGGTTCCCTACCACTTGGATAGGCTAACTTTCGCTTCACTTATACCTATTCCAACATCACCAATTCATTACCAACACCAACAACATTACCCTACCAATATCAATACTTTTACCAACCAACGAATTGCCTAACCATACCTAAATTTCTGAATTCACCTCTCCCTGGTCCTAAGGGAGAACTACATCGGTCTGAGGCCCCTCCTTGCTTTGTGCAATGGGCTATGTAGGCAGCACTTCGGAGATATGGTGTCTCCCAAGGTTAGCTCGACCATCCCCTACCATAACTTAGCATGTGTTGTAAATATACATATTTTTGTGTATTTCTTTTCGCCAACATTTATCATTTTTTAAAACAAACATTCAAAACACGACCCTTCTCATTATTATAACTCAAATCAACATACATCTTCGCTTTATTTAGATGTTCAACAAATACATCTTCTATCATCAAGCGCGCAGTCGGCATCCTTATTTATTCTTATACCTCTATAACATTCACTTAGACCCTCACGCCTCATCCCGAACCAGGTGATGATCGTGATCATCGACGCCTCTCGCCGGGCCTCTCCATCCTCAAAGGCACCACGGCTATTGGTACCGCCCACTGATCTGCCAATCTCTCCTATAACATGTGAATACGCTCTCTCGCATGGAGGTATCTCGCCTCTAGTCCCACCGGTGGGATGGGTGGTGGTGGTCCAGCTGGTCCAGCACCTCCTGCTCCTCCTGGCTGTGCCATGGCTCTAACTCTCCTCTGCTGGGTCCTCCACCAATCAACTGCTGCCTCCTACTCACTAGGGTCCACCAACCACTCACTTCTCCACTCAAATAGCGCCACCTCAACCAACAAATGCTCCAATCTCAACAATACACCTCAGACAACTCAAATTGGGTTTCAAATTGACAATGTGACAATGACAGGCCGTATTTTTTCTTTTTATAGGTTTTTCACCTATAACCGATATCGGTTTTATTCTGCCCTAAGGAACCGGCATCGGTCACCTCACCGATACCGGTCATCTCTAGCCGATATCGGTTTAAATTCCTACCTTCCCCAACTTCTGCCTTTATTCACCAATCTCCCTTTTTCACCACATTGCCTATTCCCCACATCACCTATACCCTCCATTGCTAATTAGCCTTTTTGACTTCATTGGCCCGACCCAAGGCCCCAACCAACCCATTTGGCCCGACCCAAGGCCGCAACCCAACCACTTGGCCCGACCCAAGGCCCCAACCAACCCATCTGGCCCGACCCAAGGCCACACCCAACCATTTGGCCCGACCCAAGGCCTCACCCCAACCATTTGGCCCGACCCAAGGCCTCACCCCAACCATTTGGCCCAACCCAAGGCCGCAACCCAACCACTTGGCCTCGACCCAAAGCCGCAACCGACCATTTGGCCCAACCCAAGGCCGCACTCAACCCATCAGGCCCGATTCACGGCCCTCACTAATCAATTGGCCCGACCCAAGGCTGTACCACTTAAATACCTCACCCAAAACCAACAAATTACAATTTTACCCACCTATCCTATGGCTTTTTGTTCAATTGAGCTCACCTATTCATGTTTTAGCATGATTAGGGTACTTGACTTGATCAGTCGACCAACTTTGCCTAGACCTAGACCGTGACGTTTATCTCAACCAAACCAACCATTTGGTACTGCCGAACATGCCTAAACATTCCTGTACCTTACCCGTTATATCCCCTGAAGCTACTTCCTATGCCTTAGATACCAGGATTATATCACCCTTGTTTGGATAAACTATCGACCTTTGCCTATGAATTGCTGGTTTGCTCTTCAAATCATGTACCCTGGTCGCACTACTGCATTTCAACGTGCGTCTACTTCTTTGGACCTACCCCACCATCTCACCATCATCTCCACACCATTTACCCTTTATCAACCCTATCCCTGATTTCACGCTATCTCAATCTGTGATAGATTTGAGGGGGATTACCTATACCCTTAACAGGGAAACCACTTCATATTATTGTCCGTGTGAGCTTTACAAAACAAACTACACGACAATAAGGGGCTAATGTAGACACCAAATTTGTGTCTTACGACCCCCTGTGACCCGCATCTCATTTCGCAACCTAACCTCATCACCTAAACCTTACACAATTATTTATTAATTACCTTATAATTAATAAATCCACATCACCGTACCTGCCACCTCATTTTGCCACCTCATCATGACCTAGTCCTAACCCTAAACTAACCTAATTAAGACCTATAACTTGGTCTACATCCACACCCATGACTAATGACTCCTTACTCGCACCCAAAACCGACCTTGTAGTAACTTGACCAAGCCCGCAACTAATCCCTTGGGAGAAAAGGAGGGAAAGTTGGCTATTTTACTAAAAATAGCCCACTTTGACCTGACCGATACCGGTTCCTACTCGACCGCCGTCGGTTACGTAACCGCCATCGGTTCCCTGTAAATGACCTCCCCTAACCAGAAACAAAGGTCGGAGGATTTTTGATTAATCGGGATCATCAGAAGTGATCGAGAGAATCCAGATTTTACTTGGCCGAGCAGAGACAAGTGAAGAAACAAGAAGAGTTTGCAGAGAAGGACATCAAGCCCAAGACTGCAACTGAGTAACCAGAGCCCTGTGACACTCATCTATCATCGGGAGGGAAGATAGCTCATCTCCTGAGTGTCAGGTCATCCTACCTGAGTTCTACCTTTGTCATCACAGTTCTTGGACCTGCATCCTCGTCAATAACCAGTAAGTAGTATCTTGTATGTCCTCTTTAATAACATTTCTTAGACTTTTGAATCATAGCCGTCATAAGTCTATTCCTAGATCTACTACCCAGCAACACACTACATCTAACTATCATTCCTCTACCCTCTCATCACCCCGTTACCTAATCCCACTCATTTACCAGCCTTATAAACAACACAACCACCCTACAACTAACCCTCACCAAAAGTCCCTAAAACATAGCCCCTACCGATATCGGTTAACATAGCAACCGGTACCGGTTACTGTGACTCAAAACCAAAAACCAGCCTTTCCCCTACTTGTTTCAACGAGGCAATTAAATTGTTATTTTACAATCATTTGTGTTAATTTATATTAGTAGGGGAACTGACCACCTTCGAAAGGAAGTTTTATATTTCCTGGGCCCAAGGCAGTTCCCTCATTTATTGTCTAATCAAAATCTAGTGGTCTTGTATTCTTACTTACAGGTAGTCCTTCCAAGACAAAAATGAGTTCTTCGCAATCAACCTGATCTCTCTCTACGGTACGCGCACACCCTCTCGACATTTAACAGGTATTCCTCCTAACCCTAACCCTTATCTATTTCTCAAAGGAATAAAATGATAGAAGCAACTCTATTCCCAAAAGCTGAAACATTCCATGCAAAACACTATCTTCGGCATGTAGGCTAGTTTATATATCAAATAAATCAATACAATGATCATCTTAAGTGACTAATTGTCAACCCACCTATCTCCTCCTCTCTACCTATATGCCACCTAGCTAACATCTCACCACCCTCCATAGCCCTCGGTCGACCTCTATTGGCCCCTCACCTTGTGCTAGTCTCTGTAAACTTGTGGTCTCGCCCTAACCTTGTCTTGGGGCTCGCCCCCTGTACTTTCTACACTATGAGTGTGAGACATGGTCCTCTCACTCACGGCCTATTATGCTCTATACTTTACATAGGTAGGGACATCTATCCATGTGGCCATCAGGTGATCTTAATAATAACTTTCCTCGACTAGGGCATCCCTGAACCTGGCCATGGGTACTGTCTTTAGTGGTGCCATCGTTCTCTCGAATTCTGTACCTATACAATGGGACCTTGTCCCACCTCTTCCTATAAAATGGGACCTTGTCTCTCAACTTTGTGTAGGTGCATGTGTCATACCTAGGCTCGAAGGGCCATAATCTACATTTTTGCGGTGGCTAATAGGCCCGTAATCCTCGCTACTGCATGTGTAGGGTGGCCACCTGTACCCCATCTCCATCCCCACCCTATGTGGGCACCTGTCCTTGTGCTACCTAGGCCTGTAGGGCTACTACATGTGCCTGTAGTTTGGCCACCTATGCCTCTGACCTTGTCAAGTGCCCCTACACTATCCCCAATCAGTGTCGCTGGGTAGTCACCTACCCCTATAGGGCGTCCCTCTAAACTGTGATAGTGGCTAAGTCAGGCTGCCCTGGCCTTGGCGGTCTTACCCATAACCATGTTACCCACCAATTTTTGTACCTATCTGTCACCTAAACATCATGAATCCATTGGTATACCACCCGATTCTCCTACCCCGTAGTACTGTCAGTTGAGGTAGAGGCATAGGCCTCTCCATGTTGTCCCTTTTGTACTATGGAAATGGTGGAGGTACATCTTGTGGTAACCCAAACTGTCATTTGACCCTGTCAATAGGTATCATCTCATGCTCTTCTACATGGAACCCCTCTATCTATCGGAGTAACTATAGCTCCTCAGCCATCTTTCTATATGATGGGAAGCCCACATACAACCTCCAAATGATGTCGATGTCGACAATCCCTCTATTGCATGCCCGTGATATGCTACATTGTGTGTAGCCCTCATCGTTTAGCGCTCTCCAACAACACGTGCTCATCACCCGTAGCCCACAAGAACCAAGCCCGCCTCGAATGCATCAAGTCGGGCATGCCCACTAGATGCACACACACGATGTGCTCATATGCCCAGTAGTGTAGTAGGAACGTGCAGCATAGGTTGAACCACCATAACCGCCCATAGGCCCATAACTCTCTATATAGTTACACCAAGAATGTTGGTGCCCATGCAAACTAGGTCATGTCCTCCATCATGTCATGAAGAACCCCATCAATTCTTGTGGAAATATCTCACCCTCCACATCTGGCAGCGCAAAACAATAGACTACCTCCATCATTAGCACCACTAACCTCATCTCCTCTGGATGGGCCTGGTACATATCTCCATAACTCATGCTGGTGCTATGGAACCTCAACTCCACCAGCCCCTCACCGAACACTGCTTTGTCAATATAAACTCCTCGATGCCTTTGAAGAAATGGAATACACCTACATCCCTACTATCGACAACCGCAAGATCCTATAAACATCCTCTAAGGTGACGGTCATCTCACCTATCAGAAAATGAAATGTGTTGGTCACCAAATCCCATCTGTCGATGAGGGTGACCATCAAACTCAGCTCCCAGTGCTACATGTTGTTAGTAGCGTCGACCCTAATCGGGATGACCTCTACCACATGGTGTCACTCCTTAGTAGTCCCAAGCAATTATATTGATTCAAGGCAAAAATCATGTTTCTGGGGTCCCCTCGGCTTCTTTCTAACTCTCTTGTCCAAGAGGAAAACCCAGCAAGTTTTAAAAATGTGAAAAAGTTGTAGAAAACAAGCTTGGGCCAGGAAAAATCATGAAAAATGGCTAAGTCCTAGTCCTCGCAATAGTCGGGACATGAGGGACATCTGGGCGCGAATCAGCCGAAAGGCCGCCAGGCAGTCTATAGAGCAAAGGGGCATCCGGGATGTCGGGACGCGGGACACGAAAAGGTGAACCAGCCGAAAAGTGGAAAAAATCGACTAAGTGTTGTTTTCGCGCAGTTGGGACAGTTGGGACAAAGGTACGCGAAAGACGCGGATCGGCCGGTTTGGCGCAAGTCAGTCCATTTCGGGCGGTTCGGAGAAATTTGTCCCAGGAAGTCCGGGATAGTTGGGACAAAAGTGCGTGGAGGACGCGAACCGGCGGTTCGGCCAAAATAGAGGACTTTCAGATCTGGGACATCGGGCCAAAAGTACGCGGAGGACGCGAAAAGCCGAAAGAGCCGAGAGCGAATGGAATCTCGCCACGTGTCTTCACCGCAAACAGGAACAAGGAAGCCCGAATCGGCCGAAGCAGGAGATTTTCATCCGGGACAGCTGGGACAAAGGTACGCGGGACGCGAGGGACGCGAAAAGCCGAAGCGGCCGAAGGCAAAGAAGAAAAGTCAACGTTTGACCCGTGAAACTTCAAACGGCCATAACTTTTGACTCCGAGCTCCGATTTTCACAAAATTGGACTTTCTGGAACGAGCACGACGTCCTCTACACCACAAAAACTATGGATTTCTTATTTTTAATGAGGGTAGATATATTTAATTAAAGAAACATATTCGGCTCCAATCAGTTAATGCTCATTCCCACAAATGACAAAACGCCCGCTGCACCCAAAATAGCTGCCCGCACTCAGAAGGCCATAACTTTTGCATTTCTCAACGAAATCGCACAAAATTGGTACCATTGGAATTGTGGCTCCGAGCCCAATGCACAAAAATCAAGAAATTCTAGATTTGATGAGATATTGATCAATATTTTTAGAAAACGTGGCTGGGTTCATAAATGTTGTTTCATTCGTGGTCGGAGTGCAATTAAGAGGCATGGTCATCATTCTTTCTCTCTCGCAGCAAAGACATGGGACAAGTATGGGGAGCCTTTTGCAAGTAATATATAATCATTTTACTCCATTTAATGCCTCTTACAGTGGTGGTCAAGGACAGATTTGGGATTTCCATTTTCCCTCTTTTCCTTCTCATTTTTCTATAAATGGAGTGTTGGGCTCATCAGAAAGGGGGTAGTTTTGATAGCAAAGCTCCAAAATTGCTTTTTGAAGCCAATGTGCTGCAGCCCTGTAGTGGACTCCTTGCATGGTGATCCGTGCCCTTATCTTGTAATAGATTGAACTGTGCATATCATGAAGCAATAAAATATCAATTTGTGGATGTATCTTCCCCTGCTGTGTTTTCTTGCATTCTTCTCGCCCTTTAATCTTTCTACAAGAATATTGTGTCTATTATTATGTTCTCTGCAGAGGATTCATTATCATTGTGTATGCTTGGAATATTGTTGTGAATGCATTTTGCTAGATTATGGAGAACTCTGTCATCACCTCTTCTAGTGTGCACTTTGCTCTCGTATTTCACACATTTGGAGACTACTCTCACACCCTCCTTTTCTGGTGTATCACCGCTTTAGTGTAGGCTTTCATTTTATGCATTCTCTCTCCCTGGTCCCTTGGAAATTTAGATTAGAATAGTTAGTTTCCCCTGCATTAGAGTAGATTGTGGGTGTAGTTTAGAGCAAGAACCAGCTTTCTCTGGAGGTCTATCTCAAGTAGCAAGTCCCACAACTTGGAGATAGTACCCATGTTATCCAATCACACCGTGAGTTCAAGTATATGCACTTGTATAAACACAAGGGTGCTGTGATTCGGTGATAACAGTTCTGGCATGCCCGGTGGGACCTTAGAGGTCTTTACTTTCATTGCAACAAGATTGATGTGCACTTGTTGTAAGTTCCAGCTTTGAAGGAGCTTTAAAATCACACATCTGGCGACTCCAAAAGAGGCATAATCCGCTGGTTTCTGCAGTCCAAGCCTGGAAAATTTATGAGAAGAATACAGACCAGGTCAAGAACTAGGGAGGAAGGATTGTTTGTTTATCTACACCTATCTCCAGGTAGAGAAAGAAGGGGAAGAAGAGCTCAAAGATCTGTGTCTCCACCTAATAGAACTTTGTCTACACCTCCACCTGGTAGACCTTTTCTCGCATCAACAAGGGTTCTCTAAGGCCAATCAGAATGGCGCAACCACTAAATCCCTTTGTCAATTTCACCGGCAAAAGAGCCCACTTGCCCTCAATGCACGTAATCCAGCCCAATTGCAGCAGATCAAGAACATTCCATTTTTCACTGGAGAAAATCATACCACTCCTGGTGATCATGTCAAAGACATTGCTAACGTCTGTGCAATCCATGAGATAAATGAAATGGATGTGGCTGTCAAATTGCTGGCATCTTCATTCAAAGGGAAGGCATTGCAATGGTTTAGGAGCCTTGAGCTCGGTTCTATCACAAATTGGAATCAATTATGCATAGTTCTCCATGAGCAGTTTGGGGAAAAGGGAGACAATTTGTCTCTACTAGAACAATCGACAACTATCAAGAGAGCCCCAACGAGCAAATTGATCGACTTCAACTTCAGATTTCAAAGGTCTTGGGATAGGATTCCAAAGGCAAGCAAAGCAGCCAACAAAAGAAGGTGCTTTTCTATATTACCTTAAAGCTTTGAATTCTCGATATTTCTATGTTAATTCAATCTATGGGAGGCACAACCTTACCGCTACGCTTATAGAAGATTGCCATTAGAGCTGAAAACTATCTTATTCAAGCCGGTAAACCGGCTCCTAGGCCTCCCATGCCCTTAGTATCCAAACTTAGAAAATCCAAGCACTAGTCAAGCACCCACTTTGGCTCCTATTCCCACCCCTAGAAATCAAAGTTCAAATGAGACTTCTACTTCATCCTCTAGTGCTTCAAATGAACTCCAAGAGGTCATGAAACAATTGCAAAATTTGGGAAATGAGCTGGTTACTATCAAAAGACAGCAAGCTCAAAGTGCTAGACCGTATCAGCCTCAAGCGCAGTACCAGGCTAGGCCCCCATACCAACAAAATAGGTCACCAACTCAGGCTGCAAATCAAAATCAAAGCCAAGTAAGGCCTCCCGCTAATAGACCATTTCAGCCCTATAACCCCAATGTCGCATCCGCTTCTAAAGCTTTAGTGCCAGTCCAAAATAACATGGCCCAAGAATATGATTGGTGTTTCCCGTGTAGTCAGCCACATAACCAATCAATGTGCTTTAACGGTGCATTAAATCAGGCTCTTATGGTGCAAACCATTGGTGGGTCGCAAGAGTCCAGCCACGAAGAGATCAGCAAAGCAAGAAGCACCTCAGCAAGGAACATCTCCGAATGAAACTACTCTTTGTCAATCGGCAGTCAAGATTTTGTGGTATGAATCAAATACCCTCTCAAAGTGTTGCAGCCAACACAAGGTCAAAGAGGAGAAATTTGGGTGAAGAACAGCCATTGGCTTCAAGTAATCCACAACCTTCTACCACTCCACAAGCCGCTGGCAAACAAAATGTAGTTCCAAACATGCAAGGAGCACCCAAACCAGCTCCTAAACCAACTCAAATGCCAGCTGCTGCTGCCCATGTGCAAGGAATGAATGTGCAGGCCAAGGGACAGCAGAGGGATACTTCATCTCCATTCAATATCATTGATCAGATGAAGAAGACAAATGTAAACATATCAATGTGGGAATCACTATCTATCCCTGGGACAAAGAGATTTGCTACAAGCTGCCATGAAAGGACTGGTCAACTTCAAATCAACAGGTCCAAATGCAAGAGAAGGTACTCACAAATGCTGCCCAGCCTGAAGGAAATCATGGAGGACAACAAGGTAAAATGTTGAAGCCCCCTCCATTTTATGTTTCATTGATCATAGGAGACAAGTTGGTGCATAATTGCATGATCGATTCGGGAGCAAGCAGCTCAGTCATGCCAAAACAGATAGCTGATCAGCTAGGGCTTCAATATGAAGTCATCTCCAAGGGTGTAGTGCAATTAGATGGGACAAGCAAAGGACAACGGTTGGAGTAATCAAAGGTTTGAGCCTCACACCGCACGCATGTCCCAATGTAATAGTGTTACAAGATGTGTCCATAGACCTCGCCACCACTTTTGCATTGTGCTTGTCAAGAGACTTCACCGCTAAAATGGAGGCTATCTTTTCATGGATTGGTCACACATGTTGTTCGTAACAAGGTATGGAACTAAGGCCACAATCAGATCTGAACCTATCGCAAACTTTCACATTGAGCCTTACACTCCAAGCCAAATCAATACCAACTGTTCAGCGTTTGATCAAGAAGATTATCCAAGCACTGATGAAGCTGACACCAAGGTTGGAAGCATCCTAGATTTGACTCTTGATGAATGGGCAAGCAAGGTGCATGCTTTTGATCCTTATCAAGAAATAGAAGAATCTGAGCTAGGAGTTTATTGTTTACATGAAGAGAATCAACCTCTCCCCAGCATCACCAAGCCAGATCATAAAGACAAGAATGAAGTATGGCAATTGTTCTTTGATGGGTCAAGGAGTAGACAAGGTGCAGGAGGAGGAGCTATGCTCATTTCACCGCAAGGTATAAGGTATTACTCAGCCTTCCGTTTCCAGTTTTCCTGTTCAAACAACACAGCTGAGTATGAAGCCTTAATTCATGGATTGCACTGGGCAAAGAAGAAATGCATCAAGAATTTACAAGTATTTGGTGATAGTGAGCTGATCGTAAACCAAGTCAAAGGAAAAATGCTGCCAAAAATGATCTCGTCAAGAACTACAAAAATCGGGTATGGATCTTATCAAGATTTTGAAGCTTTTAGCATCAATTCCATCCCAAGAAAAAGAATGAAGCCGCGACGATGACAGTCAGCAGCAATTGGGGCTGCGTTTGATGTTGTAGAAAATATCAAAAGTGAGAAAACTCAGCCTCATATCAAATTTGTTGTGAGACCAGCTATTCCGGATAACAATACAAGTTGGCAAGTCTTCGAGAATGATCAGCAGATTGTTAATTTCCTGCAAGAAGAAGCTGAGTTCTCCATGAGAAATCAAGACAAGCTGGAGCAGCAGTATGGTGACCAAGTGGTGCAGCTGAGAACTAACAAATTACCAAAAGGCCTCATAACCTTAGAGTCAATCTTCAACCCGAATGATCAGTTCCGGAAGGAGAAAGCGAACATTCAAGTAAAGGGTGAAGATTCAGAACCTATCTTAGTAGATGAAGGCAAGACATTGCAAATTGGCAAAGTAAGTACTCCACAAGAGAAATCTGATTTTGTTCAGCTTTGTCAAGAATTCCCAGATGTCTTCGCTTGGACTTACAAAGATTTAAGAGGTTTCAACCCAAAGTTGGCACAACATACTATTGAGTTGGATCCGGAATCCAAGCCTGTCAGGCAAAAGCAAAGGCCAGTAAATCCTCATATCGAACCTCTCATGAGAAAAGAGTTAAGCAAGCTCATTGAGGCCAGTATCATCTTCCCCATCAAACACTCAAGTTGGGTTGCAAACTTGGTGCCGGTAAGAAAGAGAAATGGAGAAATAAGATTGTGTGTGGACTTTCGCGATCTAAATAGAGCATCACTCAAAGATCATTATCCACTTCCATCAATGGAACAAATATTGCAGGTTGTAGCTGGTTCAGAAAGGTTTTCATTGCTAGATGGATATTCAGGCTATAATCAGATAATGGTGAAGGAAGAAGATCAATTCAAGACGGCCTTCACTACAAAATGGGGCACGTATGCTTACAAGAAGATGCCATTTGGACTGTCAAATGCCGGAGCAACATTTCAACGAGCTATGGATATGGCATTCAAAGGCTTGATCAACAAGATAGTGCTGGTATACCTAGATGATATCACTGTCTTCTCAAAGAATGCAGCAGACCATCTCTTTCACCTCAGACAAGTGTTTCAGAGGTGTAGAAGGTTCGGAGTGTCATTGAATCCAAAGAAATGTATATTCTTGGCACACGAGGGAAAATTGTTGGGCCACATTGTCTCTAGGGAAGGGCTAACAATTGATCCTGAAAGGGTTGAAGCCATCCGAACGCTTCCATTGCCACACCACAAGAAATCTCTCCAAAGCTTCTTAGGAAGGATAAACTTTGTCCGCAGATTTGTGCCTAATTTTGCCACTCTTGTGAAGCCTCTAACAATGATGTCAAGAAGAGTCTCGGCATTCAAATGGACAAAGAAGGCAAAGAGAGTTTTGAAAACATCAAGCATGCAATATCACAAGCTCCAACTCTTATCAACCCAGACTTTTCAAAGGACTTCATGTTGTATGCGTTTGGAGGATCAGATACAATCTCAGCTATCTTGACACAATTGAATAGAGAAGGTTCAGAACAGCCCATAGCATTCTTCAGCCAAACCTTGGAAGATTACGAAATAAAGTATTCTTTCATCGAAAAGCATGTCCTTGTTGTCATCAGGAGTTTGAAGAAGTTCAGACATTTGGTCTCAAACAATAAGATTCAACTGTTAGTGTCTCATGCTGGTGTCAAGGACTTCCTCCTAAACAAGGATTTAAATGAGAAGAGAGCAGGTTGGATCACTCGGGTGATGGAATATGATATTGAAATCAAAGTGACCAAGCTAGTTCGTGGCAAAGGTTTGTGTGAGCAGCTCGCTTCCAAACAACCAGACGGGTCAAAAAGTGAAGAGGATGTTGTCCCGCTACTGCTGTAACGATCAAGAACAACCAACTGATGATGCACCCATTCCATGTTGGACTCAAGACTTGGTGCATTACCTCCAAACAGGCTTGTGCCCTCCAGAAGTGAGCAAGGCAAAGAGGAGATACTTTAGATTACAAGCTATCCCGTATGTACTCATTAATGGTATCTTGTTCAAGAAGGACATCAATGGTGTTCTATTAAGATGCATTGGAACAGGTCAAGTTGAGAAGATCTTACACGAGTTCCATGACGGGGAAGCAGGAGGCCACTTTGCTCCGCGAGTGACAGCTCTCAAAATCATGAAAGCTGGTTACTATTGGCCTACTGTGTTCAATGATTGCTACTCATGGGTCAAGAAATGCAAGAAATGTGCATTCTTCACAGGGAAAGAAAGGTTAGCAGCGCTGCCCCTTCATCCAATTTCAGTGGATCAGCCATTCATGCAATGGGGATTGACTTCATCAAGTTATCAATCCCAATTCAAGTCAAGGCCACAAGTGGATACTTACAAAGAACGGATTATTTCACCAAGTGGACCAAGCAAAGTGGCACTAAGGAGGCAAATGAATCTAATATCTTAGATTTCTATGAAGGGATAGTCACGAGGTTTGGTGCCCCGCCACTATCATATCTCGACAATGCATGGCATTCCTCGCACAAAGATCACTGAATGGGCTGTCAAGAATTGTGTGTATCTCAGCACTTCATCGAACTATTACCCTCAAGGTAATGGCCAAGCCGAGTCTACAAACAAGAACCTACTAAGAATCATCAAGGACTCTGGATGAAAATCAAAGAACTTGGCACGCAAAGCTCAAATCAGCCCTATGGGCTGATAGGATCACACCCAAGAGGTCTACAGGAAGCTCTCCATACAAGCTTGTGTATGGGAAAGAAGCAGTTCTACCTATATCACTTGAGTTGCCAGCATTGGAGCTCATGAAACAGTTGGAACTAGCTGAGTTTGAACCTATGGAAATCAGGTATGCAGAGCTGATGGAATTAGAAGAGACAAGAGAGCACGCAATGCAGACCATAGAAAAGGATAAAGCATTGGTCAAAAAGAGTTTTGACAAGAAAGCTAAGGCCAGGATATTGCAAACTGGAGATTTGGTACTGAAGTGGGATGTTGATCGTGCAAAACCGGGAAAGCACTCCAAGTTTGATGCCATCTGGAGTGGCCCATACATGATCATTGAATGCAAAGGTAGCAATGCCTTCCGATCGCTAAGCGATGGTGAAGAATTGCAGATTTGGTCAATGGGATCTATCTCAAACGTTGCTACTAGAAAGATAGATTTTCACCCTCAGTAAATATTAATTTAGAATTTCCATTCCTCTAAGTGCTTATGCACACATCAGATCGCTGTTAGAGTAGTTTTTATTTCCCTAAGTGCTTGTGCACATGTCCTATTGCTTCTAGTATGTGCATGTTTGTAGTTCATCAAGCTCCTGGAAAAGAATTGCAGCCACAGGAAAACCAGCTCAACGAATGTTTCAATGGCTCAAGGACACAAGTTTTCAAATTTCAGATCAGCTGAGAGGTTATCAAACAGACTCCATGCCCAATGGATTGCTACAAGAAGCTGGCCGTTCTTCATCTAGCAGGCAGATAACCCCGCTGAGTCGCAAAATTGTTATCCAAAATTCACCCCTCAAGGTAATTTTGATAACATGCATCAAATTCTTTAGTCCCAAGCAATTATATTGATTCAAGGCAAAAATCATGTTTCTGGGGTCCCCTCGGCTTCTTTCTAACTCTCCTATCCAAGAGGAAAACCCAGCAAGTTTTAAAAATGTGAAAAAATTGCAAAAACAAGCTTGGGCAGGAAAAATCATGAAAAATGGCTAAGTCCTAGTCCTCGCGCAATGGGACATGAGGGACATCTGGGCGTGAATCGGCCGAAAGGCCGCAAAGCAGCAAGAAAAGGGGCATCCGGGACGTCGGGACGGGACGTGAAAAGGTGAACCGGCCGAAAAGTGGAAAAAATCGACTAAGTGTTGTTTTCTCGCAGTTTGGGACAATCTGGGACAAAGGTACGTACGAAAAGACGCAAGATCGGCCGTTTGGCGCAAGTCACCCATTTCGGCGGTTCGGAGAAATTTGTCCTGTGAAATCCGGGACAGCTTGGGACAAAAGTGTGCATGGAGGGCGTGAAACCGGCTGGTTCGGCCGAAAACAGAGGACTTTTCAGATTGGGACATCCGGGCCAAAAGTACGCGGAGGACGCGAAAAGCCGAAAGAGCCGAGAGCGAATGGAATCTCGCCACGTGTCTTTCCGCAAAGGGAACAAGGAAGCCCGAATCGCCAAGGCAGAGATTTTCATCCTGGGACAGCCTGGGGACAAAGGTACGCGCAGGACGCGAGGGACGCGAAAAGCCGAAGCGGCCGAAGGCAAAGAAGAAAAGTCAACGTTTGACCCGTGAAACTTCAAACGGCCATAACTTTTGACTCCGAGCTCGATTTTCACAAAATTGGACTTTCTGGAACGAGCACGATGTCCTCTATGCCACAAAAACTGGATTTCTTATTTTTAATGAGGGTAGATATATTTAATTAAAAGAAACATATTCGGCTCCAAAGCCGCTTAATGCTCATTCCCCAAATGATGAAAAATGCCCGCTGACCCAAAATAGCTGCCCGCACTCAGAAGGCCATAACTTTTGCATTTCTCAACAAAATCACACAAAATTGGTACCGTTGGAATCGTGGCTCCGAGCCCAATGCAAAAATCAAGAAATTCTAGATTTGATGAGATATTGATTGATATTTTTAAGAAAACGTGGCTGGGTTCATAACAGTGTTTCATTTGGTGGTTGGGAGTGCAATTAAGAGGCATGGTCATCATTCTTTCTCTCACCGCAAGCACATGGGACAAGATGGGGAGCCTTTTTGCAAGTAATATATAATCATTTTACTCCATTTAATGCCTCTTACAGGTGGTTGAAGGACAGATTTCGGGATTTCCATTTTCCCTTCTCTTTTCCTTCTCATTTTTCTATAAATTGGAGTGTTGGGCTCATCAGTAAAGGGGGTAGTTTTTCAGTAGCAAAGCTCACAAAATTGCTTTGTGAAGCCAATGTGCTGCAGCCCTCAGTAGTGGACTCCTCGCATGGTGATCCGTGCCCTTATCTTGTAATAGATTGAACTATGCATATCATGAAGCAATAAAATATCAGTTTGTGGATGTATCTTCCCCGCCGTGTTTTCTTGCATTCTTTTTGCCCCTTTAATCTTTCTACAAGAATATTGTGTCTATTATTATGTTCTGCAGGATTCATTATCATTGTGTATGCTTGGAATATTGTTGTGAATGCATTTTGCTAGATTATGGAGAATCTGTCATCACCTCTTCTAGTGTGCACTTTGCCTTCGTATTTCACACATTCGAGACTACTCACACCCTCCTTTCTCGGTGTATCACCGCTTTAGTGTAGGCTTTCATTTTATGCATTCTCTCTCCTGGTCCCTTGAAATTTAGATTAGAATAGTTAGTTTCCCCGCATTAGAGTAGATTGTAAGGGTAGTTTAGAGCAAGAGGAGATAGTACCCATGTTATCCAATCACACCGTGAGTTCAATTATATGCACAGGGGTGCTTTGTGATTGATGATAACAAGTCGCCCGTATCCAACAAACCATAACATCATTAGACCTTGACCATACTCCACTTCACCCTTGAACCTCAACCTATTTCCATAGACCCTTATCTTGGTGACCTATCTCCCCACCCCAACCCTGACATGACTACCTTTCCCCATCTCAATTTCACACCCCTCAACTCTTTCCTATTTATACCTCTTACCCATGCTATTCTCTGTCAACACCATCTTCCTATCTCATGGATTATCTCCCCCACCCACCCTATCTCATCTCCTAGCCTATTTTTCCCTAATGTCGACCGACATCGGTTCCTATTAACCGGTACTAGTCTCCCAAAATCGCATCGGTCACCTCATTCGTGGATCGATGTCATTAACTCCCACCGATGTCGCCCAATCCTTGGATCGATGTCGGTCATCACACGGCAAAAAAATCTATAAAACCCTACCCATTTTCTCTAAAAAATCCCATATTCTACCCTCCCTACCTACCCTTCCCTCCTCAAATCTCCCCTCACCCCAACCCCACTCCTTCTTACCCTACATCAACCTTCCCCCATTCCTATTTCATCCATTTTCTTCCCCAATTTAAATTTAATTTTCCCCCCAAAACCAATTTTACCCTAACCCGATTTCTACAAACAAATTTACCTACCACACATAGAAGGGGATCGAATCCTACCTCATCGCGACGCCATCTATGTGGTGGCATGTCAAGGTGCTGCATCGGTGGTCCACCCAATCCCTCTCTTGCCTTTGCCATCACCAAATTCCCTCCTCACCTCCACCCAATCAAATCGATCATACCAATCTCTTGGACCCGCCTATCGAATGACCGACCACCGGCTCTGAGGCTAGCCAGCTCAGCTCTCTGTCTTGCTCCATCACTTTCAAATTTTCCACCGCTCCTTTGTCATTTTCTACTATTGGAAAATTACAAATGATTTCACAAAAAGTGGAATTTTCATTTTTAATCCCAATCCGCTCTGACCGATGTTGGTCATATTGGTGCCCTAGCCAACCGTCATCGGTCAACATGTAACCGGCATCGGTCATACTTCAAACTAGGTGCCCATACCCCACTCCCTTTTCACCTGTAGCCACTATTGCTCACCCACATTTTATCATTCCAGCCACCCATTGAAACAAACCTACAAACCCAATCTACCCATACATTTCCTTTTTTGTGTCTTAGGAGTTATTATTTTACCTATACCTTGGCCTTACCCGTGTCATGACCTGTTTGCCTGAAATCAACCTACTTGGTGTTACCATTGACCTTATGTACTCGTTATACCTTGTGATGTTGTTACCTATGTTTTTTAGCCTAACAACCATACCTTGCCTATTTTCATGTCGTTTATCCCAGCCAAACCTTTGGTGTACTAGAGCATACCTAAACATTCTTGCACATGACCTATGTTGTGTTTCTCGACCATATCATGTACCTTGGATACCTGAATCACTTCACCCTTGTTTGATAAACCTATCAACCTTGGATGATGTAGAGTTTGCAAGCTCTTCAACCTGGTACTGTGTTGCACTCTATACGTGTATGTGTGTTTTATTACCATCACCCATGACCTGATTTTGACCACAATCTACTACCCATTACCCGATTTTGACTGTCACATTTTCCCTAAATAATCAAGCCTTTCCTTTCCTAACTCCCCCACCTACACCTTTATCAAACCACTCACCGATTCCATTTTACACCTCATCGTGCCTAGTTTTAGGGGGTCACCTTCAACCATACATGGGGCAATCACTTCCTATTTTTGTCAAGATTGCTTACCAATACAAGCTATACAACAAAAATGGGTAAAATAGACACCAAAATTAGGTCACACTCCCCTTGGTCCCCTTTCGAATAGCCAACTTAAACACATTTACCTAACCATGACCCCTATACCCCACATTAATATTAATTTAATTATTTACAATTAAATTAATACGCATGCTCACCTCATTCATTATTTAATTACCTCAAATAAAACCAATTTCCACCTCACCCTAGACACCTCACCATATACCTATTCATAGCATTCTTCCATAACTAACTAATACTTATCCCTACTTACCTTAATGAACTAGGACTTAGTACAACCCAAAAACACATGCTTATTCTCCTCTAACCACTTTCCCGCATATCTAAGCGCAACATTTTCATTTAGACCTATAAAACGAGAAAAAGTTGAGAGAGGATAGATAAGATCTTCTATCTTAGGCAACCTATGATTTCCCACCTTAATCGATGCCATTCAACCTAAAATTGACGTCGGTAACCCTAAATCATCATCGGTTACCATATAAGGAGGTTAGACACATTCTCAAGTTTCTAAGAAAAAGAGATTTACATGTAAGCAAAAACCGTGGCTCTTTCACATATCTAGGCATCCATAACCAGCATAGCCATTGGTCGAAGGATTTTACATTCATGGGAGAAATATGGGAAGCACAAATCCACGACACCGATCTCCATTTCACCAATCAACCATCACTACCACTTTACCATTGAACTCCGCATAGAAATAAGTGTGTCTCTAACCTGCACCACTTCATTTCCATTTAGTTTATAAATTTTTTCACCTTTGTTTATCAACCATCGTTATATTTTTACCCCACTTCTATTGCCTTCCCGTGAACCGACCCTTTCCCATCAATCATAACCATTTTAATCATCTTTGTCTACTCCCGAGTGCCTCCGAATATTCCCAACATCTCCTAGACCTAATCCAACTCTTCACCATCTTTGATCCAAGATTACACAAATCCCCAAAACACTTAACTATTAAGTTATTACTAGCCCAGAGTAATCACATCATGAGTTCTTTCTAAACCATCGTCGACATACCGATAAACGCTGTCTCTCGTATTTGGAGCCCTGCTAATACCAGATCCTAATAACCCTTTTCCAAGTGACCAAAGTGACCCAGGATCTGACCCAGGACCTTTTCTAGCACCATAGTTGGTTACTTTATTCCCAGATCTAATCATAACCTAGCTTATTATGTTATATTTTTTTATTATATTTGGATGAGATACCTAAATCATATAAACTACTGAGACGATTCTATTTTTATGTTATCTCCTACATTAAATTATATTAAACAATGGGTTGATCGCCACCGAGGAAGTATCACACTTCCTAGATCTAGTGAACGCATTTGGGCATCTCACCGACATATATTATCACACTTTCTAGATCTTGTTGTGTATTTCGTAGTTCGAATCTCTCACATTCAAAGATTGAATCAAGAAGTTAGAACGCGCACAATAACCTTCAACCAAGCATCACTACAAGTATTCCTCCTTGGCCCATTACCCTTATATGTTTTGTCCAAGTCCTTAAAGAAAATGGTGAAATAGTAGAAACCTATAATTTAACCCGAGAAATTTAAATACTTAATGTTACAAAATAAGAGATAAAATATGCGGAAAAATCCCTCACATAATCGTAATAAGAGAAACTAATATGCGAGAAAATATTACAGATCTCAAATAAAAGTGCGTAATAAAATAACACAACACAAAGAGACAATATTTAATGTGGTTCACCCAATTTGGGCTACGCCCACCAAGAATCACTTGCTTAGATTTTATTACAAGCTACCACTCTCTCAATACAATACCTGAGATCCGTTTGGAGCTATGCTTAACAAGCTCTACTGTAATTCACACTCAAATTCAAAGCACATGTACAATGTTTTTCATACATCTATCATATGCATAAAACCATATAAATAGACAACTACTTAAGCAGTTTTACAAAATCATGGGTATCAAAACCATGGGCAAAAACCATCCCATAAACCTATGGGTCAAAATCCCGCCCATATGAGAAAATCATGTTTCCCGATATATTAGGCACGTTTTAAGGCCCAAAAAATACATGAAAAGTGTATAGTACTCTTAGTGTATAGTCTTCAACACTTTCACACATAAAAATAGGCTCCACAACCTAACAATCTCCCACTTGGAGACTAGTTTTCCTCTGAGCAAACTTCTCAACCCTTCACTAGTTTCCGTGAAGACCAACCAAAGCTAAACACAACTTAAGTTTTTCCCTTGTGACCACCTTGGTCATCATGTCTACAAGATTCTAACTGGTATGGATCTTCTCCAGCTTCAACTTCTCTTCCTCCAAATTTGTCCTGATGAAATGGTACCTTAATTGTATATGCTTCATCCTAGAGTGGAAAGCAAAGTTCTTAGCTAGGTGTATAGCACTTTGACTATCACTATGTAGCTTTCCTTCCTCCTGCTTATGCCCCAACTCCTCAAGTAATTTTTGTAACCAAATCATTTCTTTGCTTGCCTCTATGGCAGCAACATAATCAGCCTCTATGGTTAACAAAGCCACCAGCTTCTGTAGTCATGAAATCCAACTCACTGCTGTCCCACCTACAAGTGTAAACATAACATGTCATGCTCCTCCTGTTGTCTACATCTCCAGCCATATCTAAATCTACATAACCACACAAAGTGGTGTCTGATCCACTGTAATTCAAAACTATCTCCATGGTCCCTCTCAAATACCAAAGGATCCACTTTACTGCCTACCAGTGATCTCTGCCTGGATCACTCATAAATCTATTCACCGCTCCCACCGCATGGGAAATATCAGACTAGTACACACCATGGCATACATCAAACTGCCAACTGCTGATGAGTAAGGTACCTTAGACATTTGGTTTCTCTCCTACTCTGTCTTGGGACACTGCTCCTTTGATAACTTGAAATGGCCTGCCAAAGGAGTCCCAACCGGTTTAGCATCCTGTATATTAAACCTCTCCAAGACTTTCTTAATGTACTCTTCCTGAGATAAAGTCAACTTCCATTCCTTCATATCCTGAGATATCCTCATACCAAGGATTTGTTTGGCTACCCCCAAATCCTTCATAGTAAAGGATTCACTTAGTGCTTCTTGAGTACTTTTATTTCCTCGCATGTTTTTACCTGCAACCAACATGTCATCCACATAAAGACACAGGATAATATAACTGCCATACTCAAATTTCTTTGTATACACACAATGGTCAAAATGACATCTAATATAACCTTGTTCCATCATGAAGCTATCAAATTTCTTATACCATTGACGTGGAGCTTATTTCAAGCCATACAAGCTCTTCTTAAGTTTTCACACCATCTCCTCTTTACCTTTGACCTCATAGCCCTTTGGTTGCTGTATATATAGTCCCTCCTCTAAATCACCATGGATAAATGCAGTCTTTACATCAACTTGTTCTAAGTGTAAGTCTTCTACCGCAACTATTCCTATAACAGCTTCTAATAGAAGTCATTTTTACTATAGGAGAGAAAAATCTCATCAAAATCTACACCTTTTTTTTCCGTGCAAACCCTCGACTACCAATCGGGCCTTGTATCTTTTCGCCTCCTCCTTCCTCTTTGACTCGAACACCCACTTGTTCTATAATGCTCTTTTTCCTTTGGGTAGCTTCACCAAATCCCATGTCTAGTTTTCCATGAGAGTATGATGCTTCTCATCCATGGCTTGCTCTCACTTCTTCCTAGCATCTACCTGCATTGCTTCATCAAAGCTCTCTGTCTGTCCACTATCAGTGAGTAATAAATAATAAAGAGAAGGAGAAAAACATGTTCAGGTTCTCTTCTTACCCTACAAGACCTCCTGAATATAGGAGTTTGGGGTTCCTGTTGAGGAGGTTCCTTAATTGATTCATGTGTCACTTTCCCATCCAGAAGATCCTCTACTACTATAATTCTTTCTTGGATTCTTCCCTGTTTTCCTACAACCGCTACTTATACATGACTTTCTCATTAAAGACCACATCCCTAGATCGAATGTTTTTCTTGTCCTTAATACTCAACATTTATATTCAAAGTCATCAACACCATAACTAATGAAAGTACATTTTTCTAATTTATCCTCTAGCTTGGTCCTATCATCCTTTTCTATATGGAAAACACCACACATTCAAGGACTCTAAGAAATGAATAATCAACTTTCTTACCATACCTAGCCTCCTCAGGTATTCCTCCATCCAAGGCACTTAAGGGTCCTATATTTATCAAGTAAATAGTTGTGCAGTCTTCGCATGTAACCTCTTTCTCTAAGACGTCTCCATTATTGTTCTATTCATCCTATCGAAACCCCATTATGTTGCGGAGTTCTTAGAACCGTCTTTTTCCCGCCAATTCCATTCGTAGAATAAGTAATCATAAAATTCATTGCTGCAATACTCCCTCCATTATCTCGACCGAGACATTTTATCTTAAGACGTATTTCATTCTCTACCAAGGCTTTCCATTTAACAAAAGTGTTAAATACATCAAAATTGTTTCTAATACAATAAACCCAAACTTTCCTTGTTACATCATCAATAAAAGTAACATAATATCTTGAACCCCCAAGAGATGATACCTGAGCTAGCCCCCACGCATTAGAGTGTACCAACTCTAACTTCCTCTCTTTCTTTGTAGGTCCAACCTTGAGAAACCTTTCTCGCTTTTGTTTCCCATATATGCAGTCCTCACAAAACTCCAAACCTATTTCTGTATATCCAAGTAAATCCTTCTTTATGATCTCTATTCCTTTATGACTCGTATGACCGAGCCTATAGTGCCACAATGTTGTATCTCCTTCTGAAGCCACAAGATTACAAACATTAGTGCTATAAGTGGTTAAATACAAGGTTCCAACCTTTTTACCTCTTTCCACCCTAAGAACACCCTTGGTAACCTTCCAAGAGTCTGTTGTAAATATCACAATACAACCATCACTTCCCAACTACCCCGCCAATATCAAATTTCATCTTAATGTAGGCACATGTCTGACATCCTTCAATAGCCAAGTATTCCCATTCGATATCTTAACCTGAAAAAAAATTTCCAACTATGCTACAAGGCTCATCATCACCAAGAAAAACATGCATAAAATCTCCTTGAACATAATCAACAAAATAATGCTTATGTGGAGTAACATGGAAAGGAGCCCTCAAATCTAAAACCCACTATTCAAGAATATTGCAAAGAAAGAATCAAAGCATCCTAACATACATTACCCGTTGCCACATTTGCCTCCTTATTTTCTTTCTATTGTTTCTTCTTATCCCGAAGCTCCCAACAATCCTTATTTGCATGCCCAGACTTTCCACAGTGCCAGCATACTATCTTGCTTTTGGATTTTGACCTTGTCCGATCCTTTGATTTTCCACAGTTTCTCTATTCTTTGTCTCCTCAAGTTTCCACTTTCAAAGTATTCCCGAAGTAGAATATTCACTGAGGTTTTTCTTCACATTTCCTCGCTTAGAATCACCCCTACAACATCCTCAAACTTCAACTTTGAGTTAGTAGGAACCGAGTTGTTTACCGCCATTACTGTGCTATTCCAACTCTCGTGTAAAGAGCAATGAACTAATAAAGCCCTAACTTCTTCATAAAATTCTATCAGAATCAAGCTAGCATATTTACAACCATATTAAAATCATTTAGATGATCTGCTATTGAACCATTCTCAGACATCTTCATATTAAACAACTTTTTAATTAAAAATATCTTATTAGAGGTAGAGGGTTTTTCATATAACTGCCCTAATGCATCCATAAGTTCTTTTGTAGTCTTTTCCTTTGAAACATTAAATAATACCGAAGATGCAAGACACAACTAGATTGTCCCAAGTGCCTTCCTATCCAAAGAAATCTCATTCCGCATCTGTCATGCTCGAGGGTTTGTTCACCTTCTCGACAATGGAGTATAAAGATCCTTCTGATATAGGTAATCTTCCATCTACATCTTCCAAAGATTGAAATTCTGCCCATTGAATTTATCAACCCTAGATATTCCATCATCTTCCATAGCTCCCACTCAAGATAAAACTTTCCCTATGATTCAACACTTCAGCAAACCAAACCAGCTCTGATACCAATTGTTAGGAAATAAGTGATAAAATATGCGGAAAAATCCCTCACAGAATCACAACAAGTAGAAACTAATATGCAGAAAATATTACAGATCTCAAATAAAAGTGCATAATAAAATAACACAACACAAAGAGACAATATTTAACATGGTTCACCCAATTTGGGCTACGTCCACCAAGAATCACTTGCTCAGATTTTATTACAAGCCACCACTCTCTCAATACAATACCCAGATTTGTTTGGAGCTATGCTCAACAAACTCTACAGAATTCACACCCGAATTCAAAGCACATCTACAATGTTTTTCATACATCTATCATATGCATAAAACCATATAAATAGACAATTGCTTAAGTAGTTTTACAAAACCGTGGGTATCAAAACCATGGGCAAAAACTGTCCCATAAACCTATGGGTCAAAATCCCGCCCACATGAGAAAATCACTTTTCCCGATATATCGAGCACGTTTTAAGGCCCAAAAAAATTATACAGTACTTTTAGTGTACAGTCTTCAACACTTTCACACATAAAAATAGACTCACAACCTAACACTTAAATTGTGCTAATTATCCTCTTTTCCCACAAATTAACGACATATCATCAATATAGCACACTTCCTCTTCTATCACCATTAATTAGCTACATTACGCTAGTTAATTAACCCTTCTATCCAAAAAATACACCAATTAACGACCTTCCGTTAATTAATCCCCCTTTCTATCTAGACTAATTAATTATTATTAATTAATTAGCTTCCTCTTCCATTAAATCAATAAATCATCATTTATTTGATTAAATCCTCTCATAGTCTAAATCATGCTAATTATTCCCTAAAAAGCTTCTATAAGCTTGCACACCTATTAATTAATAACTTTGGTTAATTAATAAATCCCCTCAAACCCCATGGGTCACTAAATGACAAACTAAACTCTCCTAAGGTTGACTCGAGTCCTTTCAGTAAACCTTCCTTATCCACGACTAACTCAACCTCTCCATTTAAACCACATGAAGATGGATGTAGAGATTCTTTTATCCATTAGGTTGTTTAAGAAGCCCTCCTCCTACCATTCTATTTACACCTACACACCTAAATGAGCATAGATCATACATTATAGCCATTTCTCATCTTTGAGCATTCTTCCATTAGAAGAGCTAGCCTTCTCCATTTCTTTCATTCATCCACCCAATTTTAGAAGTCATAAGGAGATATGCCAAGTTGTCTTGTAGCCATGATTTGACAAGACTCCATTCTTAGAAACCTTGGGATTTCAAGCATACAATCAAATCTTTGATTTCTAGAGATCTACATAGGTTTAATCTCATCTCATTTAGCATTCAATAAGAGATAGAAGTTAATTTGTTTAGCATATTAGCTTGAAATGTTCATTTCATATTCTAATGTAGATATGTTGATAGGTTATCTTTTCTTAAGATCTTAGCATGATGATGTATAGGTTTAGTTTAACATTGTATTAAAGCTACTAGGTGTTAGTTTCAATTCTACTTACATAGCTAACTAACTCTTGCATACATTTGGCACACCCAGTGGGATGGGTGCATAGTCCCTTAACATTCTAGTTCAAATTCTATTGTTATTTCAAGTATTTGGCTAACCCTTGATATGCACATGTGTGAAATAATGTTAAAATTTCTTATGATTTTGCTAATATTACATGTGTATAATCTCATTTAGAAATTTAATTCTAATGGGTTTTTGTCAATTTCGAGCTAACATACTAAAATTTGGAGCATTTTATACTTGTTTATGTCATTTGGCCATATTTTGACTGCAAGATAAGCACATGTACACAAACCTAGGAACATGTACACTAAACTAGGTGTATGCACACATTCCATCATGCACACACTCTGATCTCTTACTGTACCTTTTCTCCTATCGAAAATCTTTCAGGATGGCGCAGGCACCCTAACCTCAGCACAGATACCCTAACCTTGGTGCATGCACCATTCTCGCCGGGCGCACACATTCTATGTTTGTATACGTGGCACAGCACCCTCATCTTGGCATGTGCATCTCTCGGCCGGTGCACATGCCATGTCTTAGTTTTCATACTATCTTTTTGCTAACCTTGGCACTCATGCCTATACCTTAGCGCACATGCCCATATCCTAGCACAGGCATCTCTCGGGTGGCATAGGCGCATTGCAGATCTAGATTTACTCAAAGGGGTGCAACCACCCTAACCCACGCACACATTCCCTAACCTACGCATAGGTGCTTCACCGAGGTGACATATTATTTCTAGGTTTTCCAAAGGTTTGTGTCCTAAAGTGCTAACATCATCAGTAGGTTTAATTTTTTTGGCATGGGTATGTTTACATGCTTTTGCTATACTAGAAATTGGATAAACCTTGCATGTTTAATTATAAGAGTAAGGTCGAATATACTCTTCCCTCACGTATTTTGGGATGATCTTGGGAATTAGAAATGATTCTTATATATTTTATTGCTTTAAAAATGTGTTGAATGTCCAAATTGAGCAAAGATGAATGCATTTTGCATTTTAATTAAGTTTTTCCATTTGTTTATTTCTTGGATTTTGCACCGTGTATGCTCTTTTCTTGCGTCTTAGGATGATCTTAAGAATCATATGTATGGGTATGCTGACATGTGGCACACATCCCCTTAGTTATATGTATGGGTTCACATGGGATATGATAATATAATGTATATGGGTTGATGGAGATGCCAACATGTGGCACACATCCCCTTAGTTAGTTATATGGGCTCACATAGGAATTAATTATATTGGGTAATGGGTCGGCCTACATTGGGATTAGGTGTTACCCATCCTATTTAAAGGATGTGAGTATCATTATGAAGAGTCATGTATGTATGAGTTGAGTCTTCTACTTGGTAGAGATATATTGGAGGTGTCCCCCTCGAAGTGGATTCCCATCTTGGGAGATTGTGGAGTTACTCCTTCCTTAAGGAGCATTGTATGGTGTTTCCCTACCTTAAGGGTATTATTCTACAGTATTGATATTAGGGCATCTTGGCCCCCCATATCTCTTGTGTTTTATTATCTTCTGCAATTTATTGATTTATTATATGCAAGGTTTTTATCACATTCCCTAACCTCGCGCATAGGTGCTTCACCGAGGTGACATATTAGTTCTAGGTTTTCCAAAGGTTTGTGTCCTAAAGTGCTAACATCATTGTAGGTTTAATTTTTTTTGGCATGGGTATGTTTACATGCTTTTGCTATACTAGAAATTGGATAAACCTTGAATGCTTAATTATAAGAGTAAGGTCGCATATGCTCTTCCCTCACGTCTTTTGGGGCGATCTTGGGAATTAGAAATGATTCTTATATATTTTATTGCTTTAAAAATGTGTTGAATGTCCAAATTGAGTCAAGATGAATATATTTTGCGTTTGAATTAAGTGCTTCCATTTGTTTATTTCTTGGATTTTTTGCGTCGTGTATGCTCTTTTCTTACGTCTTAGGATGATCTTAAGAATGAGAAATAACGTTTATTCGTTTCATGGAAAATTACTAATCCATTGTGAAAAACAAAAATATTTTTCAAAGAAAGGTGGAGTTGAAACAATATTAAATTACTAATACAGTTTCCATACTGATTGCCAAAAGGTGTTTAAGCAAACCACATCCAATTAAAAAGATAAAAACACACTATAATCATCACACCTTTGTATTTGCAGATTCGGATAAGGGTATGTCCCGATCGCTTAAAAATAGGACATAACCCCTTCATCATAAGCCTTAAGCTACAACAATGGGGGTGGTCCTAGGAACCCCAAAGTAGTCCATGCAAAAGGGAACCTTGTGGACAAAACAGGTAGTGCTCCGCACGACCTACTTGACTAGTACTACCATTTGTGAGATTTAGCGTCACAAGTCGTCTGTATCATGACCCCAATGAGAGTACACGATGGACGTATTTATTTCCCACTGTGCTTGAAGGGGGTAAAGTAAAGCCAAGATACTCCAAGAATTAGTTAGTGTGACTTTTCTTGGTAAATCGAGCTCGCTCTTAGATGACTTGTGACACCAAGTTGAGTGAACCACCTAGGAAGCTATCTTTGACCAAGAGCCAACTTGGACCACGTCAAAGCCAATTTAAGTTGAGAGCTATCGTTCATCACGAAATGCTTGAAGCATTACTTTTGCTTAGTTTTTCACTTGCTCTAAGGTGAGGTGAAACTCTGCTGAAGTGAGGCCAACATTTTTCAACACCAATTGATATACTTCTTTCACTTTATTTTGACACTTTGTTGATCAAAAGAAGAGTGACTACCTTTGCGTTATCAATTGATTGTTTTCACCAATTTTGTGTCCATTTATGCCCATCCATGTTTGTGGCTGGGTTGTTAAAGGTCTAAAGTGTGTGGAGACATTTTTATATCAATGGTATCCTTTTGTTCTTGATACCCAAGTCAAGATTGTCATCATAGTTAGGCTTGGTTCATCACTTTGTGATTCTCCTTTGAATGGTTACCTTGTTTATATCATGTCACTATAATTTTGGTATTTATGTCTTGTTTCTTGTAAACTTTACCTAAATACCTATATTGTAAGGTTATGCTATATACACTTTAACAATTCCTAGGTATACTATTGCTTTAGTTTGATTTCAAGTATTACCTCGATTCTTAAGAGTGTTAAGTGTTACCACTTGTGCGTGTTATATCAATATCATCTTGATATCAATACCTTGCTTTCTCATAAATTTTTGTTAACATATCTTGGTGAAATTATTATGTCACTCACAATCAGAATCGACACCTTTTGGAATATAGATCTTGATTGAACTTGGGATTGCTTCTAGTATACATTGTTTGGAGGTCGCGTTAACATCTTGCTATTACTTACACCTTGTTCATTTATTTGACTCAACATAATTAGGGATATTTTGTTAATCATCATACGACACCAACTACCTTTTAAAATTTATGAATTACTTCATTTGATTATTTGGTCTGAAACCTAACATTTGTGTGATTGATTCTTGCTTAGCTCGTTCATTTAAGAGCAATCACTGTGTCACATTGGTTATTTGACATTCATAATATACCTTGATTTCTTGACATTTTTTTTTTCACTTAGGTTTGATAAAAATCTTTGAACACATTCATAGATACCTTAGTGAAACTATTACACGTCATGGCCCCTAAAACAAGATTAGGGCTCAAAAAGAAAGCTTTAGAAGCAAGAAAATGCAAACTTGGGAAGCCTCAAACAAACAAGGGTCAAACCCCTTTATTGGCCATGATCTTAAGCCTTTATTCTCTGTGGAGAAAGAATTAGAAGAAATGATAGATCATAACAGTGACGAGTTTGAATCACCACATGTAGAATTTGATTTCGAACCCACGTTGTTAGATGAATTCCTTTTTAGAAATAAGGATCGGGTACTAGCACGAGTTATGGAGTTAATAGCTGAATGCCTATCAAACAAGAGATAATCCCACCTTAAAATTATGCTAATGAAGAGGAGCAACCTCTTATTAACATGTAGGATATCTTAACACATGGACATACTTCTACTTCTAACGTGGGAAATGATAATGTAATGGGATATAGAATGCCTTTCCTTAAAGTACCACGTAAAGTTAGAATTGAACACAAAAAATGCTGAACAACCTTCTGTATCATGAAGAAGAAGAGAAACCTCTTGAAGAAGAAGTCACTATTCAACAACAAATGTGCAACCTTATTCGATAATTATCTTTGTTAACATCTCACGTACAAAAAGAAACAAACAATAATGTACAAAAGTCAAAACCTAAGGTAAAAATTAGTGAACTTCACATGGACAGATCAAGGAGGAGACAATATGGAATACAATCGATATATATCCCTGCTTCTCCTACCAAAGAACAATTACTCACGCAAGAAATGTAATCTATGTAAGCAACACTTACAAGCCTCCAAGAGAGTACTATGGGGAATAGTAGAAAGTATCTGTTATGTTAAAATCCACAGACAAAAATAATGTTGCATTTTCAACCCTATTCAAAGACAAATCTTCACCAAAAGAGAAAGGACTTAATTGAATCATAAAAAGAGACGAGAAGCTTGCAGACGATTCCAAATGTCAAGCGGGTGTAACTTTAGAAGTCAAAGGAAGTGATGAAGTCTCAAACTCCCGTAGAGCTGACATGTGGAGTCAACAAAGAAGTAGGATGAAGCCCATGGACGATGCAAAGTGTCCACCGGTGCTTTCCTAGATTCCTAAAGAAAATCGAGTCATAAGGATGCGCAGGCCTTCCACGTGGATCTTGCAAAAATGGACTCCATTTTCAAAGCAAGCCATTAAGATGACAAGCCATCCATCACGTATAAGTGATTAGGGTATTATCTGTAAGATTTAATGCTCAAAGACTTTTTCAAAGATCAAAGGTGAAGGTTCATTTCATTAAAAATATGTGTCGTTTGAATCAATAGGCCGGGAACCAATGCATAAAGGGTCAAAATATTTGGTTATGTAATAAATAGCCGAAATAGTTCTTCTCAAAAGGCGAGTCCATCTCAAGGGAGTCGGTTACAGGATAATTAAGATGCATTAAATAGGCATGGCTCTCACTTTTTCAAGGAGGCCAAATTGTGAGAAGGATTTGAGGAAATATGTTTCTGTCACTTCATATCATTTATCATAGATAAGGGGGAAGTTTTGAAGGAATTTGAAATTTCTCTCTTACCTCTTCCTCCCCCTATAAATTGTAATTGAAGTTTGATAGAGCGAGATAATTTTAGTTAGGTACTAGGAGAGTTAATATTTTCTTCTTTGTCACAAGTATCTCTTTTGTGAAAGAAGTCTTGGAAATCTAGCCTTTTGCCTGGGATTTGTAACAGCAATATTTCCTCTCTTGTAAATGTAATATTGTGCATAACTATTGGAGTAATATATATGTCTTGTGATATTTTATGTTCATCATTCGCATAGCTTTATTGTCTCTGATTTCCTTTATTTTCACGTGGAAACTATGCATTTCTCAATGTTGTTACTATCTTTGAAGTTGTGCTTAAGTAGTTTGAGGTAGTGTTCTATGTGACACTTTCTAACCTGTGGTGCATTTCATCCACCCTTTTTCAGTTATTCATCGTTTCCCTTCTCAGGAAGTTGTAGTCTCGATTGATCTCTTAGCAAGCTTGTTTGGCGCATCACCTTAGCTTGTTTTAGGTTTTGTTTAATTCTTCTCACCCCTATCTCCCCCAGAGAGAAGAGCCAACTTCTTTAAAATTTGGAGGTCTCCTTAGGGTACACATCCCACTAACCTAAGGATTCCCACAACTCTGATGACTCTATCCGCCAAGGATGGTCGTCAACATTTTTCTTGGCACACCCAGTGGGACAACTTAGAGTGATATTTTATTATGGCATCAACTCAATCGATTCTCGATAGAAATAAAGTTCCAATAAATATTTTTATGGAGCATATTGAGCAAATTCGGAGGGTCGACAAAATCATTACAAAATCTCACAGAGCTCCCTGTCATCCATTTTCATTCATATGACTTTCCACGTCTCCCATTTATCTTCATCTTATGAGGTCATGCAATCATGAATTCATTACCACCAAGGGATCATCCCCTTGTCCATCTCCAAGCCACCCATTCCACCCTTTCCCTTTCTTCGACCAGCTATACCACTCACACCAGCAAGCAATGGCTCTAAATCCAAAAGAAGAGGAGGATATCGTGAGAAGTTATATGAGTTCAAGAAGTTCATGTCACCAATTGATCCAAAAAAAAAGGCTGCAAAATTTGTCTCTATTTTTCCTCCCCACAAAGCATCTCCCCTAAAAAAATCCTTATCAACGGGTTTCATTTTGCAAAATGAAGCCACATATGATGGAGAATTTGCATATTCAAAAACCATCACATCAAAGCATAAATCTTTGATAGAGGAGGAAGAGGATAAGCTCAAGAGCTTATCATATTTGGGGGAATGGCTTGATGAAGAAGGGCTTATGGGAATCTTCACCGCTTCATCATCTCCGCAACAAAGGCAGCCTTCCGCTCACTACGGATCCCCTTGGACTGATCCTAAGACTCTAGAATAAAGTATTGATGAGAGATTTTTTCTTTCAATCGAGGATCTTGGATTCAACAGTGAAGCTACTAAAAATAGAGAAGGAGAAGATAGGGATGACACTGTCAAAGAAGCTTGTAAAGAAGCCATGTTCCAAAGAATACTATCAAGAAACACGGGAAGGAACAGAGAATTAGACCAACTCCCACCGGAGAATGGTCCTCCTCAAGACCAAGGAAAGCTTTCATACCTATCATGCTCACTTCAGGGCATGAGGATGATTTTCAAGACCCCAAGGGTCAGCTACAACACCTCCAACCAAAAGATGAACAAGAGGTATGCATAATGTTCACCGATGCCACGGGTGGAAAGAGTGAAGGTTAATTTTTCACTTTTACTACGAGGCCATGTCACTAGCCAAATCAATTGTATGGCCATGTTTTATAAGAATCAAGCTATTTTTCCTTTCTTGTTTGTGTTTCATTTAGCATGCATCAAGCCAGTTAGATTAGGAGTAGGAGTAGATTTTCTTTCAGCAGAATAAGTGCTTATGCACACTCTGCATGACTCATTTGAGACATGTATGTTTTGTATTTTGTATAGGCCTGCACTTATCTCACTCTATTAGGAAGGCACCATATCTTATGAAGACTCTGGCTTGATTAAAAATCAATAGTTAGCTAAGGCGGTAGCAAGCTTCACTTTGAGTAAATACAGAGAAACTAAAATCAGCCAAAGGATTCCATTGGCTATCTTTTCAAATTTTCTACTCTCAGAAAAATAAAACTTACCTTGAGTTCCATTATGAAAGTAGGAAAAACAAGAGTCAAGTGGAGATTATGAATGCTCCATAGAAGAAATTTGAAAGGGCCCTGAGCTCCGATTTGGAGTAGCTTCAAAATGCAAGTACCAAACCGAATTGATAGCGAGAAGATTGTGGGTTCTTTTAATTTAGCAGGCTAATGGTCCCAATGAGTTGCCAAACTATTATGTTAAAATCCTGAGAAAAAAATATTCCTATGTTTTTGAATCCTATTCAAAGTGAATCTTCACCAAAGCATAAAGGACTTAATCAAATCATAAAGATATACGAGAAGCTCATGACGCGCGCCAAGTGTCAAACAAACACAACTTCTGGGAAGTCAAAGGAAGCGACGAAGTCTCAAACTCCCACAAAGCTGACATGTGGAGTCAACAAAGAAGTAGGACAGAAATCCCACGTATGGTGCCAAGTGTCCACCCAATGCTTTCCCAGGAGTGCTAAAGAAAAACAAAGTCATAAGGATGCGTGGGCATTCCAAGTGGATCTTGCAACAAATGGACTCCATTTTCAAAATAGGCCATTAAGATTATAATCCATCTGTCATGTATAAGTGATTCAGGGTCTTATCTGTAAGATTTAATGCTCAAATACTTTTTCAAAGATTGGAGGCGAAGGGTCATTTCATTACAAAATACGCTGCGTTTTACTCAAGAAGTCGGGAACCAATGCATAAAGGGTCATAATATCTAGTTATGTAATAAATAGCTAAAAGATTTCTTCTCAAAATGTGAGTCCATCTCAAGGGAGTTGGTTGCTAGATAATTAAAATGCATTAAATAGGCATGGCTCTCACTTTTTTGAGGAAGCCAAATTGTGAGAAGGATTTGAGGAAATCTGTTTCTGTCACTTCATATCATTTATCATAATTAAGGGGTAGTTGGGAAGGAGTTTGAAAGTTATCTCTTACCTCCTCCTCCCCTATAAATTGTAATCAAAGTTTGATAGAAGGAGGGAGACAATTTTAGTTAAGTACTAGGAGAGTTAATCTTTTTCTTCTTTTTGCAAGTCTCTCTTTTATGAAAGAGGTCTTGGAACTCTAGCCTTTTGCTTGGGATTTGTAAAGAAATCTTGCCTCTCTTCTAAATGTAATATTGTGCACAACTATTTGAGTAATATATATCTTGTGATGTTTTACATTCATCATTCACATAGCTTTATTTTCTCTAATTGGATTTATTTTCATGTGGAAACTATGCATCTTTCAATGTTGTTACTATCTTTGAAGTTGTGCTTAAGTAGTTTGAGGTAGTGTTCGTGTGAACCTTTCGACCTATGGTGCATCTTGTCCACCCATTTTCAATTATTAACTATTTCCTTCTCGGAAGTTGTGGTCTCGATAATTCTCTTAGGAGTCTTATTCATCATATCACCTTAGCTTGTTTTACGTTTTGTTTAATTCTTCTCACCCCTATCTCCCCAAAGAAATAAGAGCTAGCTTCTTTAAAATTTGGAGGTCTCCTTAGGGTGCACATCCCACTAACCTAAGGATTCCCACCACTATGATGGTTCTATCTCGCCAAGGATGGTCAACAAAGATTCAATCACGAAGAACTATGTCCCCATCCATTTGATAAAACTATGACGCTTCAACCCTTCCCTAAAAATTTTCACA
Organism: Taxus wallichiana var. yunnanensis; assembly: GCA_018340775.1. Classification (NCBI taxonomy): domain Eukaryota; kingdom Viridiplantae; phylum Streptophyta; class Pinopsida; order Cupressales; family Taxaceae; genus Taxus; species Taxus wallichiana. Next base: position 906,509,787 of record CM031240.1, on the reverse strand, counting down.
TGCCAAAATTTGACAAATATAGAGGAAAAGGTTACCCGTGAGAACATGTAAAATATTTTTAAATTACATGCTAAGAAGTAGCCTACAGTGAAAATTACCTCATATGAATCTTTCCAAAGAGTCTAGGGGGCCAAGCCTTGGAATTGTTCACTCACTTACCTCATGGGTCTATTTTCACATGGCTTGAACTAGTAGAAAGGTTTGTATGACACTTATCATACAACATAGAAAGTGACATAACCATGGCATACTTGTGTGGCACTAAACAACATCCCAACAAGACATTTTCTAGCTTCCTGTAAAGATGGAGAGGGATATCCAATGTTTCCCTTATGCATTCCCTGAAAAATAGCTAGTGAGTATCTTTGTGCCCAATCTCAACCAGACATCACTTTTCATCTACAAATGCATTGTGTTCGCACCTTTGAAGAGGTTATTGAAAATGGCATTCAAATAGAGAAAGCCCCTATTGCAAAGGAACCACTAAATCACACTCTAAGGATAATCAAAACGCAAAACCAACAAAAAAGCCAAAAATATTTAATAAAAACAAGAATGTGGTGGGATATAGAATCACATATTCTAAACACATACAAATGGTTCAAACTCGGTTGAAGCATATAATCGTGTCCCACTTTTTGTAGTTTTTAAACTTTCAATGTCCGACTCAACCAAAACATGACCAAACACATATAAAATGACCAAACATGCATGTTTAAGAGGCTATAAATACCTGCAAGGCATCGTAATTTACCCGATTTTTAAAAATTTTATAGTATTTTTTAATTATTTATTTACTAGTTAGATTTTAAAATATTTATGGCCAAAAAGTGGGACACACTTGTATGCTTTGATTCGTGACCAACCTTTTAAACTTTCCAAAGGACCTACTCAACCACCACCTAAACGCAATGTTGGTGCTCAAAATTGTCTCGCCCCTATCGCAATCCATTGATTTACAACCTCTATCACATTTTATCTCTTTGTGTTGTTCCTGAGAGGTCTCTGCCTTCCTTTGGTTGCCATTTTCAATCCGTTCATGGGTCGAAGATCACGTATGGATCTATATTTGTTTCCTTATTTGTATTTCTCTCTGAAAAGGTCTGTAATTTGGGTCTCCCATTCTCTGTTCATCTTAAAAACTCGGGCCCTCCCATTGTTTCCATCTTCCACAGTCAGGATTTGCTGCCCTTGTCATTTTTGCCTTGAATACTTGAAGAAAAATGAATGGATGTAACTCTGAGGAAAGTATTTGAGTCTTGTAACAATCCTGAATTCTTTATCCTTGGAGAAAATTTCATCTCTGGGCTCAAATGGTCTCGCATTTTACGGTTTGACGGGTGTTTCTTCCGGTCAAATTTGCATCTTGCATCAACAAGAAACGTGGCCTCTTTTGGTTGGATGTGGCTTGGTTGGGTACTTCAAAATTCTATGAAAAGCCTCAACTTAAAATTTGTCCATGTGGAGGAATGGCACTTGTTTAAAGATTTACTTTTTGGTTTGGCCTTGAAGTAGCGTCGGGAGGACACGTGGAGGTTTCGATGGGACTCTCCATACTTAGAATTTTCAAAAGGTTTTGGGAGGTCTGGGACACATGGAGGAACCATGCATGTTTGAGGACCGACCTTTGAGTTTTATTTTAAAGAAGTGCTAAGAGGACACTTGGAGACCTCTGCTCACTTTACATTTTTCTTGGACTTTTCAATAGCCAAAGGAGATTACCTCGGACTCTGACACATGCCACCTTCTGCTGAGCTTTAAGCCTTCAGAAAAAAATTTCCGAGCCAGACACATGGCGAGCCTGCGCTCTTCCAAGGTCTCAAATTTTGGGGACCATCTCAAGGTGCACCATTGTGATGCGTGGCAGTTTGAAAATTCAGAAGGGGCGGGAGGCGGACCATCGGGGTGACTTGGATTTTTCCCCCTAATATTCAAAAGATTAAAACATCAAAATAGCTTACAATCCCGATAGAGGAAAGGTCAAAGCTTGCTCCAGTCAATGGCATAGGTGCGGAATCTCGAGAGAAATTCAGAAAAATTTCCTTTTAAGAGAAGGAGCTAAAAGCATAAAAGGAAGTGTGGTTCCATTGGGACCCACATCAAAAGCATTTCTCAAGGGTGGAGCTGCAGGGAAAACTTGGAAAAATTTTCCTTTTCCAAAAAAGAGATCAAATAACAAAATTTAGCCATGGCTCCTTTGGGACCCACCTTGGGACACGTGTTAGGATTATTTCTCAAGGGCAGAGGTGTGGAGAAAAATGATTTTTTTTTTTTCAAAAAGTTGTAAAAAGTCAAAAGGAAACCCTAGGGCACGTTTTTAAATTGAATCTTCCATGTGGATGGCCCAAATTCAAAGTGAAGATCAATGGTAGTTGTCTGAATCTGATTTTCCCCATTTGTATTGAAAAGCTCTTGGAAGTGCGAGTCTTCATGATTTATTGGTATTTCCTACACGCCAAACAGAGAGGGGAGTTAATTTTGATATCTAAGTTTGGCGAGGAAGATTTGGGGATGTCTTCTGCCATTAAAATGATCTAACTATCGTACTCGATCTAATTTTCCATTTTTCTTCTCCTAAGCATGCAAGGAGTTAGATTTGATAGATTAGGGGTGGAAGTGGTTGGTGAGTTAAAGAAAGAGTGATTTACTAGAGGAAGGAGTTGAATGTGGAAGATATTCGAAGAGATTTTCCCCTTGAGCACTTGGTGACTTTTACGAGATCGATCCTGGAAATCATGATTGTGATCATGAAAAGCACTGGTGCACTAAATGTCTGGATTTTTGGGGGAAACATTTGTTGTAAAATTTTATAAATTGCACAAATTTATTGTGCAAATGGTTGGAGTGTTAGGGGTCGAGACTGATTTTTCTAATAGAAAAAATCTTGATAGAGCCCATATTTTTTGAGAAGTTGTTTGAGAAGCCTGTATATCTCTTTTGTATTGAATTTGATCGTGTCAAGGTGGTTGCGAGTGTACACCATTGACAAGCTCTGAGATTGTTCTAGAAACTTTCCCCTACTAATAAATTTAATCAAACTCGAGTTATTTTGTGTTGATCTTAAGCAAAATGTGTTTGTTTAATTTCTGAATGTCTACAAATAGTTCTTGTTGTTCCTGTTCCAATCTTGTATCAAAATATATCTCAATCACATAGGTCTCAATCCTTGTGACAGTTTATTGGCATCTGCAATTTTATTTATTATAAGATCTTTCATCTGGGAGTGAAATAAACGATTTAAAATCACTTTTATTTCACCTCTTGTGAGATTATCCGTAAGCCCTGGGTGTACCTCAGGCGTGATTGGGCTTAGAACTTTATTCTTTGTTGTATTTTCTAACTCAAGCCTTTGTGTTAGAATCTCATAGATTGTGTGAAAAATTTCTAATTTGGGCCTCCATTGAAGCACATATTCTGGTTAAAGAAACATTTTAGTTATTCTGTAGCATTCTGTTGGTTTAGTCTTCCATTTTGTAAGATCTCTCAAGGATCTAGTGAATCAAGTTCATCCTACCTCACCTCCCACCAAAATCCATTTAAAAACATCCAATCCTACCTGTACTACCCTTGTTTGTCCTGTGTGTGTACAAATGCATAATTTCTATTACCAAAACATGCAGAAACAAATCAGATTCCAAATGTCTTTAGTAGCCTGAACCTTTCCCAGAAAATATCTCCACTATCTAGAGTGACAACTCGTGAGAGTTAGATTTTGTTGCATTGATCATATTTTCTCTAAGGTATCCTTAACAACTTCATTAGGAAGGATATCCCCATCTCCTCCATAAACAACAGGCTACAAAAAGGGTTCTCTTACCTTGGTTGAAAGGCACAACCTAAAATAGTGAGGATAGATCAAATCCTCTTAAGGTGCTACCCACTCCTTTTCAAAGCTTGAGTGCTAAAAAGTCAGATAGACTGCTTCCCTAGATACAAAATGACATACATAATCATCTATCTACCTCTGAGCGTCCTGTTAAATCCATGATGCTACTTGGCCTTTAAAGGAGATTAAATTTGGGTACCAACACGTAGAATGTTCACTCCTCTCAATGAGCCTTTCTCAGCCATATTCAATCAATGGATGCAGCTCACATGGTGACTTATCCCATGACACAACCCCTCAATGACAATGCTCCAAAACCATCATGGTATAAGGAGCATCACTATCGTGAATTACATCATGTCAAGGGACACAAAAAGACAAATGTCTATGACTTCGTCACTACATCCAAGATATCATTGACAATGGGGATATAGACATGGACACCCCAAAGGAACCTCGGATGCCAAATGAAAAGATGGGAGTATTCAAAGAACCATTCCATAAACATGGTAATTCAAATGAGAAAAATTTGGATCAAGGAGAGTCATCTCAAAGTTACAAAGCGGAAAATTATCTATATACCAAGAAGGACAATAATCATTAGGATTCACTCATTACATGTATCTGCTCTCCTAATGATCATGTGAAAACCATTCAGATCAAGGGAAAGGATTGCACTGTGGTAAAAAGGCATGCTCGTATCATGATTATCAAGCCTCTCCGTCAACCCGGAAAGATGGTAGGTACAACCTCTTCTAACAACTTGAGAAGACATCTATAAAGATTTCAATCTTGGATCTTCTTAAAATATCAAATGTACATAAGGACATATTGTACAAAACTCTTCAGGGTCAGGAGTGCCACTAAAAGTGGACCCTTCGCATCTTCAAGATGTGATGGCAAACATTGCACTAACCGAGTACATCTCCCTTACTCATAGGAGATCCCACCAAGATCCAGCACATAATCTCCCCTATATATTGAGGTATTTGTTACTCTTTGAAAGATAAAACAAGTGCTTGTGGACAATGGATCGGGGTTGAATATACGTAATTTAAAATTAATTAGCGGTTGGGACATACAGATTTAAGATCTAGAGTCCCATATAATTACCATAACCGATTACGACAATGCGGAGTGGGAATTAGTTGGGACAATCATGTTGCCAATGGAAGTAGGCCCCACTTGTCATCAGATGAAGTTTCATGTCTTAGAATTGGAACTTACATATAACATGATTCTTAGATGACCATGGATTCATGCCATATAGGCCATACCGTCAAAGTTCCATCAATGTATCAAATTGAAACACGAGGGAAACATTGTCACAATACAAGGAGATCTAGATCCCTTCTCTCACTGCAAATCTCTCAATAGTTTTACATGTAAGGCTACATATACATGCCCCTCTACCGATATAGTTGTTCCTCTTCAATCCAAATCCATGGAGTCATGTGTAGATTTGGATTCCTTAATTTCTTGCACTTGTGAAGCTTCTACATCAACTTATCATTTTGATTGATTCGAGATGAAGGTTCTAGAATACAAAATTTCTTTGAGGGGACGAGCTTCAATCACCAAAATGGAACTCAAGAATAGGGTATCGTCTGCAAATTGGCTATGAGTGGCGCTGGGGAGCTAGAAGTGATTTTGATACTAGAAATGTTAGACTGACTCTTGGCAGCCTCAAGTGCTCTGCTGAGGGATTCTTCCATTAACAAGAAGAGGAAAGGAGATAGAGGGTCCCCTTGTCGAATACCTCTACTATTTTTTAAGAAGCTGTCGAGATGCCATTTATGAGGATCGAGAAGCAAAGGGTTGCAATGCAAGAAAAATCCAATTACACCATCTATTATCAAAACTGTAACTTTTTAGCACCTAGATCAGGAAAGTCTATTTGACTCACAAACACTTTTTGCATATCTAATTTGAGGATCATTCTTGTAGACTTTGAGTGCTAGGAAGAGTGGATGGCTTCATGAACATTGATGATACCCCCTTGGATTAACTGATCACTAATGAATCCATTCTGATACAACATGATGAGATCACTCATCAGGGATTTAAGTCTTGTAGCCAACATTTTTGTGATGATTTTGTAGGAGGTGTTACAGAGGCTAATTGGCTTGAAGTTGGAAACAAAATTAGATCCAAGAGCTTTGGGAGCAAGAGAAATGAAGGTAGTATTCCATTCTTTCATAAGGGAGTTGCTTGACTTGAATTCGTTCACCGCCTTGTAAAGATCTTGCTTGATGATTTCCCAGAAGATTTGGAAAAAGGTAGCATGGAAGCCATTGGGGCCAAGAGCTTTGTCACCTTTCATCGTGAAGACCGCTTTATGAATTTCCTCCATAGAGAAGGGTTTCGTTAAATTGTCATTCATATCATCAGAGATTAATTTAGGAATGTGTTGAAGCATCTTGGACATAGCTTGCTCATTGGGAGGGTCCTCATCCTAAAGGAGATTAGAATAAAAAGAGACTAATTCATTAGGGATCTCAATGTTAGAGGTTAAAATATTACTGGTAGGAGTTAGCGATTCATGATTTTTTCCCTGATTTTGTGTTTAGAGGCTGTAATGTGGAAGAACTTGGTGTTACGGTCTCCCTGATCCAGCCAAAGTGCCCATGATCTCTACTTCCAATAGGTCTCTTATTCTTTCAGGATATTATGGAAGTCGTTGAGAAGATGCCTTTCTTGTTTATGGAGTTGTTCCGTTCTTCCTTCAACCTCCACAAGAGTTGAAATGTTAGCTATTTCCTGAGTCAGCTTTTGTTTATGAAGTTTGATGTTGCAAACACTTTTCTCTTCCAAATCTTAAGCTGCTTTTTGATTTCCTTAAGTTTACTGGAGAACTTAAACATATCAAAGCCCTGAATTTTGATGTCCCACCAGCTCTTAATAAGAGGGTCCAGATGATTGTTTTCAAGCCAGGAAAGCTCAAATCTGAAGGGAGGATTTTTTATGTTCATCTTGTTGTTGGCACATAGAATTAAGGGGGCTATAGTCATACGCCGCTTGAGCTAAGGAACTAAGAAATAAATTGGGGTAAAGAGAGATCCAATCTAAAGATCCCATAGCCCTATCCAGTTTACTTTGAATGTGATTTTTGCCCACTCTGCGGTTGGACCAAGTAAAGGAGGTACCATGCAGATCCATATCTAAGAGAGTCTCCCCACGTATGAAGTCAGCCCCGAGCTTCCATGTTTTAGGGGTTATCGGGGATCCTCCTTGCTTTTCGAAGGGGTAGAGAGTGCAGTTGAAGTCTCCCATAATGAGCATAGGAAAATTTCCACAATTTTTTATGAAATTTGAAATGTCCTGCCAGAGTCTTTCACGCTGGGATTCCAAATTAGGGGCATAAACATTGATTGCTATCCAAGTAGAGTCAGAGTTTACCTCTTGGAAGAGTATGCACAAAAAATTTGGGTGCTGAAGAAGGCAATCACCTTTGATGTTTTTGGGATCCCAGAGAGTGCATAAGCCTCCTGAATTACCTATAGCAAGTTGGGATGCAAAAGAGGCAGCAGGAAAATTTTCAAGAGACTGTCATCCTTTTTAGTTTGGTTTCCTGAAGCATGATAATGTCAGGAGAGTGGTTAAATTTCATATCCTTGAGGACCCTCTTTTTTTGCAGAGAGTTAAGACCTCTTATGTTCCATGAGATCACCTTCATTTCTTGGATTTGGGTTTCTCCCCAAAACTATGGGGATCATGCTCCGGGTTCCTTGGGCCACATTTAGGGTTGATTCTTGTTGAAGCTTGACATTTCTTGAGGTACGTCCATGAACTTTCTCTGTTCCAATATTAGGTTTCTTGCAACTACTTCGGGTCAGGCAGAGGTTCAAGCTGTCATCAGAGGTTTGAGTGGAGGGGGAGATCTAGGAATCAGAGAGGGGGATGAAAGGTGGACCAAGGGGAGTGGAGCCAAGCAGGAGAAAACTCCCACCAAGAATAGGGAGAGGAGAAGGTTGGATGGGGGAGGGAGAAGGTGGATAAGGGGGCGAAGTAACCACCGAGGGGGAACAACCACCGAGGAGGGGGAAGGGGAGGCTAGGGAAACCTTCGTGGGGAAAGAAACCATAGTGGAAAGAGGTTGGGGGGTGAGAGGGCTTACCAAGTTGGAGTCGGCAGTGATCTCTCCTTCTTCAAGGAGGGAAAAGGGGTTGGAAGTAGGGATGACCAAGGTCTCTTCGGGAATAATATTTAGTATATATTTACCTTTTTCTTGGGAGAGGTTACAATGGTTTTGGGCTTAAAGTGAGGCTTAGTGGGGCATCGGTTGCTTTGTGACCAATGCTTTTATAGATGGAATGTGTTTGTGGAATATATTTGTATTCAATAGGTTGAGACAAAGTTCCAAAATCGATAAGAGATTAATCGATTTAGGGAGTGGAAAACTGACATCAGCATTGACACATAAACGAGAATGAATGAATCTAGTTTTGGCCTTTGTGGCCTGGTCTATTGCAATTAGATGACCCATGGATAGAGGAATGCCTTTGATGACTGCAGGTGCCAAAGCTCCGTGGGAAGGCCCGGTAGATGAACCTAGATTGGTGCACGGGTCATTGTTTCGTGATCGAGTTGAAGCCATGCAATAATTTCCTAATGTAGAACCCTCTTCTCTTGAAGAACCATGGACCATGAAAAGAGCATGGAAAAATTCTTCCTTCATGTTGAAATAGAAGAGGAAAAATTCGTTCAAAGATCTCGGCTATTTCCAGTACCACAAGGGTTCCATTTAATGTGGGCCTATTTTTTTATATCTTCAAAGGGGGGTTTGGGACCCATCAGCTTACCTACTAGGGATAGATCTATAGAGGCAGTAGCTTCCTCTGTGATGTGAGATGGGATGTGAAGAGAGAAGGACACATCGAGAGTACAGATTCAACTTTCACGAATGGGAAGCAGAAGAGGACCCTTCTACTATTTTTTTCCATGCCTCGGGAGGCGGAGAGACAGGCCCCCAGAGTTTGTAGGGCGGTACTCCCACCCAAATTAGAAGGGTCCGACATCAAAGCCAACACCAAGGGACTCAAAAATTCAAAAAATCGAGAGGGTGGTAAAAACAATCCGAACTTCCAACCCAATATTATTAAATGAATATTACAAAATGGTTAACTCTAAAAATTTAGGCTAGGGATGTACCCCCTAGGCGACATGCAAATACCCCACTCCACATGCCACGGGTAAATCAGGATATGAAATCTTGGGGCTGGGTTTGAACCTAGGTTATTAGCTCTATAGGCTAAGCGCCCCACCAGTTCACCACAGGGTCATCCCCTAAACTTTGGATGGTAAACACTTTTATTATACAGAGCTATGAACTGGAGTGGTGGTTTTAGAGGAGCACTTTCTCTAAGTGGGACATGGAGGTGGGCTTGGGTCCTTAATGTCTGCCAAGCGATCCACATTCGGAGTGCCCCATTGTGTTCCTCTTGGTTCACATGGAGAAGTTCGACCCCTACCTCAAGGTGTCTCCATGGCTACTTATTGAAAGTGTCCAATGGCCTCAATGGGAATGGAACTTGGGTTGATGATTACAAACTACTTGTAACTCACCAATAGACCAAGACCTTGAGTCCCAAAAATTAGGCTAGGGATGTACCCCCTAGGTGACATGCAAATACCCCACTCCACATGTCGCGGGTAAATCAGGATATGAAATCCGGGGTTGGGTTTGAACTGGGTTATTAGCTCTACAACATGAAATTTTCTTATTAAGAACCGGCTCATAGAATTTCAAAGGATTTACAAAGGATCCCACAAACAAAACCACTTATGGTCTCCTCGGTGATGGGCACAATGGTTTGATGGCTATGAATTTGATGTCAAACATATTTCTAGTAAGAAGAATGCCCTTGCAGATTTTGCAAGCAGAGAACTGCCAACAACTAAGGTAAATTTTGTTGAAGTAAGTACTCAGTTTGTTATGCCTCTCTGGAACCTACAAAATCTAACTCCCTTTTTTAGAGTTCAAGATGAAAATAATGCCAGGATGAGTCAAGAAGTTATTGAATGGTTGTCAGATAGAGAAACTATAGATAATGTTCGCAACTATCCTACAACAATCATTTCTGATACTTTCTCTGATCCTGATAGTCCACTTCCATATCATAGATGAGGTGACCCTATGAGCTCCTGTACTCTCAATTGGCCATATTGGTGGTCATGTGACACTGAACCAGAAGGATATCCAATAGAATGTACCAAGTTTGATCAGATGGTCCGAAAACCTAATACACTATGGAGAGTCTATTTTGATTTGGAATGGCCTAAACATCATCCATTAGAATTCAATCTCTGGGATTCTCTAGGATTTCCAAGATATCTCAAATTATTTCTTGAAGCATATATGCCATCCAAGATATCTGATGATCCACAATTACAGATGTCTCCCACTACTGCAAGAAATATTTTAATCTAGACAAAAAAGACATGGAGCGTCAAAATCAAATATTTCACTATTCGCTCCTCTTCTATCCAGCCAGCTCATCCTCAAGGACAGTTATGGGTAAATATTTATAAACAACATCATTTATTATTATTACCACCATCTCCTTCTCAAAGGATAAGGATTCATCCGGTAGATCTCTTTCCAGTTCATCATATCTAACAACAACTCAACTAGATGTCATTTCAATCATGACAACAGAAGAATTGTTTATTCATCCTCATCCGAATATGATTCATCCTCATCTGGATATGGACTTGATTGAAGACCATTTTCATGTGTAAAAAAATTTGTGTAGGAAGGACCTTAGACGGTAAATTTTCAACCAAGTTATTGTAGGGTGATTGCAACAAGTTCACCACTCCGATCAGACTATAGGATTAAAAAGATAGTGGGTATGTCTTTCCTTCTTTCTTATATGGTATTTTCATTAAAGGCGATGGGATAACAGTAGGGACGCTTATAATAGCAAGATTCCCCACTGGTAGAAAATCACTTTAGTCTACTATAATGTGTTCCATTATGATGCTTTAAAGGACCATTTCTATCACTTTTGTTTTGGCCGACAATGTTGTGACAGATTGGAATCTTTCCCTGTCATCAGTACTCTACCTTTTTACCAGTTTTCTAGGTCTTGCTTTAGGTTTGATCTGGTATACCCTTGGAAAAGCTTCTCTCCACTCTATATATAGAGACGAGAGATTCAGTCACTACCATTGGGTATTATCAGGTGTTCTGCGATCAATAAAAGGTTTTAGTGTTAGTCTTGTGTAAGTCCTGAAATTATCAAAGTTTTTATGTAAGGTTTTCTTCTAGTATTTGGTATTTTATGTTTGTATATGCAAGTTTGCAAGAATAATATAATAATGGAGTTTTTCTCTTATTATGTTGAGTTATTGAATAGTTTACGAGAGGGTACGCGCGAGGTCTTAGAAAATGCAGATAAGAAGGCACACACATACCATGAGCTTATGTAAATGAATAAAGTCAACATTGGAATAGACTTTGAACCTAAGGAAGCCATTATTGGTGATTATTTGTCTAACTCTAAGGTTGCTAAGATAATTGAGTTGTTGAGCAACTACCAACAGTTGTTCCCTAGAGGCTATCATGAATTGAAAGGGGTGCATGAATATTTGGGTGAGATGAGAATCAATTTAAAGGAAGGTGTGCGAATTAGGAAGAGGCCTTACAGGATGAATCCTAACTTGCACGTCAATATAAAGGAATAAATTGATAAGATGTTAAATTCTTGAATTGTTGAGCCCATTGAGGAGTCGAATGGGTTAGCCATATGGTGATTAGTATAAATAAAGATGGAAGAATAAGAATTTTTGTGGATTTCAAAGATTTGAATGCTGCATGTTTAATAGATCATTTTCCCACACCTTTTACTGAAGAAATATTATAAGGATTTGTAGGGCGTGAGATCTACTCCTTCACTTATGGATTCTCTAGATATCATCATGTGAGGACAGCTAAAGAGGATCAAGAGAATACAACTTTTACCAATGAGTGGGGAAGTTTAACATGCATAGTTATGCCTTCTAGATTCAACAATGCACGTGTAATATTTTCATGCATTGTTCTTCGGGCATTCCAGATTTCATTCCTAAGTTCTTACAGGCTTACGTGGATGATTGGATAATTTATGAGCTAGTAAAAGATCATTGTGATGATTTAAGGCTTATGTTTGAGAGATTCTGACAGTTGAGCATTTACTTGAAAATTTAGAAGTGCATTTTTCCTACACCTTTTGGGACTTTACTAGGACATATCATATGTAAGGAATCTTGTTAGAAGATCCCACTAAGGTTGATGTTATTTTGGGCTTAAAGAAACCTACTAATCAGAGTAAGGTGCATAGATTCATGGGACACACGGGATATTACAGGAAGTTTATCAAATGATATGCTAATATTTCCGTGCCCTTAGAAGAATTTTTAAAGGGCAAAAGTAAGTTCCGTTGGAGTGAAGCACAACAATTTGTATTTGAGACATTGAAGGAAAGTCTTACTACTGCACTTATTTTGTGTTTTCTTTCATGGAATAAACCTTTTCATATGAATATGGATGCCTCTAGTATGGTCATTAGCATGGTATTAGCCCATCCTAGAGAAGGTATTGTTGATCATCCTATTTGCTTTGCAAGCATGAAGTTAACACCAACTGAACAGAACTATACAACTACATAGCTTGAGTATTTGTCCATTATTTACACACTGCATAAGCTTCGACAATACTTTTTGGTGATGAGGCTAAAATATGCATCATCAATATGCAATAAATACTCTTATTTTACTCCCCTTTTAATCAAGTTTGTCTGCATTTCATAACTTTTGTTTGATCTAAATATAAGTTAGGATGTAATTGTCCATCTTTTGTTTGATTTAGTTAAAATGTCTAAAAACTCTATAATTCCTAACAAATTGTGTGGAAATTTAGTTTTTGGAATAAACAAGTCATATTTGGCAGGATAAGTGAATTATGAAGTAACCAACACCTTTTGAGGAAGTTGACTAAAATGCGGCTTAGCTCGAACTCCATCACTTAGCTCCAAAACTTTAGCAATTAGTTCGAAAGGTTTCCCTTTGGTTCCGAAACTTCTCAAAAGTTCTAGAATCAATGGGAATCTCCTTATTCTATCAAGTTTTAGTTATAGAGCAAAGAATGGGCCTTCCAATAAGAAATAAACCAACAATTTTTTAGTTCTTCATACTCCAAATATACATATGTAAGACCAACAACTGTATATCCAGCTAGTTTTCTAAATTTCATATCTACTTTGGGCACTATTCGGTTTCACTAGAATCTGTAGGTGGAAAGAAAGCTATTGAACACTCATGATTGTAAATGCATCTTCAAATGGAAAATATATATAGAGAACTGAAGATAGATGTGGGACTGGAGTTAATTTTTGTAAGACTAAATAATTCAATAATAAATAGCCATTTAATTTTGAGAGAAAAATATTGTGTTAACTCCTGATTCAAGGTGGAGCAAGGGCCCACTCCTCCAATAAAAGGGATCTTCTCTTTCATTGGTATTTATATTTTCAAGTAATTTGTATAAATCATTTATGTAATAATTTCAGTAACTACTTTTGATTCATCAATTAAAATTTGTTATGTGGATTTATCTATTGTCCCTTTAGGTGTTATAGTTTACATTCTTATTTCCTTAAAAGTATTTTAAACAACATTTTCAAAGTGTGTTTATTTCAGCAAAGTGTGTTCAATTCTATAAACTATATTTATTTCCAACGGTGCGTCAATTCGAAAGATTTGTTCATTTCAGCAATGTGTGTTTATTTCAGCAAGTTTCTTATAGTTTAGCTTTAATAAGGCTTTGGCCAAGAAATCTTAAGACACTTTAAAACCCCTAAAAAATAAAAATAATAAGTATTTACAATCAATTACTAGTTCACCTGAGACTTCACTTGTTGCATATAGCGGACACACCTCTGGTTTTAATATGACATCCACCATGAGTTGATTAAATGAAGGGAATAATGAAAACCATCGAGTTGGCAACATACCTTTTCTTTTCTATAGAGATCACATGACTTTGAAGTACTTGGTGAAAAAACTTCTTTTACTGGGGTGTATATGTCGTTGGATTTTCTTGTTCTAGGAGATTGATTTTATGGTGGTGGTTAAGCTAAAAAGAAAAATCATGGACCGATAATTTCTCAAGGATTAACTCAGTGCAAGGATGTGTAGAGCATTCAGGATACAATGTCATATGCACAAATGTTCATATTAAATCATGTACCATCTCATTTTGAAGATATTTTCTATTTGTGAACTGGTGTGGTGCCTAAAGGAATGAAGAGTATAGAAAAGAAATAACTTTCCATACGCGCCGATCACATATGTTGATTAGTGGATACTTATACAAGCTAGTATGGAATGAAGTTTTGAACTGGTTTGTACTCAAGCATGAGCGAGAAGCTATCATAGAGGAGGCTCATGTCGATATTACAGTGGACATTATGTAGGAGATGTCACCGCGCACAAGATTTTATTGGTTGGTTTGTGGTGGGAAACACTGTATAAGGATTGTAAAGAATATTGTAAGGCATGTGATCATTGTTAGTGCCTTAGAAATCCTGGGCATAGAGATGAAATGCCTTTGAGGCCTATTACTAGTGCAGAACCTTTTGAAAAGTGGGTAATTGAATTTTTGGGTCCTATTTCCCCACCCGCGTGTAGGATTGGATCGCGCCACCTTATAAGTTTTATAGGTTATCTTACAAGGTGGGTAGAAGATGTGTGTACAAAGGATTATACGAAGCTACAACATCAAGGTTTCTGTGGAGAACATTATCAGTAGGTATGGATGCCCACTAATTTTGACAAGTGATAGGGGTACTCATTTCATTAAGGAGATCATCGGGATACTCTTGTGCAGAATTTATGGTTGCACACCATAAAAACTCCTTATACCCCTCAAGCTAATGGAACTACCGAGGCCTTCAAGATATTGAGCCACACATTGACTAATATTTGTGATGTTGGAAGGATTGGGGTGATAAAGTCTCTTTTGTACTTCGGGCATATAGGACAACCTACAAGAGGTTGAATAAAGCCACACCATTTTCATTTTGTGTTTGGCATAGAGGTTGTTCTACTAGTGGAATTCATGTTGCCTTTTCTACATATTTCATGCGCAGGAGGTTTGGCTAATGAGCAAGAACATTGACAAGTCGATGCGGTTTGATTAAAGGCACGCTATTTAGACGATGGAGTTAGAAGACGAGAAAAGGCTAGCAGTAAGGCATTAAATTTTTTGGAACATAATGATTAAGTGGTCCGTCAACCTTTAATGTATTTGAGTCCATCACTAATATATAGGTTAATATTTAATAATATGAAATATTTATATTTTTATTATTAAATATGTTAACCTAGGTATATACTTTAGGTTAAATATTTAATATCATGAAATGATTATATTTCTAATATTAAATATTATAAACCTAGGTGTATGTGTTAACCGTTTAGGGTGAAAAGGTGGGTCGGATACATACCCGATCACCTTATATAAAAAAGGACTTTAGGTCCTCATTTGATATATTCAGAAATATATCAAAGGTGTGCAAATCAAGTGATTTGGTTTTACCCTTGGTAAATAGGGTTTTAAAGGAGGAAGTGATCTTACTGGATGTAAAATAAGTTCTCGATGTAAAAGGTTATTTTCAAAGTGGTTTTTACCCTATTGGAGTTTTCCACTATAAATAAGCTGTCACTGTGTTATTTATTTTCGCTAAATATTTCTTTATTTATTTATGTTATGATGTAATGTTTATTTAAATATTTATTGTAACATTATATAATATGGAAGTTGATTAAATACGTATTTATTAGAATCCTCAAATTCTAATATTAAAATTACACTACGGATTCGGGGGAAGAGTCAACAAAACATATTCTAAGCCTAAGTTTAAATCATATTTAAACTTAACTTATAAATCCGTGCATATATGGTTTTAAAAATAAGAAAATAAACCTAAGTTTGAATCATATTATATATATGGTTAGTTTAAATCACTTAAAATATAAATTTTATTAGATTTGGTCTATATATGTTTTTAAAAAAACTTAAGTGCTTATTTTTTTAGGAAAGGGGCCCGTGTTTATTGTTTGGCCATGAAGGGATTACTTTTTAAATCTTAATATTTATTAAATAAAACCTAACATGTGTCCCTAACCATTTATATTATCCATGTAAGGGGGTGGCCCCATTCATTTATATCTTATAGTTTATAAAAACTATATAAATAAACCTATTTAAAGGTTTTCTTTTATATAAGAGTGGGAGAGGAGAATAAAATGAGATAATATTTGCATAAATATGGAATTCTCGGGTATAAATAGAGAATGTATTTTTTTAAAAGTTAGTTTATTGGTGGCCACGTGAAATGTGGTAAATATTTATTAAAATATTGGTAGTTATAGTCACATAAAAGTTTTAAAGTTTTTAGCTTGCAGGAATTATATAAAATATTTTGCAATCTTTCCATAGTTTTAAATTTGTGCAAGGTAAAATTAAGAGTAAATGAAGGGAGGAGACAAGGTTAATGAAAATAGAGATTTCAATTTATTTCATTAGTCAGGTGAAATTACTTGTCCCCTTTTTAAAATATACAAGTTAATCTATACTCTTTTAAATCTCCTTACACTTGGTAAAATTCTTTTAACCTAGTCTATGTCCGTTAAACCCCTTTAATAGGGGTTATGTGTTTTTTTATTAAAAAATACTATAGTTTATAATTTTTATGAACTATGTTGTTTTTTATTTACATTCTATAAACTATATACCTTTTTTTTTAAATGTATATATTTTTACATTATAAATTATAATAGGTTATTATAATGTGTTAAAATATAACCTCGCTAATATTATATAGAAGAAAAAAATTATGAAATTTCACATTTTGGAAATACACAGAAGGTTTTTTCTTCATTAAATTTGACGGTCAAATGACCGTCAAGGTAGACCAAACATAAGACAATATGACGGTCATTTAGACGTCAAATTTAAGCTCATAAGTTCCAAGAAACTTTCACTGTGTTAAAATTGACGGTCAAATGACCATCACGAAGCAAACCAAAAAAAGTCATTATGACAGTCATTTAGACGTCAAAATTAAGCTAGCAGAATTTTTGTCTACATTAATTTTTTTCATAAATTTGAAGTTGTTATGAATTCTTAAAGGTTTCTTCTTCACTTATATATGGTCGGAAATATTTTTATATAAATCGGGGTATAATGCCAGAGCTCTTTATATTGTGGGTTATTATTTTTATCATGGGAGGTTAATTAGTATGCATTATAATGACAAAATTAGTTATGATCAAATAGTTTCTTTAGATCTATAAAATTTACATTTGATTCTATTAAAAGTGTTGTTTTTATTATCGATAAATATGTTTCTAACTTTATGGTACATTATATATTATAATGGGGTGTGTTTTACAAGTTTAAGGAAAAAAAATGGCGTCCAACTATTTACTGTCTTGAAAAAACCTAAATCCCGAATGTAACCAACTACAACATTTGGGTCAAAACAAAATTTATAACAAGGAAACTCGACGATTGTTTCGGATCGAGGTTTCTCCTACCGGTCATCAAACAATGTAGATAACATGAATATATTCTTCGCAACGAATGCATGCGTCTCTTTCTATGATTCTACGCAATGTGAACGATGAGTACCTTCTACACATTGGTAATATTTAACATCCGAAAGAGGTATGGACATAACTAGAATCCATGCATGAATGATACTTGGTATATCAAGCATAGTAATGAGAGTACAATAGCTGAAGGAATTCAA
The DNA here is from genome assembly GCA_018340775.1 of Taxus wallichiana var. yunnanensis. Classification (NCBI taxonomy): domain Eukaryota; kingdom Viridiplantae; phylum Streptophyta; class Pinopsida; order Cupressales; family Taxaceae; genus Taxus; species Taxus wallichiana. The sequence continues at coordinate 906,492,162 of CM031240.1, read as the reverse complement.
AGAAATGATATGTATATTTTTGATGATTTCTCTTATGCATCTTGTTTTATATCTCGAAGTTTGAATAATTCAAAACTATGACCTGAAAGGTTAGGACATGTTAATTATCGAAACTTATATGAAATGTCTAGATATAATCTAGTGAAATATTTATGTGTTATCTTCTTCTCTTGAAGTTACTTCATTAAATGTTTCTAAATGATGGTTTTGATTCTAATTTAGTAAATGGTCATGATGATTTTTTTATGTTATAGATATTTCTGAAACTCTTATCTTCGTAGATAAAAAATTAAATTGGGCTCAATCTATGTTAGAAAGTTCAAATCCTATTAACCTTAGGAAAATGACCAGAAGTTATCATATGTACCATGCATTAATTACCTTGTATGAACCTGAGCCGCAAAGTATTATAGGGTCTAGGTGGATATACAAAGTAAAATATAATGTTGATGGTAGTATTAACAAACATAAAGCTAGACTTGTTGCTAGAGGTTTCACTCAAAAACCTGGTATTGATTATGTTAAGACATTTCTTGTAACTAAAATGAGTATTGTTAGGGTCTTATTTGCAATTGCCGCTTAATTTGGGTGGGAAATCCACCAAATGGATAAGAAAAATACTTTTTTGAATTGTGATTTAAAAGAAGAACTTTATATGTTTCAACCTAAAGGATTTGAAGAAACTGGTAAAGAAAACTATGTTTGTAAGTTGAAAAATCCTTGTATGGTTTAAAACAAGCTCTTAGAGCTTGGTATACAAAAATTGTTTCCTTCTTTAAACTGTTAGGTTTTGTTAATTGTTCTTCTAACAATGATATATTCATCAAGCAATAACACTTGCATATTATCATTCTATGTATATATGTTGATGATTTGCTTATGTCTGGTGACAATTCTGATTTAATTCATAGGATTAAAGAGAAATTGAAACAATAATTTGAAATGAATGAGTTAGGTCTCTCACATCATGTTATTTGTATGATTATATTTCATTCTATTGTTATTTTACAAAACACAATATGCAACCATTGTATTGAAAAAGTTTCTTATGATTAATTGTAAACCATTTTTACTTCAATGGAAGTTGGAATAAATATTGATCCTAAATCTGCATATGAAAAAGGTTGATCCTATTTTATATACGTTGTTAGTTGATAGTTTGATTTATCTAACTATACCTAAATCAGATATTTCCTATACAGTAAGAATTATTTCAAGGTTTATTTAGGAACCTTCTTAGAGATCATTAGAATCTTACAAAAATATTTTTAGATATTTGAAAGGAACAATCAATTATGGGTTGCATTATACTAAGAATGAAAATGTTATCTTATATGGATTTTGTTATTCTAACCATACTAATATTGTGTTATAAAATATACTAGATATGTGTTCAAGTTTTTTGGTGTAGGAACTATTACTTGGAACAACAAATACAATCAACAGTCTTCATTTCTTCTACTAAGGTAGAGAAGTACAATGGAAGAAGTAAAGAAGTCATGTGGCTACAACGACTATTGGTAGAGATACACATGGAAGCTAAATGAAGTATTTCTCTTCTATGTGGTGGTTAGAGTTGTATTACTCTTGATTAAGAATCTAGTTCAACATCAGAGGATGAAGAACATTGAGATACATATATGCTTCACCCGTGAGAAGGTGTAAAGTGATGAGATAAATCTCAAGTTCATGTTGATTGAAGAGTAGGTTGTTGACATCTTCACAAAGTCCCTAAGTGCTACAAAGTTTTGTCACTTTTGTGAAAAGATTGGATTGTCGGAGTTTCCATTGAGGGGGAGTGTGCATGAAAATGTCACCTCCTAATGGAACTTGGTTTTTGTAAAAAGACCTTCGGGCATTTGTAAAATACCTTTGGGCAAGTGTAAAAAGACCTTCGGGCATGTATACCTCCTCGGCTTCTTTTTTAGAAAGAAGTGTAGAAAGATCTTAAAGGTGGTCTTCAGTAAACTCTTTAGTGTTATTGAGTTTATTGGTAAACATTTAGTACAAGCATATTGTTAAGGAGGTCCTTGGTTGTAAAAGGATCTTATATACTTGGGTTCAATAACCTTTTATGAGAACTTGTGAGAACATGTAAAACTCACAAATCATATTTAGCCACTAATCATGGGATGATCTTTGGGATTCCAAATCCTTTTATACCAAAAGGTAAATTGAGTATGATGAAGATGTTATAATTCTTTCAACTCGATATGCTAGCCTAAAACCTTTATGGTTTAAAGATTGTAAATCCTGTAGTGTACCACAGGAAAGTAATCTATTGGCATATGTTATGTTATCCCACTTAACATTAAGGGGGAGTGTTGGAACATAATGATTAAGTGATCTCGACCAACCCTAATGTATATGGGTCCATCATCGATATATAGGTTAATATTTAATAATATGAAATATTTATATTTATATAATTAAATATGTTAACTTAGGTAAATACTTTAGGTTAAATATTTAATATCATGAAATGATTATATTTCTAATATTAAATATTATAAACCTAGGTGTATGTGTCAATCGTTTAGGTTGAAAAGGGGGTCGAGTAGACATACCCAATTACCTTATATAAAAATGAATTTAGGTCATCATTTTATATATTCAAGAAATATATCAAAGGTGTGCAAATCAAGTGATTTGGTTTTACCTTTGGTAAATAGGGTTTTAAAGGAGGAAGTGATCTTCTTTGGATGTAAAATAAGTTCTACGATGTAAAAGGTTATTTTCAAAGTGGTTTTTACCCTATTGGGGTTTTCTACTATAAATAATGTGTCACCCATGTTATTTATTTCCTATAAGTATTTCTTTATTTACTTATGTTATGATATAATGTTTATTTAAATATTTATTGTAACATTATATAATATGTAAGTTGATTAAATACGTATTTATTAGAATCCTTAAATTCTAACAAAAACAGACATATTAAGGATAAGAAGATTGAAGTTAGATAGATGGTTCTTCCGTATGATTCAAATTTTCTATACCATCCTGGGAATTTTAAAGTGCATTGGTGAGACTATATGTTGTGACTTACATACTTGAATCATGTGCTTGTCGGTTAGAGGCCTTTGGATGGGACATAGTTGCTTGGTTACTTCAACGGGAGTAGGCTAAATCCTTACTATAAATAAGTGTTCTTACTATTTGTAATAAGGTAGTATTTCTAGTTAGATTAGGTTTACCTTAATAAATTTCCTTTATATGTGTTTCCTTTCATCATTGTTATGTTTTTTCAATTTAGTTCAATTTTTTGTGTAATAAATGCGCTTGCGCGCCAAAAGCTAATTACTACATATTGGATTGATGCGCAGAGTACCATGCATACCCTTATTGTAGGGTGAAGTGTATACATGATACATGGATCAGGTTTGAATGTTCTCTAAAGATGGGTATTCATAGAGAGATATTGTGTAGGTGCTTTAAGTAAAGATGTAGGTAACAAAACATTTATCATGAATGAAAACCATGTATAGATCGATGTACACATAGTGTAACGTGAGGTAGGATGAAATAGTTGAAACTACTTAGTGAAAGGTATAGTGGATAGGTACTTTGGCGCATGAAGACACATAAAAGGAGGTATGTGGCCAAAGAGTAGTAGGCACACCGAAGGTTATGACATGTGACGCTTGAAAAAATAGCTTGAAAAAGTAAAGAAACACCAATTTAATGCTTGAGTATGGCAAAGACGTGGAGAGAATTAAATGCAGATTTTTTTGAAAATATATATAAGGCAAAGTGTTGGGAAATTGTTTTTACATTTGCGATTGGTATAATTTGAGTGAGTTGAAGAGCGAGAATAAGAGAAATTTGTGACATTCGAAGAGCTACGATACTGAGCCTAACCAGTTGGATTTGTTGAAGCTACACATATGATTGTTTAGCACTCCTTTGGAGACGAGTGTTTGAGAGAAATAAATGTGTGCGAGTAGGAGACATCGGTTATTAGGTTTCGACTTCGAGCTAGGGCACTGAGAATAAAGCTAGGTACAAGAGTTTGAGTTACTGAGCTCAAATTAGTTACAAGAACACACCTTTATTATTCTTATGGCACCTAAGCAAGCACTTGGAGTGGCCACAAGGGGAAGGAAGGAAAATGAAGCCAACGTTGAAGTAGAAGATTCCCTAAAAGCCATTTTTTCGAGATGCTGATACCCAAAAGGGGTTTTTATGGGTCACGATTGGGATTCTCACATTCTCCATTGTAAAGTAAGTGATTATAACCACGAAAAAAGATAACAAAGATGAATTAAACAAGATTTTGGTAGTAAATATGGCTCTCGAGGAAAAAAATGACATGGGCAAAAAGATGTTAACAAAGGTGGGAGTTTTACAATTGTATGAACTCCCTATTTTTGCAAACTAGAGAAATTATATCAATGGTTGATGAGCAGAGTCCATGAGGACTTTTTCTACTTTGTTGGGTGACAGATGAGGATTACCGTGCCCTTGATAGGGAGGCTGATAGGATTAAGGAGTTCAATCACAAAGATTAGCTACGACTGATAGATAAGGAGGACATAAAAGACACAAGGAAGGTGTTGGGTTACATAAAGGGAGGGTGTGGAATGGACATTGATAAGATGTAGAAGTATCCAGTTGTTTAGGAAGCAACAAACCTCCTCACAAAGCTGAATAACCAGGAGCGATGGTCGTAGGTAAATATAATGTGGTTGCACATAACAAAGAAGATGATAGAAGGGGTGGTGTATAATTTGTCTATTGAAACAATTATTGAGGAGGTGCACCAAGGTGAGAAAATAAGTTTTAGTGTGATCCTTCTGTCCCTTGTCTTTTGAGAAATTGGAGTGTCCGATAAGCTAAAGGATAAAATTTGGCAATATCCTCAGGAGAAGAAATATCTTGCGGAGAGATTTTCCAAGTATACATGTGATGGGACCATTATCGGAACCTTTAAGTAGAGATCGAATTGTGGTATGAGCACCTTCGCTACCGTGTTTGAGGAGGAATGGAGAATACCAAAGGATCCATATTTGGTATTAGATAAACAAATACATTTTACAGTGTACCAGCACTTCTATTTAGGGCACTTTGGGATGAAGGATGGAAAGTGGATCCCTCCATGTAAGCTCCCATATGCCTTCACCATGTGTTACTTCCATGCATATGTACATAGGTTTTTAGATGCACGCGGACTATTTTTCAACGCGGATAAGGTAGATTGTACTACCATACACTCAGGAAGACCTACGTTTATCCAAGTAAGTCTGCATATATTGAAAAGTTGATTTCAAATGACATTAACATTAAAGCTATGATTTTGGCCATTGGAAAGTCCACGGTAGCCCTTGTGTATATTCACCTCAAGCCAAGGTTAGAAAATGGGAAGTATGTTGAAAATGAGTTCAAGCTACCTAGACCACCCAAGGGGAAGCATATTGTGGGTATATTGCAAGATGAGGAAGAAAATTTTCCCCTTAGAAAATTAGGAGGAGAAGAAGAAGAACTTAAGGAAGATAGTGGTGGTTTGGAGCATAGGGGAAGAAAACAACCAAATGTTGGTGAGAAAAGTGAGCACGAGGTGACCACTCCATTCTAGAAAGAAGATGAAGTGTTCGAAACAAACACTATGGAGATATACATAGAACATGGTGTTGAGGAGAAGTAGTTTAAAAGGGTGTTGGTAAGAACAAGAACTCAAGGTGTGGGAACATCAAAACCCCTTATGAGGTCGCCTAGGACTTCACCCTATGAAAGTTGAACCTGAAAATAAGAAAAGGCGTAAGTACATTCCCAAGAAGGATGATGGGGAAGATAAATTTTGGGACAAGTGTGCCAAACGCTCCAGGCATGCTAAGAATGTAGAAGAGCCTCAAGTAGATGAAATGGGGAATGATGAAGAGGATTTTAAGGAAAAAAATATAGAAATAGATAAGGCCAAGTTGTCATGCGTGCCTCATTCTAAACATACGGGGAGAAGGACCGGTGCAGGATTCGGTCGTTCATGTTACAAAGGGTAAACGTGCTGGTAAGGACAAAGTGAAGGTATTTATGAAATGTCAGTAGTTGGGTATATTGATGACCCAACCAAGATCATATGCGCATGGTTCCAAATCACTTTGGAACCCAAATACATTTATGGATGGGAGCTAATGGATGTAGACATGGCTACTACGCACAAACACAAACAATTATCTTGGAGCATGTAAACTCATATGGATGAACCCGACTTCAATTTATGTGAAGAATAATTTGTTTCACGCATGTTGAAGAAATCACCACACTCGTACCATGTTATAATTAAGCCTCTTATAATGTCGATGAACATGTGAGAAATGCATTAACGAAGGTATCTTCAAATTTGCATGTAGAAATATAGATAAGGTGGTAACTATTCGGGAGTTAGAAGATAATAAGGATAAGGATACTAAAATTAATAATTTGACACAAGAACAAGAGATAGTTGAGGTGATGGTGCATTCGATATTCAACATGATAGAAAAAATTGGGGATGAAATTTCTAGAAAGAGGCCGGATTTGGAGGAAATTTTTACACAAAAGTTTCTGTCGACTTTACATTATTTTTGCACTTTAGTTCATATGGTTCATGATGAGGGGCCCGAAAGAATGAAAGAGCCCATGGATACTTGAGCATGTAGTGAAGGCCAATGCCAGTATTACACAAAAGATTATAGGTTATGAATCCATACTGCAGACTTTAAAAGATGAGCTGAAGAAATCATATTTGGCCTTGAATATGTGTGTAGGACCTGACACAATTATTAAGATAAGGACCATTACGTAAGAGAATGAGGTCCTCAAGGCAACAAAGAATAAGAATCTCGGATGTGTGGAAAGGCCGACATTGATAGAAGTGTTGGCAATTTTTGCCTTTGTGTAGAAATGGGCAACTCGAAACTCCGTTACAATGGAAGGCATTGGTGAATTATACCTAAGCCAAGGAGTTTTGATATTATTTTTACTACTGAATTAGTTAATGATTACGTGAAATCTGCAGCTATGTGTTCTATTATGAAATGTAACAGATCACATAGTCTGCAATTTCATGTTATCTTCAGAAAAGAACACAAGGCCCCGAAGGACAATTGTGTTGTCTTGATGAAGACACCGAATTATAGAATAGGTGAAATGTTGAGTTTTGGGACAACAAACATAAGTGCAGATTACAGAAATTAGAGTTCATTAATGGATGTTACAGGTTCTCATTAATGTTATTTCCTTCATAATTAAGACATTCAATTATATCACTGAGTTGTTTAGTTCATCATACAATCCATACAAAAATCTGAAATACAGAAAGAAACACACAACTCATTTTCAGAATTCAATGTTTTATTCATAAGGAATTTCAAATGTTCCCACACAAGGCATGGGATGTAACTAGAAAGCAAAGTACAAATACTGAAATAAGAGGTACACATGCATGAAAAAGAAAGTAAAGGAGTGTGAGTGAACCCATCATTGCCTTGTGGGTTTTCTTCATTGTTCAAAGCATCTCCATTCCAGCTTTTGTTCCTTCTTCATCTTCGTTGTAGAAGTCACTGTACCTAAAAAAGAAGAAAAGAGAAAACTGTTAGTTACGAGCTCAGGGATCAGTTCATATTCCTATACTATCCTAATTCATGCATATGAATCTCTTAAAAATAGGAGATATAATTTACTTGAAGATCAAACTACATACATGTTATACTCACTTAGAGAGAAAAAGAAAAGAAAAGAAGAAAAATGGACACAAGAGAGGCCAAAAAGCCTAAGTATTTTTCTAACTATTTTCTTAAGTGTGCAGGTACAGGTTGCAGCCAAGAAGAAATAGACAAGTCATAAGTACATGCTGGAAAGAAGGATTAATGTAACTCAAATTCAATATTTTCTGTAAATGGAAGAGATTCTGATTGAAAAAGACTGGCAAATAGAAGCATACTTTTTAGTTTGTAACTAAAGAAGAAGAATTAGATTTCAAGAAGCTGAAGTTAACTAAAATCAAAAATGCTTCCATATCAAAGTGTTACAACTAAAACAGAATGAATAGAAGATTCTGAGAAAAATTTGACAGGGCTTCGCCATGTAAAATGGACATTTACGACTTTTTCATCATGATGTTTTAACTACTACATGCTTTAAAAGAATTATTTAAATCAAGTAAGTGATACAAAAAAACAGAAAAGCATGCCATGATCAAGATAAATCAGTTATTATGTTCCAGTTTCCAACTACCAAATCATCTTAAACAGAAAAGTGTTATATTCTGTATTATGAATCAGAAAATACAACTACTATAGCTGGAAATGGAAGGAAGAAAGAATTCTGGAAAAATTTTGCCAGGGATTCGCCATGAAAAATCAACATTTTAAATTTTCCAGCATGCCAGAAATATTACTATCAAGGAAATAAAGCATCTAAGTAAAAGAAACAAGTTACAAAGATCTTAACAAAGCATTTGAATCAAGGCTTATGCCTGAAAATAGTATCAGAAACAAATGAAGAACTACTTGCAATTTCTAGAAAGCCACTTACAAATTTCCAAATAGGGCAATGATAAAAATCAGAAATGTTGCCATATCAAAGAGGTACAACTATTTATGCAAGGAAGTATGATACAGAATGAAGACACTTATTACTTTCAGCCCATTGTTGCAAAGGGAGATGAGTTCAACTGAAGCAATAAACAAGAGGAAAATATTTACATGGTTTTATTGTAACAGGTACAGGGTTGCATAGTCAGGGTAGAAACAAAATCCCAACTAGATCAAATGCAAATCAACATGTTTTCAGATAACTATTACAAGTTCAGCTATGCCATTTTAATGAATTTCGAAACTCATGGAAGAATACAGATGTCAAAATTGCATTACAAATCAAAGTTTTCAGAGCATGCATCGAGCACTGCAAAAGAAAAGTTCATTTCTGCTCCCAAAATGATTAATGGATTACAACTATTATTTTGAGATGGAAATTTCCAATAATAACGAGAAACCAATGACATTCAAGCACTCATCTCAGAAGGAATTCAGTTTTCAAGTGATCTCAGATTGGAAAAGGATTAAAGCAAGTATGCTCAAAGGGGTGCTACAAAATTTTCAAAGAATCAAGTTGATCCGAACAATGAATTACAATAGAATTGATTTTCTAGAATAAAAAAATCGAGCCAAGGATTTCAGGACAGACCGAAAACAATATACATAACCTATTTTTGTAGAGAAGTAAACTAACACACACAGTGGCCGAGCTTCAGAATTCAACAATGGTGTTCATAGTGAAACATAAACTATCAGAGTAAGGATGAAACTGAAATCTACATCTACCCGAAATATTTTCCACAGTATTATGGAATTACGAGAACACTACGAGTAATAGGATTTGAGCTCGAATGACCTCAATAAACAACGTCCATACTCAAGTGCACAAAAACTCAAGTTTTCAAAGATATATAGAAAACCCTCAAGAAAAAGTACATATCTATCGGAGGAATGACAAATATCCGGAAGGAATACATGTGCATTGAATAGTTACACTTCACTAAATTGTAGGAGTTGCGAGATTAAAGAAAGCAAGCTTGTAAAGCAATTTGCATGCATATAAAAGCTCAAGATTCGAAAAATGGAGTGGAATGCCTTGGCTTGGCTTCACATAGATCAAAAGAGGTGGTGTACATATAGGGGAGTGAATGTGTAACTCCCATGTAAGAGAAGATTCCTCCATAATGGAGAAGAGGAGTTACTTTCCCAAATGGGAATGTAACTCCTATGATGCACTTACACATATGACAGATTTTGTAAGAGAATATGTCATAACTAAGATGACACCTAGATCCATGTCCACCTAAGTGAGATGACTCACCCGGTGAGGTGGAATAACACTAAATAAGTGAATAAAAATACCACCTACACCAACACCCCCTTCATCGTAACTTAGGATGAGGCGGCAAGTTAGAAATGAGAAATGGGTCCCAAAGACAAAGCCTGATGAGGTACCCACGTACAAGAAACTCTCAAAAAGTGGAGTAAAAGGAGAAAACCCAGTGGGAAAACTCCCCCAAAAGAGAGACAAGTCCACTCTCTAATCTAAGAAAGATGCCAAGGATGGGTCCCACCATAGACGGACTGTAAAGGTACCCATGTATAACGAGGAAATCTTTCAGAAAGAAGAAGAAGAGAGAAGAAGAGGGAGATGAGAGGGATGCAGAAGATGCCATGGACAAATCTGAACTCGTAGCTCTAGGAAGTCACCCAGAAGAATTTCGATGACGAGATCCTCTGCCTTTGGAGTGAAGAAGAGCCATCCACACCGAACTATGTGCCTGCCCTTAAGAAGGATAGAAATGACGTGCTAGAAGTTTTCCCACTCCACAAAGGAAACCGAAGGTAAAGAACACGAAGAAGTCTGAGTTTGGTCCACGAAAGTGTGACATAGGTCTAGCAAGTGAGTGTGAAGGAACCAAAGGTAATGCCACATGTGTAGAGCTATCAGAGTGAAGAAGGGGAACATCTGTAGAAAGGATGTCCAACTGATGTGAAGGTAACAAAACATCCCCCACAACAAAAAATGGATCCACAAGAAAGAGTGGATCAATGAAGGTCTCTAGAAAAGTGGAAGTGGTAAGAGTCCCAGAAGGGGCACTCCCAACAATGGAGATGATGAACTCCTCTGAAATACCTGTAGATGGATGAAGAACCTATAGTGCATCACAAGTGGGCTCTGCGAAAAGATGACTAAGGTCAAGCAGATACTCATCCCAATGAGGGGGCTCAACAAAGAGAAAAGCGATGTCAACTAGGTATGAGTCATCCAATGAAGGTAGAGGAGTGAAAGGGGCCTCACACACTGAAGGTGGAAAAGAGGCGGGTGTGATGAATGTATGAGACTATACAAGAGACTGCTTGATAACTGATGAGATGGGAGGGGTGACAACACTCTCTGGAATAGTGAGAGAAAGAGGAGAAGAGTCCTTTGTAGTACTCTCGACATCAGAACTGGGTGCACAATCCTCATCATCAAAAGTAGAACCAAGAGAGTTTATGTCAGTGGAACTATCATCACATGAAGAAATAGAGGAGACAACATGATCGTGAGCAAAAAAAAATGGCAAAGCAGTATGTGAAGGGTTTCTATAGAGGGACTAAAGAATGCTCCAGACACGGTGGGGTGGATCTCGAGTCTCGCCACGTGAAACCAAAGGGATCTGGAGACATGCATCATCAAGTGACCAAAAACATGGTCATAAGTGTCAAGAAAGTCCTCCGATGATGATTATCAGTGGGTGCGGAGGAACTGGCCCAAGTAAGAAGGGTGAAAGACCCTCATAGGTGAAGTAACATTCCATGGAAGCATGCCAAGTTGAATAGTTCCCTCTCCGGTAAGAAGTGGTGGAGGTTGTAAGGTGATCCTACAATGCTCAAGTCTGGAAAGAGCACTCTCCATGATGTGGAATGAAAAGTGCAAGGTGCACAAAAGCAAGACGTCGGACTTGATCGATAATGCATCTGCGTGTGAAAACCCAAGAGTACTAATGAACCCCCTAGAATGTGGCACTTTATAAAGTAGTGTGTTTACAAAAATGACAATTTCATCACGTAATGTGTGAAAAATCATGCAACTTTGACTAAAGAAGCGCTCAAAACCGAGCAGTGAGTCAAAAGTTATAGCAAGAAAACGATTCCCGCAACTGATGGAAAATATCAATAAGCTTTGCAAATTGATTTAAAAAGTGCCCAAAATGGGTGCAAATGATGTTTTGTGGGTATTCGTTGGAAATGGCATCAAATTTTAGGTAGGGTTTGTTTTTCTTGCAAGGGGGATTAGCCTCCTACCAACCCCGGACCTCACCCTTCGTCTTTGACACATGAATGAAGGACATAATTACAAGCAAATTAGAGCCTTAAAATTATTACAATGCCATAATGAGAATGTTTTTCCTCAAAACATTAAAAATGAGGGATTTTTTTGACCACCAAACAATGTCTAAAAGGGAATGGTCGGATGACACCGAGTTGGGGCAGTGGACCGAGCTTCCGAGTTGTGAGGCTTATTGGCTCGCCGAGGCAATGCACTAAGTCGAGGGGTCTAGCACGTCCAAGTTGAGACGGCTCATGCAGCCGAGTTGTGCAAGGTTTCGCCAAGTCCACAGGTTGAGTCATGTGGGTGAACACCTTTCGAGCTAACTATGACAAGGAGGCCCAAACATAGTTGACACTTGTTGAGTGAAATGTCATTACATGGCCACGTGCTCAAGAAGTGGTGGTAGGATAACCGACAGTGCACCAGGAAGGATTCCACTGCACTACAGAGCTGAAATGACGTGAGGTGGTTGAAGCCGCTGGCAATGTGTAACAGTCGTGGAACAGGGATTCAGACCAAGTTGCACTATCCAGATAGATAACCAGGGAGTGCACGAACCGATGGAAGTAGTGTTTGATTCGACCAGTTCAAATACAAGCCAATGTTGATTAATGCAAAACAACCACACAAATGTAAGACCGAAGCTATGCAGACTGTATGTGGGTAGAGTACAAAGGGCCATGACTGAGCTGATTCTTCCAACGAGTTGTCTAGACAGAGGACATCGATGTGAACCCGGCCAACTACTAATGCAAATGCAAGAGTTCAAGGAACAACACATAGCATGAACATCATGAACACGTAGACCAGGAAAACGAGAACAAAAATGTAGGGGGCCCGAGCAGGTAGGCACACAAGGTGAATAAACAATAGTTTGATCCAACCATCAGTGCAAGCATGTTGAACTCAATGTTCAATGAACCAAAGGCAAAAACAAAACCCGCATCGTCGAATCAATGCACTGTTGAAAAAACAAGCCAACTGATTCAAACAAAGATGAGCCAATGTAGAAAAGCATCCTCGCAAAAGCACAACTAATGCAAAAGAAACAATGCATGAGCCATTTGAAGGATTCACAACTAAGAACAAGCAAGGAAACCAATGCAATGCAGAGTACGAGCCGTGAGCTAGGTAGAGAGCTAGGCAGTGAGCTGGCTCCTGTAATACATTAAACCCGAAACATACACCCACAAGAATCTCAAAATATGCAAGTAAAGCACATGCAAAAGTGAGAGCTTACACAAGCAACTACACGGTGGAGCAATGATGGCGAGCAAGCATGATTCTAGTCCCCGAGCTCTAATACCATGTCGGAGGAATGATGAAGACCTGGAAGGAATACACGTGCATCGAATAGTTACACTTCACCAAAGTGTAGGAGTTACAAGATTAAAGCAAGTAAGATTGTAAAGCACATGAGAGCTCAAGATTCAAAAATGGAGTGAAATGCCTTGACTTGGCTTCACATAGATCAAAAGAGGTGGTGTACATATAGGGACGTGAATGTGTAACTCCCATGTAAGAGAAGATTCCTCCATAATGGAGAAGAGGAGTTACTTTCCCAAATGGGAATGTAACTCCTATGATGCACTTACACATATGATAGATTCTGTAAGAGAATCTGTTATAACTAAGATGACACCTAGATCCATGTCCACCTAAGTGAGATGACTCACCTGGTGAGGTGGAATAACACTAAATAAGTGAAGAAAAATACCACCTACACCAACAAGATCCAAGGATATCAAATTGAAACACAAATACCCAAATCGAAAAAATGTTCCGATTTGGAGTTAAGCGAGAGAAAGGTTCAGTAATGAAAAATGGAAACTCAAATGACCATTATTTTGTGACAGAATGCCTCTTAAAGCTCAGAAGCAACAGAAATGGTGGCCACTTTGAAGACCAACTCGCAGATATCAAGAACAACACAGATCCGAGCTTCAGGATTTCAACAATGGCGGCCAATAAAGAAACTAGAGATTTCAAAAGAAACAGAGCCATAGAAACCCTCAAAGATGATTGAATGCAAAGCAAACAAGAAATACCCAAGTTAAAATTCTCTGAAAATCTGATGCTTTCCAATCAAATGATTAATACCCATTTTGGGTTGTTATAAAAGAGAAAAGTAGAAAAGTTTCTTACCTTCAAAGTGGTAGCCATGGAAAAGTGGTGAATCAAAACTCAGCCCCAATATCATCAAGCCAAGCTGTTTTGAACTAAAAATGGCATGAAAACGAGCTCGAATAGAAACAGAGAATCTCAAAGCTCACTAGACAGACCATTCAAAGGAACTGAATCGAACTCTGGGAAAGAAAATATGGCGGCCATGACTGTACTGAGAAAAAAAATACATCTAGAGCCCCAAAATCGAATGAAAATCCTGGATAGAATTCGCCAGAGGCTTCGCCCTCAAAGCTACACCAATGGCGTCGAAACAAATTTTTGCTAGGGCTCCAGGGCTCCACCACTCTCTGCGAGAAAGCCAAGAAATGACCAAAATGATGGAGTTCGAGTTGTTTTAACTCACCCACCTGAGCTTGGCTTAACCTAACTCACCTGGAGTTAGTGATCAAACGGTCTGAATTCAATAGGTACAAAGATCAAAGGATGAGAATCGATCTCCATGTTCAATGCAAACCGTCATGGTCACTTACCAACAACTGCATTAAAATCCAAGTGAAACCCTAACTTGCAGTCAAAGATCAATGATCAAAATGCAACAGGACAGAGATCGACGGTTCTCTATCAAAAACCCTAACTCAACCAGAGTCCAAGATGCATATACGTGGCAAGCAGACATGAAACCCTAGTTAGGGTTGAGTTTAAAATATCACCTACCAATATGCCAAGGGTCGGCTCATTGTGCAGAAGGGGCCTGCCCATGTGTCATCAAATGATCATTATATATTTTGACTTTCAAAAGTCCCACTATAGTGTATGCTCCAAATAATACAAGTGCCGACCAAATCATTCCCACAATGATCACCGAAAAGGTGGATCTTTTAAAACCATACATTATCCAATATGCAAAGGCCGAAAAGTATATACATGCATGTATTAATCAAAAGGTGGTGGAGACTATAGTGGCATGTGCAATGTAAAAATGGTCGACCCTTTTATGTTTGCTAAGTCCACAAAGGTGGCCAAACCATGGTGAAGTGCAAAGGTGGTCCCCACTGTTGGAGGAGCTAGAGATAATTTGTAGTATGTCACCCTTGTGACCATTAGAAGCCAAAGAGATGTCAACATCAGAGCATGTGCACATGGACAAGTGGTCCCCACGGTGGATGTTTATTTTTTACAAATATTGCAAGTATTGTAATTATTTTACTCACAAACAGGGAGTTGATTTTTGAATTCTTCACAAGAAGATATAATGCATAAGAAGATGAATTCACATGCAAAAGGAAAGAGACTTGCCCAAGAAGCAAGCTTATTATTAAGCAAAGTATTCACCTTTGTTTTCTTAAAAATAGAACAGATCAACTCGGTTTGATCAGTAATGTAATCAAAGGCTATTAATGCCTATTTGTAATTACATGCTCTATTTTTATTCCTTTATCTATTATTAAATAAAGGATAAATATAGGATGCATGGGTAGTACAAGTCTTAGAATATTTTTATATAGGAGTACTGAAGCAATTTTTTCTAGTTTTTCCTTCTGAGTGTGAAGTATTTTCTGCCTTTCCAATCATTTACAGTCTTGTGTATGTTTCCATTAATCAGTGATTTCTGCATGATATTAATGTGTATGTTTAGCTTAGTAGTATTGTTGTGATACTTTCCCTCAATACCTCGAAGTATTTTTCCCTTAACATTCTGCAGAAAACAATTGGTTCATGCATCAAGAATCCTTCCCATATCAATTATGCATATACTCAGTCAAAGCCCTCATATAAATTTGGTGTATCACCTTAGTTTTAATTCATTTTTACAACCATCTTTTACCCTTAAACCCCAGAAATCAATTTAGGATACATCAACAAGGAACCGGCCTTGATACCGGAGACTCACCTCAAAATAGGTATACCCACAGACATGAGGTCTTTCCATTGTATCTACAAAAGAGAGAGATCAATTTCGCAAGCTTAGAACACTTGTACCATCTCTCTACAGGTGCACTTTCGAGAGATAACAAGAAGAGAAGCACGATGCTCTTGCAGAGCCCATGACCCACACAAGGAGAAAATAAAGGACACTTGTAAATTGATAGCAAGAAAAGATGGATGTCATAGACGAGATGGTATCAATAATTTCTAATGTTCTCAAGGTACTACGAACGAAGGTGAGAACATGATTGTTGGTGAAATGGAAGCACTACTTGTGGAAATTTCAGACAAAAAAAAATAAAGCACTAAGTTTTTGGAATGACTTTGAGGTAGAAATAAAATTAGAATATCTTGAGTTAATTCTTCCTTTGGAGGAATAGAGTGTTTGGTATTCTCTCATTCTTTTTGTGCAGAAATTCTTTCATTCTTTATTATTTTCATGAAGAGATAAGTTATGGTGTCACATTGTGGGATTGCAATGAAATTAGTGTAGGGTAATGTTGGGATGATGAATTACAACCTAAGTATGAAAGGCAGAAGGTTTGGGTGCATGGACACGGGGTGCATAGATGCACGTGAAAATATAGTGGGCATGTGGTGCGCCCAAGAAGGCGTGAAATACTTAGCCATTTTTAAGTATGAGGCTAATTTTAGACATGGAGTGCAGAGCACATTTTGTAGAAGACTTGAAGAGCACACAAATGTTATTTCAGAAAAGTGGGAGATTAAGAACCATGCATAGTTTTGGAGTTATTAATAGGATTAAATTGTTTTTGTATTATTAGATAATATATTAATAGCACACTTGCATTATTTTGTACTTATCTTGTAAACAACGCATGGATATTCTGAGCATGCAGTCTATTTTTAAGGTACTTAAATAGTGAAGGGAAATTCCCCACTACCTATGAACATGTATTGATTTGCACGGTTTAGGGATCATACATGTTTTGTTAGATTTATGGGTGTGTATGACTTATGGTGATGGAATTAAGTATGCATGAAGCTTCTTTATTTTACAACAATTAATATAATGGATCTTTGTGGCTAGATATTGGTGTTTGACATAACTAAGCAAGGATCTTGTATGGTAAATTTGATTATGGTTCTTGTTTAATTAATCTTGCATATGGTTAAAGATATAGGTCTTGTTTATGTACCGTAATATACTTAATTATCTGTTATGGATGTGGAATATTTGTTTAATCATGCTAACTTCTCGGAACAAGTTTGGCATAAAAAGGAACCCGTACCCTTGCTTGGGTTAGCGCTTAGTTTTTCGACTGATTTTCCAACGTGCCTTGGGATGTTGGTTAAAAATATACAACATGAATAATAATTTGAGAAATATGGCTATTAAACCATATAGCAATCAAATAACAATTTTTTACCCAACTAACCATAGTAACTAAGTAACTACCACATTAACAATTAATTACCTATGGTAAAATAGTAAGCGCAATGGAAAATTACATAAGCTACTAAGTTTTACCTAAGATCCCTACCTTAATTTTGCATTATCTCAAGTGAGGAGGAGAGGAAATCTTTGAATATATCAAAATTGTCACATGCAAGTGACTTTGTAAAAACATTTTCTCGATGTTCGGTTGTTCGTTAAAATTGAAGTTATATGTTGTGTTTTAAAATATGATTGTGAATGAAATGAAGATGTACTTAATGTGCTTTGTTCTCTCGTGAAATTTTGTATTACGAATAAGTTTGAGAGCACATTCATTATCAACATACAGGGTAGTGTATTTCTCATGTGCTACTCCAAATGCCTAAAGTACGTGATGAAGCTATATCACTTTGTAGACAACTCCACCTATAGTATGATATTCAGATTCTATGCAAGATCGAGAAAAAAATATTTGTTTCTTTTTTCTTGATGATATTGGACAAGATCCAAAAAAATTAATCTAGAAGTGGATTTCTTTGTCATCAATATTACGTGCATGGTTTGAATCCAAATATCTAGTCAAGGAGAATTGATCATTCTTCTTGTACTCTAGACTAAGATCCATAACTCCCTTGAGATATCTAAAGATCTTATGTGTTACTTTCCAATGAAACAATTTGTGTTCTTATATGAACTGTGAAAGATAACCAACTGCAAAGATGATATCTTGCCTAGTATAGGTCACGTAAATGAGACTCCCAATCAGCTATCCATACAGATTTGTATTTATAAGAGGAGATGGATCTGTAAGAGACACGTTAAGTCTTATCTATATAGTGTTGAATAATGTGTCATTATGTTTTTGTCATTGATCTCAAGTAACATTGATTGCAAAGGGTGTCAAGGTGCATTAGAGAGATATTATGATATTGTCTGGTGTCAAATGAGGTGTTAAGAGGCATGATGTGTTGCTTTGGTGAAGTTGCATGATGTCTAGGTGTATGCATGGTTCTTGGTTCAGGGTCAAACAAGTAGGTGTCATGTATGGGCCTCAGGAGTTGCATAAAGGATTGTATGATGTCTAACATGTTCAATATGATTTTTAGAGGTGTTAATGAGTCTGTAAGATGTGGACAACGTTAGTTCACTTGAGGTATGTATTAAACTGAGACCATTTTGCGCTTAGTCCTAGACGTAATGCACAATAGATGACATGGGTGCTTGAAGTAAGAAGCATGTAAATATTTTTATGAATTTGTAAGGTGTTTTCAAGTTATATAACAGGTTTAGATGATGTTCAAGGCCATGTTTCAAAGTTAATAATGTAGGTTCAAGGTCCTGTTAGAACATAACTACAAGACAGGGAAAACAAAGCATGGGTAAGTCATGTTGCATGGAGTGTTTCAAATGTTTCATGGTATGAGTAAGTATTTAAAATCATGAATAAGGTTATCTTAGAGGTGTGGACCAAGTTTGAGGTCAGGAGGATGAAGGAAATATAAGAAATGTCATTTTGAGCTCTGCAGAGATCTCATAATGTCATTCACATCTTGATAGGTCAACTTTGGATGCTCACCCACATTTTTAGCTGTGCATGGGAACCTAAAATTTTGGAATATGTTATCACATGGAACTAATAAGGTATAATATGAATAATGAGGTCAAATGGATGTCAGTGTGTTTATGAACAATTGTTAAGAAGACAAGTAGGAAAAAACACTTGCAAAACCCTAGCAGAACAACGATAGGAAAGAAATGAAGTGTATGGAATCCAAATGTAATGTGAAAGATAATTTTAAACTTCATATATGTAGATAATTCATCAGAGTTCATTTTGGTTGTGGTTTCATGTTCCGGTCTTTTGGTCAGAGGAAGAAAAAATATTGTTTTATGGATGTTTGTAGGAAGAAATTTTAGATAAAGGTTTCATGAAGAGAATTTTTTTTTTCTAGGATGCCTAGGATATGTGATAATTTCTAATGAAACTAATTATTTAGGTTCAAGATAATAAATTTTTGTAACACGTCTTCCAAGTTGACCTACTACTAAAAGGCTTGAAGGTGCAAATCTAGTCATGGAGGTATGAAGATGTGTTTGATGTTTTCCATGTTGTATAAGTGTTTGATTGTATTTTATAGATGGTATTCACCTCGTATGATGTGTTGGATCCCTTGGTGTGATCAAATGAGTTTGTTTCATGTTGAAACCCTATTGGCATAATTAGCCCTATTAGGCTTGCGAAGAAGGTGATTTGGAACAAGTATGAAAGTTTTAATTTATCCATATGAAATATGCATGTTAGTGCTTAATGAGGTGTGTCAGATCCTTGATGATGTGTTACAAGAGATGTAATAGTTTGAAAATGATGTTTTAGTTCTTAGAGGTTGATGAGCTCAAGACTAATTCTTGAGACATTATAGCTGATTGGAGTAGTTTTAGAGTTTTATGCATTTTGTGGTCTTTTGGATTGATTTGAAGGATTCCATGAGTTGTATGAGTTATCTTATATTTACATATTTCCATTGATGTATCATTTGTGCCATGAAGAGGTTTTTTATATGTTAACCTTCTTACTTTTGAAGACTGTTTTTCTAGGTGTATAGACATAATATGTGAAGCTTTCCAAATGAAGTTCTCTATGTTGAAGATGGAAGATTCAAACTTTATCAATCATGATGATGGTATCTTGAGATTTTTTCTAAATTATCCTAAGTTTTTGGATTAACGATAAATTTTCTATGTTCCCTTGAATTCCAAGAAGTTATTCTTGGTTGAATGAAGACCTTGTTTTAGGCCTATTTCGAGGTTTGTGTGCTTAGGCCTAATGTCGACCTTTAAGGTCCCTTCATGTGATTTATATATGAGTATATGTTGTGTTTTGATGTAAATTATCATGACTAGCCTTAATTTTCATAACCGACATGGTGTTTTTTATGATAAGAGTTTACTATAAAAGTGAAGTGTGCTATCTTATTTGGGCTAATGGGCATGAGAGAGGAATGAGAGAGTGAGAGGAGAAGTGTGAAGGTTTTAGAGGGATCTAGAGAAGATCTGAGAAAAGGTATGAGGTGTTGAGAAGAGTGGATGAACATGGATTTAAGGTCATTATATCCAATCGGCATATGAAAATGTATTTTTATGAAGAAGGAGAGAGATGTAGTTAAGAAGGTTTTGGTTGAAAGGAGCTTACAAATTGATCACAATCACTTGTAGGAGCAAAAAGTACGTAGGTGATCTTCATATTTGGGTGGGTGAGTTTGTTTTGGGTCATCATAGGGGGTTATATCCTCCATGTAGGGTTATCGCCTTACTAAATAGGCATTTCTTCTCCTTGTTGGGTTGGTTCCTCACTAAATTTGTAGGGGTTGGTTCTCCTTGTGAAGTGGGCACTTCACTAAATTCCTTTGTGTTTTGTAATAAATGCAAAGGTTCATAGGGTTTTCCTGCCCTTTAGGGATTGCCACTTTATATCTGATGTTCATTTTTTCTCTCTTGTTTCATATACTTGTGGATGGTTGATACATACTTAATAAGCTCACATTGATGATGTATGTTAAATAGTTGATTGGAATGATGTATTTAAGCTATGGTAAATGAATTAAATGTTTTTGTATGAATGATTCACCCCCTCCCCTTTCAATTACTATGCTTCCAACAATTGGTATCAGAGCTAGGTCCTTTTAAAGCAAGTTTAACCACTTAATGGAATCCTGAAGCACAAAAATGGGAAAACAATCTAAGGTTGAAAAAGAATTATTTAATATAAGAAAGAAGAATGGGATTTTGGAGTCCTTATCCATGGGATTGGATGAAAAAATCATTTATACACATTTTGAACATAGCCAGGCTATTAAAGAGTTGGAATCTCAAGTCAAGATTATGAGATAATCTCTAAAAGGAAAAAAAGAAGAATGTTTCCATATCAAGTTTGAAGTAGAAGCCCTAAAATCCAAACAAGTAGATTGCATCATGTATGAAGATGAGATGTGATTCTTGAAATCATAATTAGAGTAGATATATAGTAGATTAAAGGTATATGAGAGGTGGGAGAAGAGTTTTGTTGATAATGTGGCATGTCCAACTGCTCATGAAGACATGAAGGAGACCAAGAAGATATATTCAAAGAGATCTAACCCTGTTAGGTAGCCAAACACAATAAGGTATGGTTATTGTTATGCTTGTCATGAGTATTTATAAAATTTTGAAAGTTCATTCAAAGTTCACTGCTATTCATGTTGTGAATATGGTCATGAGTTTATGGATTGTAGTTGGGACCTAAGCTTATATCAGCCAAGAGACAAGAATATTGTCATGTGCTATAACTATCATAAACTAGGTCATATAGAAATATTTTGTCATTATGAGTCTTCCAAACAATACAAGAAGTTTGATGCATCTAGACATGGTAAGAGTGTTCAAGATAAGAAGTTATTTGTCAAGAAGTCTTCCAAAGAGGAACTAAGTAAAACCAAGGAAATCATGAAGTTTGATCTCGATATAAAATTGATAGATTATTTAATATAAAATAACATCAATTACATTATAGAATCGTACAAAGCAATAAGAGACAATATTATAGAATGAAAAAAATATTGTAGAGGAAAAAATATAAAATAAACACACTATATTATTGATTCAAATATTTTGGAGGTAATTACAAAGAGTGTAATCTTACAATATATAGGAGAATGATATCCTTAATACAAGAATTCAAACCCAACATTCAATCCAACAATATACTCATATATCTCTCCTATCATCACTACCAAACCCAAAAAAATATTGCACATGACTCTAAATGGCTACGTGATTTGTTTATTGAACAAACTCACAACTAATACAATTTATCCTATATTATTAATAGTGAGTTGTTTCATAACTCATATTAATAATATTACACTCTTTTATTTTTCTCACACAAATATGATATTAATATTACAATATTAATATCACACTAACACACTAATGTAATATATGAATATTACATTTAACCATTACAAATAATAATGTGAGCACTAATCTAAAGATTATTCCTAACATTCCCCCTTTAGTGTGAACATGGGTGAGTTCTTTCTAGTACCTTCTCATGATCTAAAAAATGATTGTTTTCAAAGAGTACCACCAACTCAAAACTGGTTTTCAAGTGGAACCATTAACCACTCTGTATGTGTTTTTTAAAGATATCCACCTACTCACAAATTGGTTTTCTAGTAAAACCACCAACCACTCCATAACAAATGCACATGTTTCCCACTAACATTTTTACATTTAAGGGAAAATAAAAGATATTTCTCACACATTACAATACTTAAACATGTATGATCCATCTGTTCTTATTTGATAATAGTGGAAATTAAAACACACAACAAAAATAAATTCCACAAATCCATTATGTGGCCCCTTTGCTTACAACTAGTGAGCAAGGAATATTTTAGCGATGAATATTAGTAGTTTGGCGAATAGTAGTATCTCGGGAAATTTATTTTGTTAATTTTTACGGTCCACAAGAGTGCCCAATTTTTGCCCCAAAATTCCACAAAGAATAATATGTCCCATGTGAATATCCATTTAAACTCCAATTCCAATGTATATTTTTATATTGAATCACCGCATGATAAACGGGACGTGAATTTAAAACATTCTTTTTTTGCCAAGAAATATATGGAACCTTATTTTTCCTTTGGGCTCATTCGCCGACATGCATGGGAGATTTTTAGGAATTTGATTAAATTCACCACACACACACACACACACACACACACACACACACACACACACACACACACGCACACACACACACACACACACACACACACACACACACACACACGCACACGTGCACACGTGCACACGCACACGCACACACGCACGCACGCACACGCGCACGCACGCACACGCACGCACACACGCACGCATGCACACACGCACACGCACGCACACACACACGCACGCACGCACGCACACACGCACGCACGCACGCACACACACACACACACACACACACACACACACACACACACACACACACACACACACACACACACACACACACACACACACACATAGATGTTTTCCAATTTATGAATTTGTGAAGTAGTAGAAAAGGATTTAACAAATCAGCATATTGCAAATTGCTTACAAAATTTCAAATAAATCAAGGCATTGCTGAGATTGGGCTACTATGTTGCAGTTGTATATACTAAAAGAACTTACCTGCAGTGATTCTATTTCATGTTGCATTGTTTTATCTACGATTATGCCTTTCTAAGTTATTTATGTCATTTTTTATATTTTATGGTATTGTGAATGTCATGACAGTGCAATGCCTTATTCAATTTTCATCCCATAGCTCTGTCAACTAAAAAAATGTCCTTACAGTGCACTAAGTATATATTTCAATGCTATAATTTTCATAAAATGTATCCTACATATGATTTCTAAATCATGTTCCATTTTATTTTATTACAAAGCCTGAACATCCTCATCCTCATAACCACTATGATTTTTTATGTCATCTAGAATAGTCCTCTCGCATGCAGAGAATTATAACTAGTTTTCCTACCTATAATCTTAGATACATCTATGTAATATATATATATATATATATATATTATATTTAAAATCACTTGTATATATCCACTAGTTTATGCTTTGTATATTCCTTTTCGTATCAATGTATCAATCCCTTTATCTCTCTTTTATAATATATATATATATATATATATATATATATATATATATATATATATATATACATATATATATATATATATACACACTTTATTCCATGAACATCACGTCTTCCGCATTCCATCGCTTATAAAGTGTGGCGGAATGTTGCCACATCCCTTCCATGGACTATTGATCACCGACATCGACACATGCCTCTTCCCATAATGGAACCAAAGGATATATAAAATATGACACATTTTGTAGGTTTCATGCCCTCTAAGGGAATTTCCTTGGGAGATCGACATAATGTCAACGCGTGGCATAGACCTCCCACCGTAACCAAAACGTATCAACTATGAATCATTCCATGGGGTTCACATCCATTGGGAGGATTTGGTTAGGATGTTTAGGGAATGTTGATATGTGGCTCAAGATTACAAAACCATTAGTGTCAATATGGGTTCAATTTTTCCTTATTGATTTTAAAATAATAAATTTAGTGAAAGTACCATAATACCTTCATCCTCGATGACATAAAATCATGTACCATTTTATGGTATTCGAGTGGATCTTCTTTATGCAAAAAAATCACAATATCAAAAAGCAAAAGATTAAAAAAATCATATCAAAATTAAAAATATCCAATAAAATCCACCTTAAGACTCTCTCTAGGGGTATTTCCAGCAACTCTACCAGGGGCTATGGACGCCTGGCTGGCAATAGAGAAATGTTGTGACAAGAATCGATGTATCTCTATCGAGGCTATGGACGCCTGGCTGGTAGCGGAGCAATGCATGATTAACCTTTCGTTCACCTTCCATCAACCTACTTGAATTAATCACTCCTATACATTGGCTAGTTTGTCTTCACATACTACCCATTAAGTCTTCACTTCAAGTGGTAATTAATCATCACAATCACACACACTTCGATCTCGCGGAGACATAGGGCTCACATGTTGTCAAGTATTGTTTAGACCTTGGTCACACTTTTGTTTTAGTCCTACTCTTGCCTTATAACATGTGTCGTCAAGCTCATATTTTTTTGTTCCATTCATCACCTCTACATCCTTTTTCCCTTGGATCGAACATCCGTGGGTAGACGATGATCATTTCCTTTTCATCTAATCCTCCTCATATCCCTTTTAAAATTTCATCATCATGACTGGGGGCAGCCTTAATACCATCCACTTGGGGGCATCATCCATTTTAGATACCCCTCACTTCCCATCCTACCCTACACCTGCGGGAAATTTGAAATCACCTAGCCTTCCATACACACCACCACATTTATCCCTCAATCCACCTCGCCCATAGCTAGGGGAATATCTTATCATCTTCCATATCCCCCATCTTATCCTATACCACCTCCCTCATCCTATCAATCTATCTCCCATCCCACACCCCATATAATCCTCACTGATTAACCAATCCCTATCCCATCCTTCAATCCTATCAACCATCCAACATCACACAATCCTTATCTTGGCCTTCAATCCTATCAACCAATCCCTATCCAAAATCACATAACCCTCATCCTATCCCTATCCTATCCAACCTATCCAATTTCTCTCATCCTATCTATCTATTTCCCGTCCCACATCCAATCTAATCCTAGCCTATCAACCAATCCCTATCCTACCCAACCTATCCAATTTCCCTAAATCCTTCCCTTTCATCCTATCCAAACACATTTTGGACTTATAGGAGAAAGTCACATCCACCATCCCCTCCCATCCAAAATCCAACATCCAAATCCAAAATAAAAAATCCAACTCCAAAATCCAAAATCCAAAAATCAAACATCCAAAAATCTAAACATCCAAAATCCAAAATCTACAATCCAAAACTCTAAAACAAAAATCCAAACATCCAAAATCCACCATCCAAAAATACAAACATCCAACAATCCAAAATCAAAAATCTAAGACTCAAAAAATCCTAAAATCCAAACATCCAACATCCAAAACTCAAAAATTCAAAAAAATAAAAAAATCTAAAAAATCCAAAACATTAAAAAATCTAAAAAATCCAAAAATTCAAAAAATCTACAAAAATTCAAAAATCAAAAAAATCCAAAAATCCAAAAATTCAAAAATCAAAAAAATCCAAATATCCAAAAATTCACAAAATTCACTCAATCAACAATACGGTGTATGTTTTGCTTGCGTGTTTGTTGCTTCTCTACATTTTTATTTTAGTCGATGATATGAGGCTACTTTTTTAGTTCTTTTTACATGACAGATGATATGAGGCCACTTTTAGTTTCTTTTTACACGGCCGATGATATGAGGCCACTTTTTATTTCTTTTTACATGGCTGATGATATGAGGCCACTTTTGTTTTCCTTTTTGTATAAGGTCTGATGATATGAGGACCAACTTTCTATATTAATCTGTCCAATGATATGAGGACAGGGGCATTTGTAAATCAATTACCAAGGTCTTCATACCTTGTACATTTTTCTCTATGCCACATTAATCACAACAACTTATGATGATACAATGGACACCTTATAGCAGCACATCCTCTTCTATCATCATCTTTTACCCGCACCTACTCCTCATCATCATCTCATCAACCCTTTATCACATCAATCTTCATACCCAAACTTTATCATCTTGCATCCCACATCTCCAACTTATCCCCCTTGACTAGGGCATCTCAAAATCTAACATCTTTAAATCCAACATCCCACATCAACATCTAAAATATTCAAATCCTACCCACTTGCTTGGGGCATCATATAAACCAATATCTCCAAATCCCATATCTTATAACCCAAAATCCCCAACACCTAACCCCTAGACTGGGGCATCATCTAAATCCAAAATCCAAACTCTTCACCCTTGTCATACACTATTGACTGGGGCATCCAATATCCTCTAATCCCCTACTCTAATCTTCTACTTCTTCTCATCTTCTCTCCTAACCTTCTAATCTCCTCTAATCCTCTCTCACATCTTATTCTTCTAATCTCTTCTCATCCTCTAGATCTATCTTCTTCCGCCAATTCTCTAATCTCCTCTTCTGCTACAATCTCCAAATCTTCTAATCTTCCATTCCTCCTCCTCTAAACTCTATATCTTCTAATCATCTAACTCTCCATCTTCTAATTCTTTAATCCTCCCGCATCCTCAATCTTTAAACCAACCCTAAACCTCATCATCCATCTCCTTAATTCCTCTAATCATCTCTCATCTGCTAACTTCGGTATCTCCTCTTTTGAGTGGTTACCCGACTCGTTCCTCCCCACCTAACCCCTCGAGGGGGCATTACCTCTCATATATTCTCTTCTTCTTTGAACTGTCACTGCTTCACAATAACACTTCAAAGAGGGGCAAATTGTAGACATGTAAAATGTCGACATGATCATTTAGCAAATAATTCACCAATCATATAATAGTCATTCATTCCCACCACCAACCTTATAATAATTAATTATAAATTTAATTAATTATTATATTATATACAACCATACTCCAATTATTTCATATCCCATAAATCCCATTTACACCCTTAGAAATATTAATACATTATTAATATTTCACTTATTACACTAACTAATCCTCATTAACTATTTTCCACTAATTTAAAAATACTCACCCACCTACCACCTACCCTATACCTATCATATGCCTAGCCTTTCCATCTAATCACCCCACTAAGTATAATTAATCTCACCTAACTACATGCTAAATGACCCTCCAAATCTAGAGGCTTCTATTTCTAGAAGCCTCTCCATTCTTCCCTCCCATTTTCAAATATTCAAATAAAAATACACTATTCCATTGAATTTTTAATTCAATGGAGAATTCTCATGAAATCTAGAATTTTCTACATCCTCCTTCTCATCCATTCTCAACCATTGATTTAATCCACCATGGAAAGATCTTAGCCATTGATTTCTACCTCCTCTAACTATAAATAGAGGTGCCACCCTCCATGGAAAGCACCTTAGAAATTTGCAAGTAAATGTTTCCCAATCTTCAAGCCATCTAAGCAATCTTCATAACATTCCATCAAGCTCAATCAAGCATTTGATCAAGGGGAGGTGCTGCTGAAATTTGTCCAAGATCTGAAGCATCCTTACAATCATTCAATAAGAAAATCAAAGGAGCAAATCAAACTCATCAAAGGAGGAGGATTCCACTTGTAGGTAAGTACAAGTAAATCACTTTCTCCCCCTTTTAATCTCTCGCTATCTGAGGTAGATGAACCATTGTGCTAGATCTTATTTTGAATTGGTTTCATAAGTCATTTCATGTTTGCACACTAACACAATTTTTCCTCTACAATGGTTGGTCTTTTTAGTTTTCTTATCCTTATCTCAAGCTCATAGTCGGCCTTTTGTGTCACTAGTGTTGAAATTCAAACAAGAGATCCATATATATACGAACATAGACTCTATTAATCTTGTTGGCAACTCTAAGGGTTAAACATATCTACATACTATAAATGCCATCAAAGGGACTATATTTTAGGGATTCATACTCTGATAGGAAGAGGAAGTGCTCAATTCCATACCACACATTTGCATCTTATCTAGCTACAACCCATTATCTTGGTGCCATCATGCAAGGGCAACCTAAGGACATTATTTCACACACAAGAAAAAATAACTACATGGAATATGGAATGTAGTGCAACACTCGGTCATAATTTCATTCATCAGTGACCGTCGAGGTCAATCCGACTTCACATATTGCATATTTCATTCCAATTTGATGTGTTTGTGAGCTTGTGTAGGTAGCTAGGGTTTGTTTTGCAGGTTACATGTACCATTGGTGATCAAAGAGTGAATATCAGGTGACTAACATGAATTAGCAACAAAACCCTAAAGCAACACATAAGAAAGTAGATTCCAATCCCTTGCACAGTCACCAGTGCTTAGGAATAGTCATCAACACCTAAGCGCCCATGTCCAAGACTATCTTCAACTTCCAGATTTTATAGGGAATAGTTACTATGTTGCTTCCATCTTGTCCAACAATTTTCACTACCCAAATCATTTCTAGATCGCATGGAAATCAAAAAGTCATTTATCTCTCTCTCATTTACTTATAGTTTTGCATTGCTTGAGTGCTTAACATCGTATATTTACTGTATTTTACTATATCATTTACTCTTCAATTAGATTTAATTCATTTTTTATTAAATCAACACCATGTCAAAATGGTTTCCCAAGTTTTCTTGAGTTGTAGACCTTAGTTTTGGGCTTTGCAATGTGTTTTTGTGCCTTCTACTTCAAATTTAATGGACTATGCATACTCCTTTGGCAATAAAATCTTGTTTTGTGGCTCTTTCTCTACCCTAACTGTATTTTTGTTACATTTTTGCCTCTCCATTTATTGTTAGTATGTTTTGCATGTGTTTCTCTTAGAATTTTTCCATTTATGAGTGTTGGTTTGAAAAAATGAAAGGGTTAAATACCATTTTGTCCTGTGGCACATATGTTCGGCCTCTCCTTCTATATTTACCCTTCATTTTCCCTTATAGAGAGTGTCCACCCCCTTTTCTTGGTGTTATCACCTTTTTTAGCTTAGTTTGTTTATGTTTTTCCTCTCCCCCTCTCTCTCCCCTGGTGACTTGGATGTGTTAGAATAGGCTTATCTTAGAGGTAGTTTTAGTGCTAGTTTAAAAATAGATAGAAGAACTAGCCTTCTCTAGAGGTTTGTCTCGCTTTTCAAATCCCATACTTGGAGACAATCCCATGTTCAAAAATATTATTGATCTTCCATTATCAAATCTAGGGTGCTACTTTTGTGTGTTAACAGTGTTTCTAGTGAGGTTTTCGGTTTTCCACCACGTAAAGAGGTGGATTTCACGATTGAATTAGTATTGGGTGTGGCTTCAGTTTATCGAGTCATCGTATAGGATGATGACTCTTGAGCTACATCAGCTCAAGATTCAATTAGAGGATTTGTTTGAGAAGGGTCGCATCTGCCCTAGTGTGTCCCCTTGGGGCACACCTGTGATTTTTGTGAACGAAGGATCCCTTTTCTTGTGCATATATTTCAAGTAGGTGAATAAGGTGACAGTGAAGAACTAGTATCCCCTTTGAGGATAGATGATTTATTTGATCAGATGTGGGGAGATAGTGTGTTCTCCAAGATTGATCTTGAGTTAGGATACCATGAGATACATATTACAGAGATAGATATCCAAAAGACAACATTTTGGACTCATTATAGACACTACAAGTTCATTTTGGTTCCCTTTAGATTCGCAATGCACATGTAGTGTTCATAAGTCTCATGAATGGGGTTTTGGGACATTTTTTGATCAGTTTGTCTTAGTGTTTCTCGATGATATTTTGATATATTCACGCTTAGTGGAGGAGCATGAGGAATATTTGAGACATGTCTTACAATGTTTGAGAAAAAAAGATTTTTGGGAACTTGGAGAAGTGTTCCTTCTTCTAGTCAAAGATTCAATATTTAGGTCACATAATTTTTAGCGAGGGTATCTCAGGAGGTCCCTCAAATATTCTTTCTATATTACATTGGCTAGCCCCCACTATAGTGATAAAGGTTAGGAATTTCATGGGATCGGGTGGTACTATCACAGGATTTTTCCAGGACTTCTCTAGAATTGCACATCCTATCACTTCTATTCAATGAAAAGGGAAGATGTTCATCTAGTTAGAGAAGTGTGAGCATGCTTTCGGATGCTCAAGGAGCGTTTGAATTTGACACCTATTCTTGTAGTACTAGATCCTTTAGGAGAGTTTGTGGTTTCTACAAAGGCATCATTAAAGGGACTTGGGGTATTTCACATGCGAAGCAGCTTGTTATTGAATTTTAATGCGCAAGCTCAAGAATTACGAGCTTAACCATCCTACCCACAATCTTGAGATTGTGGCAATATTTCATTCCTTAGTTTTTTGGAGGAATTTTCTCTTGGGTAGACCATTTGTTTTAAGGACATATCATCTTAGTTGATAACACATTTTCTCACAACCTATTCTTAACATTTGTCAACGATGTTGGATGGAGTTCCTTTATGAGTATGATATGGATATCTAGTATATTAAGGGAAATGATAATGTCCTTGTTGATGCTTTTGAGTAGATAACGACATGGGATACCCGTATTGACTATTCATTCAAACCTACGAGACCAAATATTTTAGCACCCGTAGGGTAATAGATTTTATGAGGGTGTTAGGTAAGAGGTTGAGTCATAGAGGCCCTTAGAGGGAAAATACATAGGTTGAACATTAGAGGTAGATAGTGTTCTTTTATTTTAGAGATGCATTTATGTGCCCAAGGCATGGGATTTACACACGTTTATACTTTCTAAGGCTCATCAATCCCCATACGCAGACTCATCCATGGGTGAAGAAGATGCATGCAAATTTGAGACAATTATATTATTAGTTAGGGTTGTAATGTGACATTGCATTAAGTAGCCCATTGTCTCGAATGCCGGAGGGTTGAGGTTGAGCACTCTCACCTAATAGTTCTTATCTACCCACATGATATTC
Source organism: Taxus wallichiana var. yunnanensis (assembly GCA_018340775.1). Taxonomy (NCBI): domain Eukaryota; kingdom Viridiplantae; phylum Streptophyta; class Pinopsida; order Cupressales; family Taxaceae; genus Taxus; species Taxus wallichiana. Next base: position 906,460,719 of record CM031240.1, on the reverse strand, counting down.
TATAGTGATAGTGGGATGTGATTCCCATGGATATTATTGTTGGTCTTCCTACTTCATCATATCACCACGATGCTATCATGGTGATGGTGGACAAACCGATCAAGGTTACCCACTTCTCACCTACCAAGGTCACATATGATGCGATTGCCATTGTTCGAGTATTTCTTGATGATATTATGAGATTGTATAGGATTCTAAAAAATAATTATTTGTGATCGGATTCCATTTATACATCAAACTTCTAGACATCCTTCCAGTTATCTTTGGGTACACAAATTAATTTCGATTCAACTTATCACCCCGAGAAAGATAGACAGATCGAGAGAGTGAATCAAGTGCTTGAGGATATACTAAGGATGTATGTTATGGACTAGAAAATAAAATGGGAGGATTACCTTTATCTTGTTGAGTTTGATTACAATAAGAACTATCATAACTCAATTGGCATGACACCTTACTAGGCTTTATATGGGAGGCCATGCAGACATCCTTGAGTTTGGAATGATTAGATTAAAGAGTAGTTCTTAGCCCAGCTTTTCTTTAGGACATGGAGTAGCAAATTATCACCATTAGACAACATCGTGAGTAGGCACCAACACGCTAGAAGGCATATGTAGACACTAAGAGGGTTTATTTTCACTTCTATGTAAATGACAAGGTATTCTTGAGAATATGAACACACAATAGTCAAATCCGTTTCGGAAAGGGCTCTAAGCTTTCCCCTTGAGTTTTGGGTCCATTTTAGATTTTAGAGGTCATTGGTCTTGTTTCTTACTGCCGAGTATTTCCACCATGCCTATCTTATGCCCACAATGTCTTCCATGTTTCATTTTTGAGGAAGTATGTGCCAAATATTTATAATGTTTTGGATTGGTCGGCCTTATAGGTGGAGGCCGGAAGGCAATGGACATTAGATCCCGTGTGTGTATTCTAGAGCATCAAATATTTTCCCTTTTGGGGTGATAATTGAACTAGGTTAGAGTGTAGTGGGACATATATGATGAGACAACTGCTACTTGGAAGGATGTGACACCATTGAGGGATCGATGTCCCTGTCTCTTCTAGTGACTTCTACGAGGAAGTCTAATTCTAGGAGAGGGGGTGTAATGCCCACCAATTTATTGCTTTATTACATTGTAGACTCATCTTATCAATTGGATTAGTGACATTAATATAGTACTATTTTGGACATTATATGGTTTTTATGTGGGTTAGTTTTGTGACTTGAGCAGGTTGTGTATGAGGCACACAGTGCCAATCTATTGATGTGATTTTTATTGCTAGTTTCTAGTGATGTTACTATGGATATTATCAAGATGTAATTTAGATGGATTTTATTTGGTATACGACGGATGTATGTCACTCCAACTAATTATTTTGTTACTAGTTATAGTGATGATGTTATAAATGTGATCATGATGTGATTTAGATGGATTCACATTTTGATCTACTATGGATGTATGTCATTCTGGTTATTATCTCATTTTAGATATTATTTGATTACCTAAATTAAATTGATCAGCCCATAATTGATTTAATTATTAGATTTATGTGGCATTGTTTTACTTGGTTTATTATATCAAGTGGGTATGATGACATGTAAATTGAGTGTACAAGTTACAAGTTCACACAGAGAACATGAGACTCAAGGTTTACACCTCTAAGATTGCACAAATTGTCGTTAGGGACGAATCCTCACCCCTTTTTTGATTGGGTTTCTCTTACTTTTCCTTTCTTTTGAGTGGATATAAGAAAACGTTTCTTCTTGTGCATGTTTCGTCATTTGATACGAACACCTTGGGTTGTTGTTTCCTTAGAGTCATTTTACTGATAATCATTTTAACCTCTTGTTTAAAGTCATTTTTAAGGATCTAATGATTCTTACTTATATTAGTGGTGTTTTTGTTAGTTAATCATGTTTAAAGAGGTGTGTGAACACTTAAACAAGGGTTAGGTGGACCCCACCACCTTACAATGTGTTCCACTTTTCCCAAACCCGAATTTAGGCTAAAATTAGAATTTGTAAAAGGTGTTTTACTTGTTGGGGGTCTCATTTGCACTAAAATAATCCGTAGACCCTACCTATGGGTAGGGTGGCATTTTTAAGGTGCAAATGCGTATTTCCCTCCCATGTGAGCTCTGTCTTGTCCACATCCAAATTTATGAACTTGTTTTATGATCCACTTTGAAATTTGGAGGATATTTTGTTTTGTTTTTTTTTTATTTTGTGAGATATTCCTCCATTAATCCTTTTATCTTATGTGTGATGGGGACATGGGGGCATCTTGTTTTTAGAAGGAGATGGGTGACACATGTCACCCTCTATTCGCCAAAATAATTTAGATTCCTCTTCTTATTCCTCCACTTTTGAGGGGGTAAGGACTTCTTGCCTCATTTTCAACTTGGGAGTTTTAGGGGATAGCTTGGAGGAGCTAGGTGTAGACACTAAATCAAGCACTTTGGGTATCTATCTATTCCTAATCACAAACTATTATTCATATGATTCCTAAGCGATAAAAGTACTAATCGATCCCCCTGTCTTTAGCTATCTTTTCATGCTTTCCATTTCCTCTATTGGTATTACACTCCTTCTTTCCCAGTTTATCTTTTCATACTTTGGCATTTCTCATTCTAGACACCGGCGCCTAAACCTAGGACGTCAACATCAAGTGCCCCCATCCCCTCTAGGTGCCCCCAACCTCTTTGTATTTTTCTCAAACTTGTTGGGTCCTTTCTAGCCATTTAGGAATCTTATTTTCTTGGTGGTCAGCCTTTTCAAGGTTAATTACAAAATTCAAGCAATGGAATCATATAAATATAAAATTATGTGACCATAATAAAGGACCAAACACTAAGCATTAGCTATCATTACCTAAGGTTGCATCTCAAGAGCATTCAAACATCCATCTATCTCCACACAAGGGACAAGGGACTGCCATTTGTACATATACTTCATAGGAAGAGAAGTTCATTCTTTCATGCACACATCTATCTACATTTTCTACATCTAGATATTGCTTGCTATCAAGTGCGACACACACAAGAGCCACCTAGGGCACAATTTAGTTACACACACACATAACTAAATTAGGTCTAAGATGTAGTGCAATGCTCGGTAGTAAGTTCACTTTGTTGACAGCTAAGGATAGTTTGAACCCTCATTTTGCATCTTTAGTTTTAGGATTTGATGTGGTTTGAGGGTTTTGCAGGTGCTTATTTCTGATTACAAGTTTCAAGTCAATAAAAACGAAGTGCGAAACATACATGAGATAAAAGGTGAAAAGAAGTGAACATCTTACGACCCTACGAAATTGAGTTTCACTACTTATGAGAAATCACAAGTGCCTGAACAGGTCTTTGACGCCCGACACCCCTGACCCTCCATAGGCGCCCTAGTCTTGACACTTCCAACACTCTTGCAATTTTTTGGGTCTAATTACAACATCTTGCTTCCTATTCTATCAGTTTTCCAACTTAGCACACCTTCAAAGCACCACCGCAAATCAGCTAAGTATTTTTATCTCTCCACTTGCAACTAGGGTTTCAATTTTAAATTTTTTATTTGTTTGGGTCATATATGTACTTAATTGTTTATATTCAACATTGTTACATAATATAGAATTATGCATTTATTTATTCAATATTTTCTTAATCATTTGGTGAACCCCACTCATGATTGGTCTTTCGGATCCTTCTTTGGCATATCATCTTCTCTATCATGGCTCCTAAGGTTCGTCAAATCTCTTTGTCTCAATTACTTCAAATGCATGCACCTTGCAAAGAGGTTCTTCAAAAATACCTAGACACCATGTATCTCCCTAGAGATATGCCACCCACTCAAGTGAGTGTTATTTTTTATTGTCTATCTAATGAGTTTATTCATCATATTCCTCCATCCAATCAAGCCATCTTCAAGTAAATTCAATCTTTACAATATTTATTTCAAGATAAATTTCAGGTTATGGAATCTACGATTGCTTCTCTAAAATCTAAAATCCAACATCTTAAGGACACTTATCAAGCTCATGTTAGTTCTTCTTCATCCTCATTCTATGTCTTCTACATGTGCTCATATCAGTGAGCCTCAAGTCTTGCCATTACCGGAGCCTCTCACATTTGATCACAATGCTAAGCAACATGATATTCTTATTGAGCTCCTTAGTCATCAATTGATCAATTTTCCAACTACTCATTACTATCCTCCTTATCAGTTGATCAAATATCAAGGTCTCCCATTTTTCACTTATCATCAAATCAATGGACATAATGACAATGAATGCTATGCTTTACAACGAAGAATCAAGCATCTTGAGCGTTAAGGATTTATCTCATTTGCTACACAACATTTTTTCGCATTCCCATATACAAATACTACATCTAAATGCACTCCTAAATATGCTTCTTCTATGTCTCATGAACATCATGTCATCACTTCTAATATGTCTTCTTCGTCCAGTCAAGCACCACCTATTCAACCCACTCTGACTAAGCAACCACCTCTCAAGGTCCATTTTTCATTACCTCCTCCTACTAATTCATCTGCAACATTACCAAGTCAAACAAAGCAACCAACATATCCTCCTCTCAAGTCTTCTACGATGTTACCAAACAAGCAACCACTGCTATGCAAGACAAACAAAATCTAGTTGGCCTCTTTTGACTTCCTCCGCTCAAGGTTCCTAAGCCATCACCACTTCAGCATCTAATTACTTTTGTCAAGGAAACTAATCCTTACATTGATTTGCTCAACGTCATCGACTAGATCTCCATCACTTACATACTTGGGGGGCACCATAGCTTCCCCCCTTGCATTGCTATCAAATGTCTCTATCATCCCATGCACTTGACGCTCTACGCTTAATGTCTAATATCTCCTAAGCATCAATACAAACCACTTGATACACTTGTATCATCATTACCCTATGACACACTCTCGTGGTAAGGTTCACACTTTACTATTGAGGGAATACTATATACATGAACCTCACATACTACACACTTAACACATCACGCATTCATGACATATCTTTCTATGCAACATCTATCATGCATCATACACACTGCACACTCTACGCATTCACGATACACATTTCTCACTTCTACTTCTACATGCTATGATCATTACCCTATGATGCACTCTCGTGATTTGGTTAACACTTGATTGTTGAGGGCATACTACATACATGAACATCACACACTTCACACTTCACACTTCACACATCACACATCACGCATTCATGACACTTCTTTTACGCAACATCCATTACACATCATATGCACTTTATGCATTCACGAAATATCTTTCTCGCATTTACTTTCACACGTACTCATTACCCTATGAGACACTTTAGTTCCATGGTTCATACTGATTCTTTGAGGCTATCAATATGAAATGAACCTCACATCATCTCACTCACACATTACGCTCCATAATTTTTCAATCATATATTTCTAGCGCACACATTCAAACCATTTCCCGATGACGCACTCTTGTTATACGGTTCATTCTTAACTACTGATGGTGCATGTATAAATGAACCTCATTCTCACACATACCCATTCGCATTCACTTGAGGGGCATGCGGCTCCAATCACACTCACATTGCATTCCATTCTATCTCATCCACTGCATATTACATATCTTGGTCGTATTTAATCTCACTTTCTTATGCTTACATGTACACTTTATTACACATGCTAGATAGATATCTTGTATGTCACTATCTTTCTATATACACATGTGTGATCACTTTCCTTCTAGTTGTGGATTCAACTTTCATATAGATTGATACAAGCAACATGGATGCTTGGTGTAGTACCTCTTACCTGTCCCACAACGGCTCTAAGGGCATCCACTTTCATACTCATCACAGGTGTTATTGTTTCATTTTTCATAGCAAAATATTATATCGGATTATACATGCTTTGACATACTTTCTATCTTTATAACATGCCAACAGGTGCTTCATGTACATAATTTGTCTCACGAGTCTATTTGCTACCATGATTGTCTCGATTCTCTATTTCCTACTATTTTCCTTTATTTTCCATTGTTTACGAGATTTTACTTGTCTTGCTTATTATCCGATTTCTTGTATGCTTTTGGCCACTACGGCCTCAATTGTCTTGTGATGTCGTGACTGATGTCCCATGTTTGCAACTCGGTTTTGTGAGCTTCTACATTGTCTTCTTGTGTATTACCTTCTTACTTACTAGCTTACATATTGTCTTCTACATACATGTTTATCTTGCTTGCACTAACACTTGTTTCCAACCATTTTGTTTGTGTGTGCCTTGGTTTCTACCAAGAACACTCCCTCCACCCCGTAGTGCATCAATTTCAATTCAATGGTTGGTCATCCTTTGGGCTACATACTCCTCAATGATGTCACATGCACCCCAAAAGAGGGGGCATCTATCAAGTGAATCACCACCCCATTCAATATTCTACTATCATTTTTCAGTAAGTTAGTTCAAAGACACAGATTAGCACACTCTTTAGTCTCTGAAATGGCCCAAAACCTGACTTGGGTCTTCACTACAACTTAAACACCAGCTCCTAGACTGGATAGTAGCACTGGGCACCCCCCGACCTTTCTTGGACATCCGTGACTAGGCGTAGCTACACAACATTTGTTAGTTCAACACATTTTTAGGCAGTTTACACAATAAATTTTACAGGGCACACAGTCCTTCAGCACTCGGCATACATGCACTACACTATCTTTTCTACTTTCACGTTGGATCGAGAATCGTTCAAACAGATTAGTTTTTTACACACCATTTGTAGTGGTGTTCACATTTTAGGAAGAAGTTAAAGGTTGGAGGATGACACTAGAATTTTCTCCCTACACTTCTTTCGTTCTTCGCGCTAGATGCTCAAAAACTTGCACTTCAGAGAAACCGGCGTGAGATCCCCAAAAAATCGTTCTTCTACAACATCTTCAGGATCCTTTCAATCTCTTTCACTCATCGTAGATCAGGTGCACATGTTCCTTTTTCATTTTTAACATACTTTTACACACTTTTTACATGTTTTGATCATATACACACATATTTGACTACTTGTTCGTTCTTCTCTTTTACAGGTCCATCCTTATGGGAAACGGTAGTCACATCAATCACTCATTAATCACACATAATCAAAGATCGAAATGACATCAACAATAGGTACAAAGCGACATATACACATACACCTTCACCCTTAGGGTCATCATCATCATTTTTTACTTCCTCTTCTCTAGCTTTCATGCTTCACATTTTTATCACTCCACGCTTTTTCTTGTCTCTCTCGGCACGCTTTTCACCATCGATCTACATGGTTTTCAAGTACACATATCTTATCTACTTTATGTTATCAAGAATACACTCAATGACATAAAGTGGGGGAAATGTAGACAAGAAATCACGTACTTTGGGTATCTATCTAGTCCTGATCACATATTACTATTCATATGATTCTTAATCGAGAAAAGTTTTAATTGATCATTGTCTTTGGCCATATTTTCTTGCTTTCTATTTCCTTTGTTGGTCTTACACTCGTTTCTTCCCAAAGATGTTTTTTCATACTTCAACATTTCTCATTCTCGGATGCTAGTGCCCAACCGTGACGCCAAAGACAGACACTCATATCCCCTCCGGGTGCCCTCGAACTCTTTGTATTTCGCTCACACCTTTTGGGTCCTTTCTAGCCATTTGGACATAATATTTTCTTGGTGGTTGGCCTTTTTAGGGTTAATTACAAAATTTAAGCAACATAATCATATAAATATAAAGTTATGTGACCATAATAAATGACCAAGCACTAAGCATTAGCTATCATCACCTAAGGTTACATCTCAAGAGCATTCTATGAGAATTCAAGGATCCATCTAGATCCACACAAGGGACAAGGGACTGCCATTTTTGCATACACTTCATAGGAGGGGAAGTTCATTCTTTCATGCACACATCTATCTACATTTTTACATCTAGTTATTGCTCGCTATCAAGTGTGACATGCACAAGAGCCACCTAGGGAAAAATTTTGACACACACACATAGAACTACATTGGGTTTAAGATGTAGTGCAATGCTCGGTAGTAAGTTCACTTTGTTGATAGTTGAGGATAGTTTGACACCTCATTTTGCATATTTCTTTTAGGATTTGATGTGGTTTGATGATTTTGTAGGTGCTTCTTTCTAATTTTAGGTTTTGGGCGAATAACAACGAAGTGCGGTGACATACAAGTGATCAAAGGTGACAAGAATGGAACATCTTACGACCTTGAGAACCGAGTTTTACAGCCTTCCGAGCGGTCATAGTGCCTGTAGAGTAGGTCTCTAGCACCCTGGGTGCCCGTGACCCTCCATAGGCACCTTGGTCCTAGCATTTCCAACACTCCCGCAATCTTTGGGTCCGACTATGACATCTTGCTTCACTGTTCCAACATTTTTCCAAATCAAGCACACCTTGATACCACCGCGAATCAGCTAAGTCTTTTTATCTCTCCACTTGCAACTAGGGTTTCAAATTTAAAGTGCTTATTTGCTTGGGTCATATATGTACTTAATTTTTTATATTACACTTCAACACTGTTACATAATATAAAATTTGGCATTTATTTATTCAATATTATCTTAATCACTAGGAGTTTCAAGAGCTTGGCTTGCACTTAGAATTTGGATCGCTTGGTTTGAGAGGTAGGTATCTCACCTTTTGTTCTTGCTTTATTATTTTTGTTGAAAATTATGGAATGGCATGTTCATTTAGTCCCAAAAATTATTGATGTTGTGTTGGGTGATGAATTTTTAATCATTTCTTCCTTTGTTTTCTCCATCCATCTCGCTTGAGATGAATTTTGGAATGTTGAGAAATTGGGAGGAAAATCCCTCTCGCATCTACATGGCTTAATGGGAAATCCGTGATGGGATTTGTATTTATTTTTCACCACCGATATGGTTGATGATGGAGATGAGATTTCATATGGATTGTGTTGGTCGTATTTTCTACACAGCTGAAAACCTAGGTAGTCATGAGATAAATCTCCTCATTTACCCGTGATGCTCTGTGTAATATTTTAGCAGTTGTATTTCCTAGTATCTATTTGTTGGTATTAATTTAAGTATGTAGCTCATGAACCATAGCTAGACAGTTTTGCAGCAAGTAAGCAACTGTAAGCAATATGTGCAGGAAAGGGAAATAATTAAATGCGAGAAGAAAGGAAAGGAAATGTGCAACCTAACCAATAGTTGACAGAGTTGATTACATGCACATAGAAGAAACAAATAGATCTTAAAATGTAAAATTTTGAAGCAAGGGAAATTTTCAGATTTAGATCTAAGACAACACAAAGTTCATGCATAGATCTAAAAAGAAATAAGAGACAAATGCATCGTTGACACAAAGTTCTCCGGAAATCTCTTCTCTATTCCTCTGCTTGCAGAAAGCTATCAGGGGTTTCAGCTCAAAGTCTGGAACACAAGAATGCTGATTACAAATTTCAATCCATTAACCCATAAGTTCTTCCTCTATTTATAGTGTATAGGGGAAATTACAAATATGAAGTCTTTTAATGAATTCCCGCATGTGGAAGCTATGAAAAGGGAAACAACATGAAATCTTCCTCCTAGAATTCTTCTTCGCATGACATGCATGATTTATAATCGAAAAATAGAACCTTCTATTTTGCATGTCTGCTACATATTTCGAAGTAATTGACTTCTTCAAGTAACGGATTTTAAACCAATCACTTAAGTTTTATAATTTAATTGATTGCTCAATTAATTTGTTTCCGAGCAAATAAAAGAAAGAAAAAGAAATAAGAAGAAAGTTGAAACCCTTCTAGTCTTGTTCTTCTTCCATATTCTACATGTGGTTAACTCTTTTGCATTTAATTTTCACCAAACTGGATCTTAAAGCTATGCATGATTGTGATTTTCTTGTGGGTATTGCTTTTGATATGTCCTCCCTTTTATCCTTGAAGCTTTGCAATTCTTCTTGAAGCACATGCACTAAAGGCAATGTTTGCCAGTAAATAATTCAGACAAAACTCATCATTTTTTATTTTTAATTTCATATGAGCGATTAAAAATTTTGGAAAGCACTCCGGGTGAAGGAAAGTACAAGTAAATTCAATGAAGGCTTCAACTGGAAGATTGGGAGCACATGCACAAGCTCTTGAAAGGAATTTTCCATGCACTGACTTCTACACAAGCTGCGTTAGAAATAAGAGGATGAATTTTTGCCAGAAGCCTTTGCAATTATGAGATCTAGATCTATCAATTAAATCGGTAATAGGTTCAGGGCCTATGTTTGTATCATTGAATTCAACAAATTTGGAAGCTATGCATGATTCTGTTGATCCTTTTCTTTCATCATGGTTAGAACAATCTTTGTCTGAGCTCTTTTTCTTTTAATTCTGCTAGAATCCCTTGCAATTGGATCAATTTGTGTAGATCTGACAACTTCTTCAGATTCAGAAGATATATTCAATGTACCTGACATTGATTTGAGCACCTGTGATGAATACCTATAATTTAATTAGACAAAGATGGAGTCCATGGCATGAATACTTGATTTTTATCACCAAAATTTGCATGTAAAGCCTCGCTGCCCTAAAATTTGAGGTTTTGCTTGCATTCAAAGCAAGCAAAAATATTATTTAATTCACACGGGAACATATACCAACATACGGATACTCAGAATGACAAAAATTAGGCTATTCCAACCCTACGTGCCAAAATTGGAAGCTTCTAAAAGTGGAAAATATTTATTAATAGAAAATCCTCCTTCTTTGGCGCCAAACCTCGTCTCAGGCTGCAATCCTCATAAAAAAGAATTAATTGTCTCTCCCTTATGGTGTCCCATGCTTATATAACCTCCAGCATGCTATTTTTAATAATTGCCTCTTCCTATTTCTGGCAATTTAATTAATTAATAGCCATGTTTATTCATCCAATTTGGGTGACCAAGTCTGCATGTTGATGGTTGCTTTTTAAATTATTTATTTTATTTATTTTTAACATTCATCCTGGACTTCTCCTTAGCTCTTCCACTTGCATTGACTTTCCTTCTATTTATGGCGCCAAAATTGGATGAATAAACCGTTAATAAATATTATTAAATGCATTGTTATTCACCCAAGGTGGGTCACACTTTTTGGCAAGAAGAATTGCTAAAAATAAGAAGTTAACTTGATGGGAATTTCCACCTTGCACTGCAGCTCCAAAAATCCCCTCTTCCATTTAAGTTATCGAATTTCATAATGAGAATTTTTACCCTACAAGACAGGTAAAAAATTCCCGCCTGCCTGCCACTGCCAAAATTCCCACGGAAAATTAAATCATCTCCCCAAAAAGTGTGACTTACATGGAAAATAACCTTCATTGATAAAGTGTGACTTGCATGGGTGAATAAACCTCTTTGATGGGAAAAGTTAGTCTTCTAGGTAGACAAAAAATTATCATCGGTGCTTTAAGTGATTTTTCTTTATTTTATAATGAGAATTTTTACCCTGCAAGGTAGGTAAGAAATTCTTGCCTGCCTGCCACCTCTAATATTCCCATTACAACTTAAGTGACTTTGAATTCATGGGAAAAAGTACCCTACAAGGCAGGTAAGAAATTCCCACCTGCCTACCACTACCAAAATTCTGATTGCAGCTTAGTTTTATTTATTCCAAAAAGTGTGACTTCCCTAGGAGAGGCTTTTTGTGCTTCTTCATCTTTTTTTATCAGAAGTTTACTTTCTGAGGTGATTCCTTCTGGAGCAAAGAGTAGTTGTAAATGATCTCCAGATGTTCCAAGAAATTAAACAGACTATACAGGACAAAGAACAGACCCAAGGGAATTAAACAGTAAAGACAATGAGGAAAATCAGAGAAAAATGCAAAAGAAATAAATAAAAACAAAAACATTGCTGTAAGTCACAGACAAAGCTCTGAATTCATTCCTGGTGAAAACCCTATTGAAATGTGTGGATACTGGCATGTAAAACTTCAACAAGATTCAACCGGATCACAATTTACTTCAAACGAGACATTATTTATTTAATAAATAATTAAATAAAAATTTCAAGTGAGACAAAACTGGCGAAGGGATAAAATGAGTTTCGACATCTGGGTATTTTTCGAAATTGGCTCATATGATTCACTGGGAATATCTTAACGTAATACAAACATCTTCTAGCAATAAAAACACAAAAAGACCCGTTATTTTAGAATATCAAATTTTTTTAAACATGGGGTAGTCTTAGATTTCAGTGGAAAAATTGTTAGTGCAAATTAAGCAAAGCACCCTCTGGATGTTCCATCAAATTTCTAATTTGATATTTTGGCATCAAGTGTGATTGCACAAAATTGAATCTTTTCCCCCAAGTGTGGGACTTGTAAAAAGTGGGAAAAGAATCTCAGATTAGAGATTGGTTCCTCAACTCCTCTGTTCAAGTGTGCACAACATTCTGCAGAGGGTTTACCTATAATTTAAACAAACTTTGCCAAGGGGATAGGGTTGGAAAAATGTAAAAATAAACCTAGTCTAAATAAGGTGATGCACCAAAGGAGTAGTAGACACCTGCTACTACAAAACATACACAATCCACAAGAAAATACAACACAAAACATGCACAAATTGCCAAAATGTAATGAAAGATTAGGAAACAATGATAAACATATGAGAGGATTGAGAAAATTTTAATCACAGAGCACACATTATCATTCCAGGTCCAATACAAGTGCATTACAATGGCCAAGAGGAAAAAAGAGATGTTGTATTTGCATGAAAAGGTAAAATTTCCACAAATCCCAAAGGAGGAAGAAAAGGGAAGTTGCAGAGCTGAAAAATGTCTAACTTTTTAAAAATGAGCCCATTCTGGCCTTTTTCAATGCCCATTCGAACTCAGGAGAGAGAAATGTGGGAAAACATGAAATATGCTTCAACCACCGACCAAATCATACTAAAACAACATGGGCAACCTCAAAATTCCATTCCCTGACGTTTTTAACCATGTTGGGAGAGAATGTGAGCCATACTTCATTAAAAATGGTGGTTGAAATGTCAGTTTTGTTGATTTCCACATGCCAGAGGTGTTTTCCAATTTTCTCCCTCCAAACTCTACCAAAACACAAAATTGAGCCCAGAATCGTGTAGAGAATTTCACCAGCTTTCCATTGATATAAATAACTTAAGAAACCGAGCTCTAGATCGAAAGTTATTCCCCTTTGAAAATTTAGGGTAAAATAGGGCCAAAATGGGGGTCAAGGGGTTAAAATTTGAAATTTTCCAACCTTTTTACGTTTTGGAAAATTTCCTCAAAAATCTCCACACCCCGCCATTCTAGTGCCGCATGACATGATTTGATTGGTTACGGGCCCTTCCTGCTTCATTTCCCATCATTTTGGCCTTTGGAAAATTTTCCAAAAATTCTCCGCCGACTGGATGACCCGAGGACACGTGGCATGATGTGATTCGTCACGGGCATTTTCTTTGTCTTTTCCATCACTGTTACCACCTTCCCTAAACTGGACACGTGGCACAACCCCATTGGATGTAGGCCCTTCATGTTCATTTTTCCTGCGGGCTCGCCTTGTGTTTTTGCCGCCACTGGACACATGGCATGATCTTATTGGCTCGGGCTTTGGGGGCGGGCTTTTCCTTCAATATTTTCCTTTGATTTTGCTTTGGGAAAAATCCCAACTTTCCCCCTGCCTCCGCTGGTTGGTGCCATGTGGCTTCTTTCAATTGGTTGGCGGGCCTTGAGGCCAAAAAATTCTTTTTGCGCTAACCTTTGGGAAAATTTCCCAACTTCTCCCCAACGGCTGAAGCTCGACGCCCCCTGGGACACGTGGCATGATTCTATTGGATCGGGTTTTGGGGGTGAACTTTCTTTTCTGAATTTTCCACACTTGGGCGAAAAGGAAAAATCCTTTTGCACCTCCAACCCCGCCGCCCCGGTGACACGCGGCGCCATGCTATTGGATGCGGGCCTTGGGGCGAAAAATTTACTTATGCCAACCCTTGGGAAATTTTCCCAACTTCTCCCCACTTGGACACGTGTCCGCATCTTATTCGCCGGCGGGCCATCGGCCAAAAATTCCTTTCGAACCCTACCAAACACTTGGTAAAAATTCCAAGCTTACCTCCGCCTCCGCCCTTCCGAGGACACGTGGCCTCCTTCCATTGGCTCAAGCTTTCCATGGGAAAATTTCCCATTGTGCCAACACTTGGTAAAAATCCAAAAAAATTCTCCCTCCTCCCGATTACTCCAATGCCGATGTGGCAGCTTCGATTGATTTGGTGGGATTGTCTAGGGAAAATTTCCCACAAAAACTCCGCCAAGCCATAACTTCAAAAATACATGGAGTTAGGAGGAAAACTTTACCTTTCTGGAAAGATGAGAAAGAGCTCTATCCAATGGTGCCATTTCTAGAAGGTTTTGAGTGCCTAAAAGATAAAAAATTATGACTGAGGCACAAGAGAGGAAAGAATGAAGGGAGTTAGCCAAAAATGAGCAAGGGGCTCATTTTGGATAACAAAAATCTAGAGACACCAGATTGAAACTCATATTCCTTGTCAAGGAAATCTTCCAAGGTTTGAAAAACCTTGGCAAGGAGGAGGCTTGGAGTATTTGGGATTTAGATAAGGAGTTTTGGAGTATGATGTTTTCTTAACAAGATATGAATGATTTTGGTTTCAAAATGATTATAATGAGAATTCTCGCCCCCTCTTCCCCCTTGCTGAAGAAGCTTGGAGTTTCTTCCTTGTGCTTTGTTATTTGGTTTTGCTAGTTATGGAGTTGTGTGTGTGCATGCAACCCTTTCTTTCTTTTCCTTACTTTTTTCATCTTGGAGGCATGCAACCTCTCACCCCGCGGAGGATCAAGAGAGGCTAGCATTTCCTCCACTTGTAGAGATGACATGTAATGATGCTAATAAGATGGAAGGACAAAAAATCCACCACTCTTGTGTTGGAGAAATCTCATTTGAAGGAGTAACGCCATCTTAAATTCTTGTGTGGAGCATTTATTTTATGGAGAAAAGGGGTGTAATTTCTTGTAAATTTTGACATGTTGTTCCCTATTTAGGAAGGATTGTCCTCTTGCATTCGGTATAGTTCTTTTCATGTTATGAGAAACAAACTTGGGAATTGTGTTGTAAAATAGATCGAAGTTCCTTAGTTATCTTCCTTCCAATTCTCATTTGAGAATAAGAAGTTGTGATATGTGGAAGCAGATATATCTTTGTGTTCTGGTATCACATTTATGTAGTGGAGAAGGAATCTTGTGTTGATAGGTGGAAATGTGGAAGTTGAGTTCGCATCAAGTGAAGCTTCTATTGTTATTACCCTTGTATTTCTTATATAATGATAAAAGTAATTAGTAGTTAGTTCGTAATTTGAGATTCATTTATTCATTGTTTGTTTGTTTACCTCACCTTTACAATGAAATTAGTCTCCTTCAAATGAATTTTTTCACATTCAAGAGAAAATTTCAAGTGATGCATTCATACCATCTCGTGCTCCTTCAAAATTTTCATAGGCATGCCTTTTTAGTCTACCTTTTTCATTTTGTAGTCACTCAAAATTTCCATCAAAATATCTTGCATTGGGGAAAAAGGCCTACCCCTTCATCAAGTTTTTATCTTGCTGCTCTATAAGTATTTTGAACATACTCGGCTCCATCCCTTTCTCTCTCCTCGATCTCTTGAAGCAGGTCCTCTTCTTCTATCCAACCCTCTCCTACTTCTCGTCCCCTTGGACATGTCCTCTTCCTTCTACCCCACCCACCAAAAAGAGGCCCAGAGAGGTCCCTTCTGGTTGTACTCTTCGTATTCAGGTGGAAAAACCCTCCTTCACTGATGGGAGATAACCTTCTCCCACCAATCCTAGGAGGGTGAAGCTACTCCTAGCCTCTTATCTTTTAGAAAGAATGTTGAAGGGTGTACAAAGAATATAGATTCTAACATCATAAATGAGGTGGATTTGCACAAGGATATGATCAATTGGTTTTACAAGGACTTTCGTGCTCTAAGGGACAGAGTTAAGGGTTGCAAGTTGGTGGTTGAAGGTGGAAATTTGGATGTTAGCTATTGGGAGGAACTTAAAAAGGGATCACCAAGTTGAAGAAAGATCAAGCAGCCATCCCTGCTACAAAGTGTGACTTTATGACTAACTCTAAGGATATCATTGACTTCCTCTCTCTCATTACTCAATAAATGGAGGATGATAAATACCCTCTTTCGTAAGAGGGATGCTAAAGACAAAGGTAAGGGACATGAAAAGTATAAGGTTGGTGAGGCCACTAAGACTTTTAAGAATGGCTTTGAGAATTTGAAGAAGGATTTTACTAAATTCATGAAGTATTCAATCATGTGGATTGTTTGTTGTGTCATTGTTTTTTTGTTGCAACTTGGATATTTGTTTCAGTTTTGTTCCCTTTGGTCTTCACTTTTGTATCTTATCTTTTGACATTTTTTTTTCTTGGGTAGGATCCCAATAAAAAACCTTTGTCCTTAGCTAAAGAAAGTAGTAGTATGTGGTTAATTAAAGGAAATTATGATTTTGGTTGAATGTGTTTGATCTTATTAAAATGTTTATAAAACCATGAGATGCACTAGGTATTTGGGAGTTAGAAAACTAGACTCGTGTGGAAATTCAGAGAACTTGAATACTTAAGATGATTGAGTAATGTTTGATCTAAGAAAGGAATTGTTGGTGAAATAATTTTTCGTGTTGCAAATTATGTGTTTCCACTAATGCTCATGGGGCTACACCCCTCCTTCTTGTGTATGGGGAGGTTCCCATTATTGAATGTAAACTATCCTAATTCTATTTAATGTTGATAGGGTGGAAAATAGGTTGGGGATCACACAGGCACACTTCACCGACCCCGTGGCAAAGTGCTTATATGGGGTATAAGGAAGGAAATTGCAACGACGAGGGGTAAATGAGAGAAATTAGGAAAGGGAAGGTTATCGTTGTGAGTAGGAAATAGCAAAGTTCACACCCAATAACTGGAGTAGTTCAACATTCAATTAAAGGAAAGAAACAATGTAATTCATTAGTGAGACTAACAAATTAAAGACACACAGTTCCTTAGATTCATCTATCAAGGATGCAAAGTTCCTTCTTGATCACTATCTTGTAAAGGTGCAAAAAGAGAGGAAATTGAGGAGGACATGAGAAAGGGAAATGGAAGAAATGTAGATTTTATTTATTGTTTTGGTGATACAAATCTCAATATCCAAACCAAAATCGATCCAAATTTTCTACCAAGAACTCACTTTTTAGGTCCCCTTGGAATGGAGAACCCATTCCAATTATACCATTATCAGGAATTGCCTCTTCATCTACCCCCACATAACTTTTTACATTCTTATTCCACTTGTGACTTTCCATCTTTTTATAGGAAGTGAGTGAATAAGTTACCTTTTAGAAATCCATTTAAGTAAATAAGACAAATTACAATGATTTCTTACAATAGATAATTAAAAAGGGGGAAAGAGGAGGAGAAAGAATAAGGAAAGGAGAGAAGAAATGCTCAAAAGCATGAATGAAGAATATTTCACCCTCGATGAGATGAAGCATGGTTGAAGATGACATTTTGATCCATGAGGATCTTCTACAACACTATGATGCTCTACGAATGAAGATTGGTTCTTTGAAAACTTTTCCCCTTCGAGACCTCACTACAACAATGCACCTTTGTAGCATATTTTAATTTAATTAAAAGGAAAGGTGATGAAAATTTGATCATTGAATACAATGAAATGTGATTTACATCATGAAAAAACATTCAAACCTTTGAAACATTGTCTATACCTCCAAAAATGCCAAGTTCTTGATGCAACTCGAGACCATTGCCTACACAATTCAACCTGATGATCTGGGGCCTTGGGGAAAAGAATTCATCCATGAGATGAGGTGAAGAGCACTCTGATCATGCGATGAGTGAAGGTGAGATATTTAATGGAACATGCTTCAAGATTTTGATCAACCCATCCGACGAAGTGAGAAGCACACTGAGATCCAAACATATTGTTATAACCAAAATTGAGGACAAAGAGGGATTCTCTTATGTTTGAGACATAATGCTACTTTCCACCCTTTTGAAAGCATGATTTTTTCCTCTACGTAGGTTTACATTAGTGAGGAATGGAGGATGAACAACCATGATCATTTTGAGCATTTTCCATACGCTTACTATTTTCACTAAGTTTTTATGGGTGACTAGTTTTGGCAATTTCACCGAATTATCACTTTTGAGCACTTTTTCTCCTAGAGAATGAACTGAGTGTCAAGAATCCATTCATCCTTCAAACCTACTAATATTAGTAAGTTTATTGAATGTATACTTACTAAAAATATAAATTGGCCATGGGGTGTCGGATCGGGGTGAAAAAGGTCTCCAAAAATGATATTTCTCACTGGGATGCTTTGCTCCAATTTTCAAGGGTTTCTCTCATCAAATGTTCATGAAACAAAAATTGAACTTGCAGGTCTATGTTTTCTTTTTCTGACATAGTAAAATACATAAAAATAACAATCCTTCATAATCCAATCCTACCCATATTCATGGGGAAAGAAAGTGCTCATTGGAAAGCTAATATTTTGAGGATCTCATGCTCGATTTTTAACTCTCCGGCATTTGAGGGGAGGGGAATTTTTCCATGGCTGAAAGTTTCAGATGACTATAAAAATGGATGAGGGAATTAATGAGTTCATGCAAACACTCATTCCAAAGGCTTTCATGTAGGGAATATTTAGTTCAAATCTTGTGGAGATCGGAGCAGGGGTTTGTGAGGTATGAGAAAAAGAGTGATTTGAGCATGAGGGGTGTCTAGTTCTTCATGGAAGCATCACCTTCAGAAATGGAGGGAAATAAAATTTTGAAAATAATCCCAAAATATGGCTAAGTATTATTAAATATCATCTTTTAACTCAGTTAGGAAAACCCACCCCTTGACCCACCTTTGCACTTCTTTCTTAACCCGGGTTGAGGGTGAGTTAGGGGTTACTAAATGGGTTCGAGAATATCTCATGTCCCTTATGACATTTGGTAAGGGGACATGAGGTGTAAATGTTTCAGCACCATGGTGAAAATGTCATCAAATGGGTAACCATCATGAAGAGGGGGACAAGGGTGAAGAGTGAGGTGAGTGGAAACATGCCCTAGGAAGAAAGTGTGAAGTTGTGAGTGACAAGAGAGGGGGATATTCCTTGGTGGAGATATTTTTTTAACCTGATGCACTTTTTACACCAGGTGAAAATGTGAAGTAGAGGTGGAAAAGTGTGCCAAGGGTGAGGCTCAACATGGAGAGGGGGTAGATGGAAGGTGTGAATCGAAAACATTCACCTAACATGTGAAGTTGGTCACTTAAGTGATGAAAACACTTCCCTCCTTATATGGCACAATTTTTTTCACCTCATGCAATTTTGCACCAGGTGAAAAGGTGTAGCAAGGCCTTCCAGGTGTGTCATGGGTCATGCTCAACATGGAGAGGGGGCCAAAATGACTTGTGAGTGCATAACACTCACATAACCATCAAAATGACTTCTTAAGTGATGAAAGTTTTTCCTTTCTCTCCTCAGCTTGGTGGTAAAATTTTTTTCACCTCATGCACCTTTGCACCAAGTGAAAAGTGTAAAATACATCAAAAGTGTTAAAATGTGTCATGTACACTTTTGGAAACCTCGCCTTCACTAACAACTACTATAAATAGACATCGGAGAGTGATTTTTACCCCGTGAGCTTCCCTGAGATTTACCTAGGAAAACCTTATACGATTTTTATTCCAAAAGGTCCTATGAGATCATTCCCACAAATTTAAGGAGCTAATTCTTCCTGAAATTTGAAATTTACCCTCCTTTTGATTCTATTCAAGCCTGTGTGCCGGTGAAAGGGACTGCCACTAGAAAGTATGATGATGAAAATGATAACCAAAACATTTTAAGGGATAATTGAATAGGTCACATTGGGATTTTAATCCAGCCAAAAATCTCCATATAACTCCTGTAATTTCATTTAAATCCCCATCGAGATCGGGGATCTTCATTTGCACTGTCGAGCCAATATCTCAAAATCCGGATGGTAAAATCTCCCGAAACCTTTTAAAATGTGAAGTAGGCCTTCTTATATTTTCGATGAGTATTTTTGCACTTCACAAAATATCTCAAGGCTATTTTGAAACATTCAGAACAAGCCCACTAGTTTTTTACTACTTTCATTTCCCTGCACTGTGTTATAAGTAGCCCGGTGTTACACAACTTGTTTCCAAACCTGATTTTCCATGCACAATTTTCCTAAACTACCTATAATGATCTCATAGCTCTACAAAAAACTTCCCATGGATGCTTCATTCTTCTTTTTTCATTCCCGAGGGGTGTTTACCTAGTGTAAAAATCCTGAAAATAGGCCTTTAGGGCCCAGAAAAGTACTTGTCATTTTCTTAGATCCCAATATCTTCATGAATAAACTTGAATAACATCCACACATGAAACACACTTGAAAATAATATTATCACATCCCTCCAAGCCATAATGAGGGTAACACATTGACTGAGTTGGCCGGAGGGCAGGTTCACATTGACCGAGAGAAGGATTTTCAAGGGTGACTTAAGTTGTCATGTTAATTTTTTTGAATTTTTCATGCTAAAATTTTGCATGAAAATCATTGGCTCTAGTTTGAGGGCTTTTTTGGATCAAACACAAGTGAGGACAAGATAAGAAGGAATCCTAGAATCTCAATATATACTGTGTGGACTAGTATCTTGTCCATTGGGCTTATGGAGTCACATTTCTTCACCACAAACACAAGAAATAAAAAAAACACGAAATAGAAAGGGAAACACACCAAAATTGGAAGCAAACACACGATGGAAATGGAAACTATGTTACAGGGGAGGGAAATTTATAGAGGTGGGAGAAGAATGTACACACACCTAAGCAACAAGTTGAGAGAAAAATGTACCATCACGGAACAATGGGCTGAATTTAGACCTCTAGAGCTTGAAGATCATTATATAATCATTCATGATTTTTTGATGGCTTTTAATGTTTGTGAAGAAGGAGAAATACCAAGGTTTCATCTTCATATTGATATTTCACATAAGAATATTCTTGCATTCAATGACCATTTTGTAACATGCTTGAAAACATTGCCTCTTGTAGCCTCGACTTGATGTTTTGTGAATATGAGAAACCAATCCTCCATGTTATCAAAGGTAGAGTCTCCACTCTTTCCATGAAGGCATTCACCATCCAAGAATGAATGATTAACATGAAATCATTCCTTGAATTATCGGGTAATCGAGAAGTGGTGAGAGAAACTTGATTCTTTTCCCATTCACAAGCCTCTTCTAGCTTCTCACTTTGTTGTTCTAAATAATTGATTCCAAAAATAGAGGCTATGTTACTGATGTGAGGGAATTCATCATCCTTGAGTAAGATTTGTAACATAGAATCATGTTCAAAATTAGTAGAGGTTTCAAAAATGTGAAAGCAAGCTGATTTTGACTCCATTCACAAGGTTCTTGCATATTCTCATTCATTCATTCTAGCTGATTTTCTTCGGTGTCTATCAATTCCTCAATGAATATGATATCACTTTCCATAGTGGAGGTGATTTCCTCATGAAGGAAGACATCCGTAGAAGACTCAATCATTTTATTTCCTTTTGGTTCATCATGGATGCAATCTACTTTGTAAAATGGGAAAGGGGAAGATTCATCTTCATTTTCATGTTCATCCACCAATGCTTCAACAAGAACATTAAGCTCATCCATTTTCTTCATCTCATTATCAAACATTAGAGCATTGAAATAAGAAACATAACTTGACTCATACTTATCTTGTATTTCCATGGCCCAAGTCAAGATCTCAAGACTAATTGAGGGGTCCTCAGTTTCTTCCATAGTCCTCAAGATGTCTTCAACTAATTTCTCTTTCAAATATTCCATGTGCTCATTATCATTTTCATTAAAAGATTATTTTCATTGGGCCTCAAGGAGATGATTGAAAATATGATCCACACATGGCCAAAATTCATTTGAAACATCCTCATTCTCTTGCTCTATGTTTCTCATCATCGAAACTCACCTTCTTATAAGGATGGGAATACTTGGTTTTCAACACTTTCGAGATAGGGAGAAGAGATCCATGCTATGCGGGAAGGGCACACCTTTGAGCTCAAGATCCATTAGGTCATCTTCATGATAGGAAGAATAATACAATGTTGGAGCAGCAATGTGAAAGAAATCTTCAACTCCATCTTGATCATTCCTTATAGAATCTTCTTGTTCACAAAGAAAAAGAAAGACTCCATACTTACCATGATGATCAATGTTACAATCATTTGGTGAGGATGGTGGAGTTAGATCCTGGAGAGGTCATGCTCAATTTTCTCATTCACCTTGGCTTTGAGAAAGAAATTGGATTCTTCCATTTTTTCATCCATGATTATATTAAGAAGGGAATTTAATTCTTCACTTATCTCCATTTCATCATTTAACATTTGTGTATCAATTGAAGAGTCAAAATTGGAAAGGATATTATCCATGATTACCTTGAATTCATCATCTTGAGTTCGGGATGAAGGATTAATTTCTTATACTTCTTCATTGTTGATGGATTCCTCGAAAAGTGTTAGATCATTTGTCATAGAACAAGAATATTCATCTCTTGAATCCATTGTTTCTCCAACAGGATGTGCCTCGAGCTAGAATGAGTTGATGAATGGAGGTTCAACTATTGTATCTTCTTCCTCCTCTTCCAAGGTGTTGATTTGATTCTCATCAGAAGGTTCAAGAACAGAGCATTCATTAGAGGTACACAAGAATCTTCCGAGGATGAACACCTCATAGTGTGGAAAATCATCAAGATCTTCTTGAGTTTCTTCTTCCTCAATATTATGAAGTGCTTTAAGATGTTCATACCTCCTTTGCAAGGACAATGCATAATTCCAAACTTCATGGTAGGATTCTGGGATCAGAATCTCCTTCTTTACACTCAGGAGCCTTTACACAAACTCTCTTCTCAAGGAATCCATTTCTTCATCTCCATATGTAAGGAATTCATCTAAAGGAAGGGAGATGAAAGACAATGTTCTTAAATTGTTAGTCAGCTACGTGAAGTTGAAAATGTTACCTTCAGTAGATTCTCCACCATCATGCCCTTCATACAACATCTCATATCTCTTATGAATTCTCTTCATCCATTTCTTGGATTCTCGATCATCAACAAAGGAAATTCCCATTTTCATCCCTCTAACAGTCCACTTGAATTGGATCCACCATGTTTTGATGATAGGATCTTTACAAACAACAATTTTCTCCATTCTAGACAATATTTTCATGGCTACTATAGAGATGGTATGGACCTTCTTTCCATTAGTTAAATGTTTTTTTTGTAAGAGATGTTATAGAATGATGGTTGATAAAATATTTGCATTTATTGTAATCATCTTTATTTCTTCCTCTTTATTGTCACTCATTGGTACCGAACTCCAATCTTGAAACTTTTTCATTGTGATGCGGGAAACAAATGTGACATGGATTCATTCCTTAATGGAGTCACCTTCAAAATATGATTTTTCTTTGAAACCTAGTTTTTGGAATATATACCTTTTTGTATTTTGTAGAGATCTTGTGGGTGCACACGGGAAAATCTCTCCCTAATAGAGTCACAAAAATTTGTTGGTGAAATAATTTGTCAGTGGAAAATTATGTGTTTCCACTAACACTCACATGGTTACGCCCCTCCTTCTTGTGTATGGGGAGGTTCTCATTATTGAATGTAAACTATCCTAATTATATCTAATGTTGTGGGGTGGGAAATAGGTCGAGGATCACATAGGAACACTTCATTAAACCCGTGGAAAAGTGCTTGTATGAGGTACAAGGGAGGAAATTGTAGCGATGAGGGGTAAAGGAGAGAAATTAGGAAAGGAAGGTTATCATTGTGAGTAGGAAATAATAGATTTCACACCCAATAACCGGAGTAGTTTAACATTCAATCAAAGGAAAGCAAAATGTACTTCATTAGTGAGACTAATAAATTAAAGACACACAATTCCTTAGATTCATCTATTAAGGATGCAAAGTTCCTTCTTGATCACTATGCTTGCAAAGTGTGAAAAAGAGAGGAAATAGAGGAACACATGAGAAAGGGAAATGGAAGAAATATATCTTTTATTTCTTGTGTTGGTGATAAAAATCTCAAAATCCAAACCACAATCCACAATTTCTACCAAGAACTCAAAATTTTAGATCCCTTGGAATGGAGAAGCCATTCCAATTTATAACATTGTGAATTGCCTCTTCATCTACCCCCACATGACTTTTTACATTCTTATTCCACTTGTGACTTTCCATCTTCTTAGGAAGTGAGTGAATAAGTCCCATTTTTATAAATCAAAAGGTAATTTTACAATGCAACTTTATAAATCCATTTAAGTAAATAAGACAAATTACAATGATTTCTTACAATGGAGAATTAGAAAGGGGGAGAGAAGAGGAGAAATAATGAAGAGAGAGAGAAGAAATGCTCCAAAGAATGAATGAATATGCTTCCATATCTCAATGTAGATCATATAGATGGACATTGAAGATGAAATTTTGATCCATGATGATCTTTTGCAACACTATGATGCTCTACAATGAAGATTGGTTCTTTGAAAACTTTTCACCTTCAAGATCTCACTAGAACGATGCACCTTTGTAGCATATTTGAATTTCATTGAAAGGAAAGGTGATGAAATTTTATCATTGAAGAAAATTAAGGGTGATTTACCTCACTTGAACAAACATTCAAACCTTTGAAACATTGAAATACCTCCCAAAATGACAAGTTATAGATGCAACTTGAGACCATTGCCTGCACAATTCAACATGATGATCTAGGGTCTTGGGAAAAGAAGCCATCCATGAGATCAAGTGAAGACACTCAGATCATGCAATGATGTGAAGGTGAGATATTTTATGTAACATTATTCAATATTTTGATCAACCCATCTGGTGAAGTGAGAAGAACACTGAGATCCAAACATACTATTGCAACCAAAATTGAGGACCGAGAGGGATTCTCTTCTATTTGAGACACAATGCCACTTTATACCCTTTTGAAAGAATTATTTTGTCCTTGTGAAGGTTGATATTAGTGAGGAATGGAGGATGAACAACCATTATCATTTTGAGCATTTTCCGGAACTTCTATTTTTAGTAAGTTCTTCCTAGGTGACTAGTTTTGGCAATTTCACTGAATTGTCACTTTTGAGCACTTTTCCTCCTGGGGAATGAATTGAGTGTCTTGAATCCATTCATCCTTAATAACTAATACTATTAGTAATTTTATTTAATGGTTACTTATTAAAAATAGACATTGGCCATGGGGTGTCAGATCGGGCTAAAAAAGGTCCAAAAATTCTACTTCTCACTGGGATGCTTTGCTCCAATTTTCAGGGGTTTCTCTCATCCAGATCTTCATGAAACAAAAAGTGAACTTGTAGGTATATGTTTTCTTCATCCAATATGGAATAATGTAGAAAATGATAAAAATCCTTCATAACTCCAATCTACCCATTTTCATGGGGCAAGAAAGTGCTCATTGGAAAGCTAGTTTTTTTAGGATCTCATGCTCCGATTTTTAGCTCATTTGGCTTGCTGCAACTCCGTAAATATAAGGGGTGGAAGTTTTCCATGACTGAAAGTTTCAGATGGATGTAAAAAAATAATATTAATTAATGGATGAGGTCATGTAAAACACTCATTCCAAAGGATTTCATGTAGGGAAGCTTCAGTTAAAATCTTGTGGAGATCGAAGCAGGGGTTTGTGAGGTATGAGAAAAAGAGTGATTTGAGCATGAGGGGTGTCTAGTTCTTCATGGAAGAATCACCTTCATAAATGGAGGAAACAAAATTTAAAAATAAGCCCAAAATATGGCTAAGTATTATTTAAATATTCATCCCTTAACTTGGGTTAGGAAAACCCACCCCTTGACCCACCTTTAGCACTTATTTCTTAACCGGGTGGAGGGTGAGTTAGGGGTTACTAAATGGGTTCGGGAAAATCTCATGTCCATTACCACATTTTGGTAAGGGGACATGAGGTGAAAATTTTCAGAAACATGGTGAAAATGTTCCAAGGGGGCAACCATCATGAAGAGATGGGGAAAGGTGAAGAGTGAGGTGAGTGGAAACATGCCCTAGGAAGCAAGTGTGAAGTTATGAGTGATGAGAGAGGGGGACCTTCCTTGGTGGAAAAGTATTGTTTGCACCTTGATGCAATTTCACACTAGGTGAAATGGTGCATCAGGTGTAAAATTGAGCCAATGGTGAGGCTCAACATGGAGAGGGGGTAGATGGAAGGTGTGAATGGAGAACACTCACCTAACACATGAAGTTGGTCACTTAAGTGATGAAAACACTTCCCTCCCTTGGTGGTGCACTTTTTTTCACCTCATGAAATTTTTCACCATGTGCAAAGGTGCAGCAAGGCCTTCCAGGTGTGCCATGGGTCATGCTCAACATGGAGAGGGGGCAAAATGACTTGTGAGTGCATAACACTCACCTAACCATCAAAAAGACTTCTTAAGTGATGAAAGTTATTTCCTTGCTCTCCTCACCTTGGTGGCACAAGTTTTTGCACCTCATGCACCTTTGCACCAAGTGAAAAGGTGAAAAAGTGCATCACATGTGTGAAAATGTGCCATGTGCACTTTTGGAAACCTCGCCTTCACCAATAGCTACTATAAATAGACATCGAAGAGTGATTTTTTGCCCGGGAGCTTCCCTAAGAGTTACCTAGGAAAACCTTATATGATTTTGACTCCAAAAGGTCTACTGAGATCATTCCCACAACTTTCAAGAGCTAATTCTACCTGAAATTTGAAATTTATCCCCCCTTTTTATTTTGTTCAAGTCTATATGGTGGCGAAAGTGACTACCACCAAAAAGTATGATGATGAAAATGAAAACCAACACATTTTGAGTGAATAGGGAATTACATAGGTCACCTTGGGATTTTAATCAGGCCTCAACTCTCCATAGAACTCTTAGAATGCTCATTTGAATCCCCAGGGATCGAGGATCTTCATCTGCACTATCGGCCAATATCTCAAAATTTGGACTAGTAGAATCTCCCAAACCTTTTACAATGTGAAGTAGACCTTCTTATCTTTCTCGATGAGTATTTTTTCACTTCACAAAATATCTCGAGGCTCCTGAACCATTTAGAACAAGCCCACTAGATTTTTACTACTTTCATTTTCCTGCATCGTGTTATAAATAGCCCGGTATTGCACCATTTGTTCCCAAACCTGATTTTTCTTGCACAACTTTCCTAAAGCGCCTTTGGTGATCTCTTATCTCCGCAACACACTTCCCAGAGATGCTTCATCTCTTCTTTTTCATTTAGGGGGTGCTTACTGTGTGTTTAAAACTTGAAAATAGGCCATTTAGGGCCTTCGGAAGCACTTGTTTCACTTGCATCCCAATATCTTCATGACATCTCATGCACATGAAACACATTTGAAAATCATATTAGCACATCCCTCTAGGCCATAATGAGGGTAACACATTGACTGAGTTGGCTGGAGGGCAGGTTCACATTGACCGAGAGAAGGATTTTCAAGGGTGACTTAAGTTGTCATGTCAATTTTTTTGAATTTTTCATGCTAAAAATTTGCATGACAACAAGAATAAATGGTATCTTTATGATACATTTATCCCAAACTCTCCATGAAAATTTATTGCTCCATGGAAACTGGGTTTGCAAAATAAATCCCTTATTTATTGGACCATATGAGAATATGTAGGATTGATTTTAGAATACTTATTAAACTAGGTTTAAGATTCAGATAGGACTAAAAATATCATTTTGAAGCTTTTCAACCTTGTATACATTTCTACGATATTGATGGATACATTGTGCAAGAAAAGAAAATGGAATTTTTCTGCCATAAATTTGGGGATTTAAATGAAATTGGTTTATGGTTTCATTCCTTCTAATTAGAGTGATTAGACTATGTCTTTCAAAGGAAATGGTTCTAGGTTATCAAAATTGTTGTATCTTGCTACTTACTTGTTTTAAGAAAAGAAAATAATAATACAAACTCGTTTATTTCTATAAAGGGAATGAAAAATTTATCCATCTATATATTTAGAGGATTACATTGGCATGGGTATGTTAATATCCTTTTCATATATGTTTTGGTAAACCCAAGTAGTGGAGTCTACTAGGTTCACATGTATTTATTAAACAAAATAGGACATAAAAGAATGGAGATTTTCTTCCTTTCCTACTCCCATCTCACCTCTAGAACCCAACTATTTGCAAGAGATTTGTAGTAACTCTTACAGGAAGAGTGGACTGATTAATGTAATTGTATTTTGTAAAGGTATAAACGTGTTTATATATGTATATATATAAATAGGGGACATTGACTTAGCCGCTTGCGCAGGCACGCAAACTAACACAATTGGACTTAGGCATATATCCCTGCATGTATATAATAGAGATAACAATCTCCTTGAAACCCCAATGAGAGCAAATGGAATGTAACAAAATAGAAAGAAAACGAGAGGAAGAATGGATAAAAGGAAGATATAATAGAAGTATTAAGAGCACATTAGGGTTTACCAAGATCAACGGTGGATAATAAGATGATCCTGTGGCCCTAATTAAACGTAGCTTTATTTTTAAAATAAACAACCGACAAGTGGTCACAATATTCAATTTTAAATTTGTAGAATGGGTTTATTTCTCTTATTGCTCTTCGGTAATGTTAAATGCTTTAACTAGTAAAGAAAGTGAATCTTAGGGCTAAGATGTAAGGGTGTTTTTAAATAATCATTTTTAATTAATCCTAGACCCTAAATAACCTATATTTGAAATTAAAGGAGTGGATCTTTTATAAAATCAAATTTTATTCCATTATTTGTCAATGGATAAGCCTTGAATGAAAATGTCACAACTTCCAAATATCGGTTTAAGTGATCCTTTAATAGAATGTGTTAATAATGCTCGTAAAATAAAGATTACGTCGTCTAAGCCTATAACAAAATATTTAATTCATACTTTTAAAGGAACCTTAAAACCCCTCGTATTGGGTAACCGACCTACCGTAATAATAAAACTAGCAATCGCATGTGCACAATGCAATGTAAACGCCGAATGGTATTTGTTGTTTGATTTAGAAGGATAGTTATTACAAAGCTATCAATATGTAATTGTTATACTGATGCAAATTTTCTTGAAAATTACAAAGCAGTAATATATTTCACTAAGAGGCATATCTAAGAAAGCTGCAATGACCAGCTATTGCCATATGGATGCTAGAAAGTTAGATTAGAACGTCAAGATAATGGGAAACAATAGGTCACCCATCAATGTAGCTCTATCTAATGAATTGTAATCTACATCTAAAAATTGAATCTCGGAGCACTGCATAACATATCCTAAAATGTTGAGCTTGGCATATGTTTTCCTTGTAAGAATGCATTGAAGAGAATGAAGGCCTTTCGAGGTTGATGAAGCGGAACTTCATGTCCTGCCCCTCTGATTGCAAAAACCAAGGTTTTCCCACCGACACTAATAAGTTTCTTATCAGACTAATTTCCTGTTCATCTTCTTTTTTTCTTACAAAAAACGTATTTTATACAAAGAGTGATGATCCAATCCTTCAAAGGTCATGCTCTTACCATGAAACCCCTCAAATTGATAATACGCTTCTGAAGACCGTTTTGTTTTTGTAAACAACTTGTGCCAACTGTGGGACACAGTGCCCCGAAAGCAAAAAAACATACCACAGCAAGCAACACTCCCTAAGGTGCTATACCCAAGTTCATAAAAAAGTAACATTTATGATATGAGAACCTAATAAGAATTTAAGGACAAAGATATGATGAAGTCTATTATATTACACGTATGGGTATTAGTGTAGATACTGGTACATCATTTTCAAAACCCAGGTATGAGAGGGAAAGGTAGCATCTTTAGTATGGAGTGTTTTATATGGTGGACCTCAAACATGGAAAAAAATGGTCCATTAAAAAAATATAAGCACTGAATCAAATACAGTAAATTACATCTATAAAAGTATGTTGTTTTTTTAATACCCCTCACAATCAAGACATCCAGAGCTACCGGGAAAAACTCTTAACTCTTCTACCTAAAAGATCACCATGTCACATTTTAATATGGTGAATTAGAAAATATAGTAAATCTCTCTAAAACCACAGTATATGACAACCTTGTGGCGAGTGAGTATGAGGTGTGTGTTTGATGCTTCTAGATGGGTGTGTGTTTTCTCTCTAAATTTAAAATGTCGTATCAATTGATTTACCAAGTTAAGTGGAAACAATCAAAAATTACAAAGCAAATTAATATATTTCACTAAGAGGCATATCTAAGAAAGCGGAAATGACCAGCTATTGCACCATCAACATCTTGCATAAAGAACAATTTTAAGGGCAGATCAAATTTAGATCAAACCCTCAAATTTGACAAAAAAAAACAAGAAAGAAAGATAAAGATATTTAGAAAGGCATACAACTGCAGTGAAGAGAGTATGAAATTTGGATTCAAGAAGAAGAAAGGAAAACTTGCCAGAGTTCAGAAAAAAACATGCTGGTGATCACTTGAGGTTTTGTGTGACAAGGCACTGGATATAATAGCCATGACCATCACTGATTAAGATATTCAATGAAGTTGCAATATGTGATCTTAAGACAATATCTAGCAATACAAAAGTTTAATCCACACTGAGAAGGTGGTGTTGGAGGCGCTACCAGCATCTCCTCCAAGTAATCCACACTTAGAACCTCCAATTCTAATATTGTCTCATCACTATCAAATTCCACCATCTTACTTACCTCATCATTGTTGGAATTCTAGCTTTCATCTGAGAAGGTTGTTTCGTTGAAGCATTGCCTCTTAGGCATGCCCTGATCCTTGTCATCAGGATGTGCTGAGGGTGGCATGAGTCTTTTGTAGGACCTCCTGTCCACGGGCCTGTCTAGGGGCAATGAGGTGGGACTGTAACGGTATTCATATGATGAAGATGATGCCGATTTGGAGGTGGTGGGGGGATAACTATTTCAAAGGAGGGGTTAGTGTTGGCTATTGTTATTCAACTCTTTGTGCGGTGAAAAATACAACTGTTAAAAGAGTACTACATGTTATATTAATTTTATTCCCCACAAATATCTTTTGGACCCGCTTCTAAGCCATAAAACTACATTTATTGGATTCTACCAAAAACCCCTAAAAATGGTTCCGGTTCCCTCTAGAAACGTGTGGGGTTCTTCATAATAGCAAGGTCCTTCCATTGACAAGGCTGGAGTGATTCCTCCTGGGATTAGGTGCAATCCTCAAACGAACATTAATAAAGGGTGGATTAGATTATTCTGGGGTTAAATCACAGAGAACAGAGAATACAAAGAATGATTGAATTTAAGTGAAATGAAGTCCATATTTTCACACAGGCAACAACACAATACTTACCTCATACAAATATTGAAGTGGAACTTCATGTCCCGCCCCATTAGAAAATCATGGTCACAGAGATACTCAGTTGCACGTCAGAATGGGAAAACTAGGGTACCGATTCTTCTATTACTAGTAAGAAAACCCGAGTAAGTGGATACAAAGGGAATACCCCACTTTGTGAATCGAAGAGATCGGCGTGGTAAAACCGAGGTTTTTCCTATGCTAAATTTCCGCGTACACAGTGGTCGAAGACAACACTTCGCTCGGCCGAATGGGATCGGTGTAGACAAAAACGCTCATGCTATAGGCATCGTCGTCGGAATATACGACAATGGCTTCACAACCTACCTCATGGAAGGCCTGGCCTTGGGATCCGAATGTGAACACCACAGTCCCACCATCAATAAACGCTCCATTTCATTGTTGTTGAAATCTCCGTAAGCAGGTTTTGCCGTAGCATCTCGTAGGAAATTTCCAAGGCAACGACATCGAAAGTCGAACAAGTAAAAATGAAAAAGGAACTGTTAAAAATAGATGGAAAATAGGAAAATGTGCCGAAAACATGAAAACGTCTAGACGGTCGTCAAACCGTCAAATTTAACACAGTCTCAGAAACATCCAGAAGTACCTTTCCCATAGGGGGAATGCCTTCGGCGTAATTAATTTACATGCTTGGGTTGCCTAGCATAACAAGTACTATCACCGATACATCATAAAAATTTATCCAAAAGTCTCTCAATCTTTGCTTATAGCTTATCTACAAAAAAAAATTTTACCTCAAATTTTACGGGATTTTGGGTTAACCAGACGGATATCTTTGGGTCATAAATTCAAGGGCATTACATGCAAGCTCATTCTTCCTCTCCTTTTCTTGCCATTTCTCATGTCCTTAAACTCCACTCTCTTGTAGCTATCTCAAGATTGCAAGGTAGTAAGTCTCCACCTTGTGACCTCACCACTGTCATACAAACCAAAAAAGAACAAACTACGCAATCCCCAAGGATATATAATTGGATCTTATACCAAAATGATTTGTAAGTCTACTTAGAACTCACAAAATCACAACAAATCATGTCCTATTTCAACTATGCTCTAAACGATACTCAATGCTCTAACGAATACTTAGTACTTTAATTACTTGCAAAATAGTATTATGAAATGAATTAAACAAACACAATAGTTTGAAATAAAATTCAAACTATGAAACAAGATATGATCTGAAAAAACCCCAAAGATGAGGGAAGACCCAATACGGCAGGAAAATGCTCTCTTTCCCGGATTCTTATTGTCTAAAGAATGAAATACGAGATCAATGAATATTTAGAACAAAGTACAACAATATCATTTAACTCCCAAGATTTCTTACAATTTCTCTACTCTACACTTTGCTTCTACAAACAACTAAATACCCAGATGTTCTCCAAAGATTCATGAAAGGGAAGAAACATGGTATCCTTATAAGCATACCCTAATATGCAATGTTCATGAAGTTTTTTTCTCACTATCCAATTCCAATTCGAGTCTAAAATGCATGCTTAACACTCCACCTCCATTCCTCCCATATCTTTACAATCATATTGTTCAATTATTTTATGGGAAAACATGCAATACATGAAGATCTATTTTTTCCAATGTCTTGTTATCACTCCATATGGACCCTTTTCATATCCTTACAAGCATACTCTTGGTGGGACTAAAAACATTGTATCTCATGAACATCAATTTTGCTTACTCTACAATTCAACAAGGCACTTATCTTTTAGAGTGTGAAGTGTATGCTCAAAAGTTCATCTTGGCCCCTATAATGTCTTTATAGTCATACTCTCCAATTATCCTTTCAAAAAAATGAAAGTGTCCACGTACATTTTTTTATGCTCACCGTCCAATTTAACAAGATGTTCATCTTTCATGTTTTAAGTGCATGCGTCGTGGTCCATTTGGATCCTTCTATATGATTTACAATCATACACATCTATTTTCCAATGCAAAAGCAAGCAATGACCATGAATATCTATCTTTGCTCATTGTGTGGTTCAACAAAGATTATCTACAATATGTTTTCATTGTCTTCAACACTTTGAGAGATAGAAGTAAACATGCACACTCTTTTATGAAGCTTTCAACCAAAACCTCATATCTAGTGTACTATGATTGGTGGAATGCATGCTAATAGGAAAATCTTTCTTGTATGCTCTGGATACAATTAACAAAGAGTTATTTAGCACATTTTAACACCCTTCATCCCCGGCCAGACAATTACAATAGTACCAGAATTCAGTCAAGTTGTGACCAATAGAGCATGTAATTGTTCCACCCGATCTATAACAAAAAGAAGCATAAAGGTCTGCACACACAAATATCTTTGTTATCATGTATTGGAAATGTGAAAACCTAATGGATGCACAAAGCGTTCTATGTAATGCTTGACCAAAATGTGCACTCGTGGATTTTAATGATAGCAAAATGTGCCTATGACTAGCCCACACACTATTTGATCAAATGTAATGTCCTTCTATGAAGCCCAACCATGTCACCTTTGTTGTTGTTCTCTTTGCTTGTTGTATTAGAGGCCTAGTAGCTAAAGTTTGGCATTGTTTTATTTACACAAACATTGGAGCATTATCGTTGTAATGATTGCCATTTTTGGTGAGCCTTACTTGGTGTATGAGAAATCATGGAACACCATGCGAAGCCCTTGAAGTTGGAACCATAGGACTCGCCACATATGTACTACTCTAAAATATATATAATATGTGTATATACATACATCATTGGCAGGTGGAAG
The DNA here is from genome assembly GCA_018340775.1 of Taxus wallichiana var. yunnanensis. Lineage (NCBI taxonomy): Eukaryota > Viridiplantae > Streptophyta > Pinopsida > Cupressales > Taxaceae > Taxus > Taxus wallichiana. The sequence goes on along the minus strand of CM031240.1, from coordinate 906,426,476 downwards.
AATGTAGCAAAGATTAAAGGATTTAATGTAAGCTAGGGCAAGTGAAAAAGAACATGGATGAATATGCGTGAAAAAATGAACAAGGTGCATGAATTTGCTGTGGAAAACATATCACTTCCTTAAACCAAGAATATTTATACAAAGTTGGAAGAATTAACCCTTCACAAAAAGTAATAGGATATGTTTCAAGTATGAACTTTTGGGCACTTTAAGCCAAGCAAGGTAAAAAGTTACTTTGTCTCAATTAGCGTGAGTAAAGGGTTAGCTATCTTGGTTTTGGATTCAACAATATAATTTTTTTATATTTTGAGAAAGTGACACTCAAAGACACTCGTATACACCAACTTATTCATCCTCCAAGTTCAGACTCGGTGGTTACGGGGTTACCCCAAACATGCACTATCACTGCAGCTCAAGTTTTAGCGACTCGTGATCCCACTTTCTGGGGAATGCTCAAATGCATGGAAAAACAAAAGGGACATTCACCCCAACACCCAAAACATATACCTAGTAACACCCATAATTATTTCCACTTTTTCATAATACTCGATAAGAGGCTTTGGCCTATTTAACTAGGTGTTGCCTCATTAGTGGTTATGTAACCTTGAAGGGATTTCTAATTTAGAGTGGAAATGTAACTAGGAAGTTTGCCACATGCATGAAGCTTGTAGTTTCCATCTAATGTGAATGATTGCCTACCCAAGATGATAGATGTCATCCACTACACTCCCCACCGAGGAGTAATGCGAGCAAGCCTCTCTCACCAACATCCGTATCACCAAAGCTCTTTCATTATCTTTTGAAAACCAGCCCACATTTTGCATCGCATAGCCTGATGTGCTAGCCTTAAGGATGGGGTGAAGGAGAGAGTCCTCCAACATCCCCACACAACGTGTAATGACTACCAAGAGAGGGGTCAATGAAACCAATCCTACCTACATGACTATTAAGGACAAACCCTTCTACTTGCACATTGAGAAGCCAATAGACAACCTTTGCAAAAACATTTTCATACCTTTGAGCCCACTTGATATAGCTTTGATTTTCTTCCAACTTGAACTACTTGAAGAACTTCAAAGAATCTTGCAATCTAAACTTGTTATCCCAAACATCCTAGGTCTCTACCCGTAGAAGAGGATTTTTGTCTTCCGCCTTGGGTACGTTCTTCTTCAGCCATTTGGTAGTTCTATGGATCCAAGTCTAGATTTCACCCACTCTACATGGTAGCGGTTGTTAACTAGATGCGTGATGAAAGTTTTAAGTCCTCCATACTTCTACGTGGTCTAAACCCTTAGGCCATCGTTAAAGACCAAGACGGGAAAATGTTAAGCTCTCAATGCATAATTGTCTTCCTAATTATATTATAACTTGAAAGACTTCCCAAAGATCCATTTCATCTGCTCCACTACTAGTTTTTGGAGGGTATTCTTTTTAGCCACATCAAATAGAACATGTAATCAAATCATGAAGATCCTTAAGGTGTTTTCATACACTGTCACAATGCTTTATATAGAAAGGAATGAATAGAAAATTATTGTTAGAGATTTGAACCACTGTCATCATTTTAAGGATGGTGTGTTTTCATGTGGACATTATTAGTAAAGCTTAGTGAAAACAAAACAATGGAAGCAAGACTTTTTAGATAGTATTAATATTTAAAAAAAAATTGCAAGAATTAATAGCGAGAGGAAGTTCTTGAGAAAATATTCAATTTCTTGAGAAGACAAAACATGTGAATGATTTTCATTTACTAGCTTAGGATGAAGAGTGTATAATTAGGTCGTGGACTCAAAATCTTGTAAACATGTATGTCGAATCAAAATACTAGGTAATTCGCACGATACTCAACTCAACTTTCTATTTTTCATTCAATAAGCAACCTCCATATGTTGTTCCACTTCACAACACTTGTTAACATCTTGATTTTTTTTGGATCCTCTTAAAGTTTGAGAAGACATGTTCACTTGGTATAGCTTTAGATAATAATTACAACAAGATATGTTATGAAGTAAACTCTATCTTGTCATATTCAATTAATGGCCACAACCTATATATTTCCTAATATGTGGGTTGTGTTATGATGTAGCCAAGGTATGGGGTCTCAACCGAATAAGAGCCCAACCTGCAACTATAGAGTGACACAGTTGGTTTCGATGCAAAACAAAATTCTTTTTATTGATTCAAGCCTCAATTTGCATTAACATTCAACCACCCTAATCTCAAATGGGCTGTATAATCACACATACATCTTTGAGCCTCAAAGGGCGATACAAACACATGTGTAGACTAAGGTTCTATACGCCTTCACACACAACCAAAATCTTCAAACATGCATATCTCTTGAACTAATGTTGATGAGAAAAATAAAGAGAATTTTTATAGAAGACAAAGATGAACAAAAACCTCTCTTAGAATCTCAATCAGACCATTTTGAAATTTTGGTTATTTTTTATGACCTCTTCAACAACTTGTGAATCTTCCTTACAAATCTTTTCTCTCCTCTAAAACTAGACTAGCATGCAATTATTTTAACCAAACTAACAAGAAAGACTCCAAATGTAACTTCTAATTCTATATATAGCTAATAGACTACAATGCTCCCATAAAACAATACGATTCAAGAAGTTCCAATTTTCGGAGAACGGGCTCCTTAAAACTCTTAGTTGTTTTAAGTCATGATTGATAGTTGTAAATTTTTTTGGCAATTCAAGATCACACATGAACCATGATATTCGTGCATCAGACACCCATGGTAAGATGATTTGAGCTCCTACTCAAATAGAATAAGTGGTAGAACCACTCTTGTGGTTACAGAGATTGACAACCAGGGATCCTTCATTCAACGAACTTGTATTTCAGCTGATCTTTTGTGCTTTCTTCTTTTTCAACTTGTGGTTGACCTTTCAAACCTAATATTTCTCTTTTCTTCACCCAAATGGTTTTCAAACACAATTTCTTCTTCTTTCCTCTCTCTTACTTTTTTCTTCATTTTCATTCTTCTCTTCACTTTTGTGAGCTTGTTCCCATCTTCGTAAATCGACCGCCTCCTCCAAATGGTTCTTAATAACCAATTTCTCTTCTTCATGGGCTGAAACCCGAGTACATCTATCCACCTCCACCAAAAGCCTTCATGACTTTGGTAACTCATCGCTTCTTGCAGTGCTTACATCCATACTATTGCAACTTCTTTTATTTTCATTACTACAACATTTAAGTGCTTCGATGGCTCCATTACTCTTCTCGTGAGATCCCAAAGTAGTTCTTCCTCTTAGTTCTTCTTACGCATGTTTTAATAGTGTAAATAGCTTTGCTACTAATCTTAGTAAGGCTATATCGGTTGCCTTCTTCTTCTATCTTTGCACTATGTCTCTTGGGCATGTTCCTTTAACATTTATCCATCTCTTTTCCTTCATGAGAGTCATAAAAGACTCCTTTTCACATTCTTATGCTCCACATATCATGAGTTCAAATAACTCACTTCCACCTATCTGCATTTGAGTTCTCTAAGTAACCCATTGCCTTCATTCTTGAGCACTTTATCATGTGTGTCCTCCTCTTCACCCCTTGTGAGCTCATAAAAGACTCCTTTTCACATTCTTATGCTCCACATATTATGAGTTCAAATAACTCACTTCCACCTATCTCGCATGAGTTCTCTAAGTAACCCATTGCCTTCATTCTTGAGCACTTTATCATGTGTGTCCTCCTCTTCACCCCTTGTGAGCTCATATGGCTGAGCTCTCCTTTCACTTCTCATGAGCCCTCTAATTGACTCCTCTTCATTCTTATGAACTTTCAAAAGTGCTTTCTGCTCCATTATTCTAGCACATGCACAACACAGAACACACTCAAAATAAAAAGTTTGAGGCAAGATGACCCCCTTCAAGTGCTTCACTAAATGACTACTTCCTCCTTCACTGTTGTGCTATTGGTTTCATCCTCTCTCTTCTCTAATGTCTTCAAAAAGACATTCTTCTTCTTTACTGCTATTGCAGACATTTCTCACTAACTCATCCTCCAAAATGAGGATTCCTTCTCACTTGACTCCTTCTCTTATGCCTTCGAAGAGACATACTTGATCTCGGCTATTTTTGTAGACTTTTTCCATCACTTAATCTCCAAAATGAGGATTTCATTACTTCTCTGCAGCTGCTCTTTCATGTCTCGCAAAGAGACATGCTTCCCTTTCACTCTTCATCTCCTTGGCTCCCTTTAGAGCTCTTTCAAGTACTCAAGTTGAACTTCTTATTCCACCTCTGGATTTACCATGACTAATCTCAAACTAAGTCCTTTTCTCTCATGGGTTGATATTAAGTTCAGCTCCTCTCTTTCTTCTCTATCCTCCACAATGAGGTGCTTCTCCTTTTTTGGTGACACTCTTCTCATATATTGCAATCCTTGTCATGCCTACAAAGAACTCAAATGTGCCACTCGAGGATCAAATAACTCATTCACTCTCAACTCTTCCTCCCAAAAAGAGATTATCATGTTCTCCTTCTTCTTCATCAAAAATGGGACTATGATTTCCCATTCTTGTTTATCTTGAGTCAACATGACTTTGTTTTCTTCTTGACTTTGCATGTCTCTCAAGCACACTCTGTCTTCCTTCACTTTTTCATAGTTGTTGTCTTCTCCCACACCTTCATCTTTGCCTGCAAACATTGTTAAATGGCTACGTTCTTCCTCACAAATGTATTTTTCAACATTATCCTCTCTCAAAAGACATTTTTCATCTTCATTCAAGAGGTAAACATCCTCATCTTCATTTAAGAGGTCAACATCCTCATCTTCATCTTCTAACTCTTCATTTCCTTATTCTATACAATCCAACAGGTTTGCATCTTCCGAAGCTCCTTCTTGAGCTCCACTATCTCTAACATCGAGTGATCACAACCACCCTTCGGATCTCTTTTGTTATATTCTTGTGACTTCTTGCTGCCATCCTCCTCTTTGTGTTGCCCTTCATGACCATCTTCTCTCTTTTCAGCATGCTCCTTTTGCATAAATCACATTCCTTCTTGAAGACACCTTTGCTGCCATCTCTCTTTCATTCACCTTTTCACCTTCTTTGGATCTCTCGAGGCCTCTTCTACTTATGCTATTTTGGAAACCATTTCTTGTTGCTAAGTGACAACTTCATCTCACCCTTCTTTATACCAAGCAAGTTCCTCTTACATAGCGCCATTCAACTTCTCAGACTTCTTTTTCACAACCCAATTTTTCCTTGTCTCATTCAAGTTCTCTTTTACACTTGACCTTTTGACACTTCTTCACACTCACTTTTCTTCTCCCTGTCTCATTCAAGTTTTGTTCCACACTTGACCTCTTGACACTTCTTTCTTCACACTTTACTCTACAAACTTCTCTTTCACAACTTGCACACTACAAGTTTCTCTTTCGCCACACGGACTTGGACTCAAAACAAAGCCTTCACACTTCTCTCAATGTTTTCTAGCTCTTTGACAAGACTCCTCTTGCATAACCTGCAACTTTCATGAGCTTCAATGAGGTCTCTCACATTTTTAATCTCTTTTTCTACACTCAACACTTCTTTAAACAATTCCACAATGCTTTTTCAAAGCTTGTGGGACTTCTCCAACAATCGTCTATGAGCTTCAAAGAGCGCTCCTACACACCTTCACTTGCTTCTTCACACCTTTGTACGACTTTACAACTTGCCACTTAGCTTCAACAAGGCTTTTCATGTCTTCCACGCTCTATCTTTCGCCTCTGCAAGACTTCACAATCTACACACTAGCTTCGGTGAGATTCTTTACAATTTCTTCCTTCAACTTTCTTTTTACTCTTTTCACATATACAAATCTCTCCTCTCGTGCTCTTTGCTACAAACACATGCATCGAATTTCATTCCCAAAGAGCTTCTCTAGCTCTAATACCAAATGATGCAACAAAGGTATGGGGTATCAACTGAATAAGAGCCCAACCTTGTAGCTATAGAGTAACACAAATAGCAGTTTCAAAACAAAAGAACATTCTTTTTGTTGATTCAAACCTCAATAGGCATTACAACATTTGGCCACCCAATCTTAAATGGGTGTATAATCACACATACAACAACTATGAGCCTCAACGGGTGATACAAACACATGTACGAGACTCTGCTACCCGACAAAACCTTCAAACACGCATATTTCTTGAACTAATGTTGTTGTGCAAAAACAGAGAGGTGTTTCATCATAAGACCAATATGAAATAAAACCTACTCAGAATTTCAATTGGAGCAGTTTGAGATTTTGGTTATTTTTTATGCTCTCTTCAAAAATTCACGAATCTTCCTTGCAAAGAATTCGCGAATCTTCCTTCGCAAAGCAATTCGTGAATCCTCCTTGTAGCAATTCTATCTCTCCTCTAAATCTAGAATAACATCCAACTATATTAACTAACAAACAAGAAAGACTCGTAATTTGACTTTGTAATTCTAAATATAGCGAACAAGCTATTATCTTGCTCCTATAAAATAGGACGATTCTGACAAGTTCCAATTTTAGTCTATGTAGCAGGGAAATGCCTAAGGGGCCCACGTTTCGCTCGAAAGCGTTTGAAACGTGAAGCGGGTGAAACGTTTCCCAAATTTTTTATTTTTTTATTTTTTTTTTTTAATTTTTTTAAAAAACGTCTAACTTATCTAGATTATTATCATGTATATGTGAATCATTGAAATTGTAAGTATGTTGAATGATGAGTTATGACTCTTTAGAAGTTCAAATTTCAATGAATACAAAATATTTTGAGTGCTTTATCAATTATCTCTTATGGTCTACAAATTTACAATTATAAAATGAGTATTATGCATTATATATATATATATATATATATATATATATATTTTTTTAATAATATATTGTACGGACGTTTCCATCGACGTTTCGTATCCAAGGTTTTTTGAAAATTGCCGTTTCTGCGTTTCGTACCCGTTTCCGTTTCCGTTTCCTGGCAACATAGATTTTAGTAGAACAAACACCTTAAAACTTTCAGCTGTTTGGATTGACAACTCTACATTTTTTTGGTGATCCAAGATCACATGTGAACCAGGATACTCCGCATCATCTTATTTCTGTACGGATGCCCTATTGGTGTCTTTAAGAGTTCCTTCTTCCTTGCAATTACATACCACATCAAAGTCAGATTTTTTCAAACTTAAGTCTCTGCCATGTTAATGATGACACTATTGAGCCATACCATGCTCTGTCATTTCATATTTCATATACCTGTGCATTGTTTTGCCACAACCTCTTGGAACATCTAATTGTAATTCTTAAGCGCTGTAAGTTTTGTAGAAGAATCTAAGAAGGGATGCTTATGTTTTGACAAGTCAAAAATTAAACCAGAACAACACAGCTGATGTCTCAGCACAATCATTTAATTTTTTTTAAAAGATGTAATTTACTAATTTGGGTACCAATGAAGGGACTCGAATGGAATGCCAGACTCTAAGCCCATTGGTACTGGTGAGGGTCAAATATATGCTACAGTTAGAATTTTTTTGGATCGAGCAACAGAAAATGTCCAACAAATTGTAAAATCTGAATATCACCAAATGGAGCAGAAATCTAGGAGCGCACCTAAGATTTTACGAAATTGGGTATGCCGGAGAAAACAAGTAGAACTATGTTTATTTGTCATTTCACTTACCATATCTTGGAGAAGGTCATGCATTTTAAATGCGAAACCAATACTGTCATGATTCTATGATTCCTCCATAAGTGCATTGTCTGCACTTCATCTTGATCCGCCCAAATCCTTACAGGCATACTCTTCACCTTCACAATGAAAAAAATATGCAATGTTCATGAAGATAATTTTTTTCTCACCATCCAATTCAACAAAACACTTATCTTTTAGAGTCTGAAGTGCATTCTCAACATTCCATATCCATTTCTCCGTAACTTTGCAGTCATACTATTCAGTTCATTGATGAAAGGCCATGCAATGTACATGAAGATCTATTTTTTCCCACTGTCTAACTAGCACGACACAGCTTTTGGGTCTGATGTGCATGTTTGGAACTCCATACAGATCTGTTTCAGAGGCATACCCTTCAGCAGGACTGAAAAAACATGCCATGGCCATGAAGACTAGTTTTGCTCAAGCTACAGTTCAACTAGTCACTTATCTTGTAGAGTCTGAAGTGCATGCTGAGAAGTTCATCTTGATCCCTCTGATATCCTTATAATTATACTCTTCAGTTCTCCTCTTAAAAACAAGAAATATCCATGAAAATCTATTTACGCTTGCTATCCAGTTTAACAAGACACATCTTTTCAGATTTAAAGTGCATACTCCGTGCTCCATCTGGATCCCTCATATATGCTTACAATCATACACATCAATTTGTCAATGAAAAAACAAGCAATGTCCATGAATATCTGTCTTTGCTCATTGTGTAGCGCAACAAAGATTATTTAAAGTCTGTGTTTGATGTCTTCTAACACTGTGAGAGAGAGAAGTAAACCAGTGCTAAACTTTAAGAAACTCAACCAAGACCTCATATCCAGTCTACTGTGTTTGGTGGAATGCGTGCCAAAAGAAAATCTTTCTGCTATGCTCTTGATCCATTTAACAAAGAGTAATTTGGCACATTTTAGCACACTCTCATTGTTGTGACAATGACAAGACTCCTCAAATTCAGCAAAGCTATGACCAATAGAGCATATAACTGGTCCACCTGATCTATAGCAAGAAGGAAGAGCAAAAATTTATATACACATCATCGGCAGATGGGAGGATGAGCAAAGATAAAGAAATTAATGAAATCTAGGGCAGGTGAAAAAGAGGATGGATCTGCATCTAGAGTAAAATAATGAACAAGGTGCATGAATTTGTAGTGGAAAACAGATCATGTCCTAAAACTGAGGCGATTTACTCAAAGTTGGAAAACTTAACCCTACAAAAAAAAGCAGCAGGGAATCTGTAAGGCATGAACTTAGGGCTACTTGATGTCAAGCAGGAGAAAAAGTTACTTTGTTTCAATTACCAGAGTTAGTGGGGCTGGCTACTGCTTTTGGATTCATCAATACATCCCATGGAACATGTATTCAAATCATCAAGAGCCTTATGGTGTTTTCATACTGCCACAAGATTTTATATCGATAGTAGTTGGAAGAAATATTGTTGTTCGAGATATGAATCTCTGCCATCATTAAGAAGAATGTGTGAATTCATGAGGAGATTATTGGTGAAGCTTGGCCAAAACAAACCAGTAGTAGTGAGACTTAATATGAATGACCTTGTCTTGGTAGTCAGTCTTAAGACTCGACAGAAAATTTGCTGGAACAATTAATAGCAGAGGAAGTGCTTGAGCAAACATTTAATTTGTACAAATATTCAAGATTCTCCATATCAAGCCCCCTAATACAGATTTCAAGTTTCTACAAGACCTCAGCCAAAAACAATTCAGTGCAAATACCAGTGTTAAATCCACTTCAATTAGATTTTCCATGTCTTCAAGGTGGAGAGATTCACAGCTGGGACAATGCTCTCTACTTACTGAGACCTTCTTTGTAAGTTTTACATAATTAATCTTTATGGTTTCAAGGATACTTGTGTCAGATTCAAAATTTATTGACTCTCCAGTTCCACCATTGACACTATTGTTCAAAGCCACTCTTCCACTAAATGTGAAATCACTCAAACCAAACCTCTAAGATTGGAAAGTTTCCAAGGCATTCTGATAAAGGACCCTCATCAATTGGCATTCCATCACATATTCGTTTTAGGACAGATTTTTCAAACTATTTGACAATTGTAATGATTTTGTAGCCTCTGCCCATGACATTTCATGAAGCATTAGCCCTTTCAAATGTAATTGAGCCAGGAATTAACAATTAAGTTCTTTCATTTTAGCTATTTACAATGTCTAATACACCAAAATAAATAGTCCAACATGGTTTAAAACTTTAAATTGAGAGACTTCATTTTATTTAAAGAAGAACAGATTACATTTGCATCATTCTGCCACAATCTCTTGGAAAGTATATTTGCAATTCTTACACATTGCAAAATTTGCAGAAAAATCTATGAAGGGGTGTTTATCTTTGGTGCCCATACAAGTCAAAACTTTAAACCACAGAAAAACAGTTAATGTTTCAGCACAATCATTTCAATTTTTTAAAAAGATGTAATTTGAGTACCGATGAAGGAATTGAAATTTGATTTGGAACCCCTGAAACTAAGCCCGTTGATGCTGGTGAGGGTCAAATTTATGCTGCAATTATAAAAATTGGATCAAGCTACAGATAACTTCCAACAAATTGTAAAATTTAATATCATCAAATGAAGCAGAAATCTAGAAGAATTAGCACACCACAGATTTTATGGAATTGGATGTGCCAGAGAAAACAAGCAGGCTGTGTTTATTTGCCATTTCACTTCCCATATCTTTGATGATGGTCATGCATTCTAAAACAAAACCAAGACTATCATGATTTTATAATTCCCCCATGGGTGCATGCTCAACACATCATCTTGATCCCTCCTATATCCTTAAAACATACTCTTCACATCCCCGAAGAAAAAATATGCTGTCCAAGAAGTGTTTTTTTTTCCTGTTTAAATCAAAGAAACACTTATCTTTTAGATTGTGAAGTGTATTATCAACGTTCCTCCATTCTTCCCATATCTTTGCAGTCAATAGTAATCAGTTCTTTGATGAAAAAACATACAAAATACACGAAGATCTAGTTTTTGCTCACTGCCTAGTGCCTTGCTAACAAAACACAGTTTTTGGGTCTGAAGTGCATACTCAGCACTCCATACGGGTCCTTCTGATATACTTGCAATCATGCTCTTCAGTGGGACTGAAAACATGCCATGACCGTGAGGATCAATTTTAATCACTATACAGTTCAACAAGTCACTTATCTTTTAGAGTTTGAAGTGCATGCTCAGATGTTCATCTTGATCCCTCCAAGATCTTTATAATCATACAAAGTTCATGCTCTGTGGTCCATCTAAATCCCTCTTATATGCTTACAATCATACACATCAATTTGTCTATGAAAAAACAATGTACGTGAATATCTCTTTCTGCTCATTGTGTAGCACAACAAAGACTATATTAAGTCTGTGATTGATGTCTTCAACACTTAGAGAGAGAAGTAAACCCACACACCATTTAACAAAGTTCTCAAACAAAACCTCATATCCAATCTCCCATGCTTGAGGGAATGTGTGCCAACAAAAAAGCTTTCTGGTAGAAAGAGTTGTTTGACACCTTTTAGCATCCTCTCATCCAACAGAGCATGTAACTGGTCCATGTGATCTGATAAGGAAGCACAAAGCCTGTCACCACCATACATAAGATAGCAAGTTCCATATCTATACCCTGAAATTTGGAAAGATCTTCGTCCAAATCTTTGAGGAGTTTAGTTTACAAAAAGGCAATTCACTTTTAGAAAATGCTTCTCTCACCTCAAACAGAAAACATGGTCCATTATTAAACAATTCCTTGGCTAGAGTTGTCTTCCCAAAGTCCCATTTGAAAGATGACACCAATCACTTGATCTACAAGAATAAGGAAGTGCAAAGCCTACCAACACCGTACCTGAGATAGCACGTTCTATATCTATACACTGAAATCTGGAAAAGATCAATTCTTTGAGTTTTGTTTGCAAAGAAGGCAATTCACTACCTCAAACAAAAATCATGGTCGATTGTATTCCTAATCCCTTGCGGTTGAACAATTCTTTGGCCACTCACATCTCAAACATAAAATATGGTCTATTGTTTTCTGATTTGTAGTTGAACAACTTTCTGGCGAACATTGTCTTCCCGAATCTCCATTCCAAAGTTGCCAACAATTTAAACTTTCCTATCTTTCTTTTGCCCTCGATACCTTCTAACATTTGGAAAAATTTCATCAAGGCGCACAACAAATTGGGGAACTTATTAAAATCCCTGAAAAATTAAATGGGAAAACACAATTTTATTCAAAAAGACATTCTACAATCAATTTCAGAATGAAGAAAACATCGTAACAAACATACAACCATAGATCTAAGATGATCTACCCATATACATGCATAAAGCCTTACTGATTTTGATTTGAACAAAGAACTAAGATGATCTACCCATATACATGTATAAAGCCTTACTGATTTTGATTTGAACAAAGATCTAAGATGATCTACCCATATACATGTATAAAGCCTTACTGATTTTGATTTGAACAAAGATCTAAGATGATCTACCCTATACATGCATTAAGACTTACTGATTTTGATTTGAACAAAGATCTAAGATGATGCATCCAAAACACATAGAAGTCTTATTGATTTTATGCTTGCTGATTTTGATTTGAACATAGATCTAAGATGATCCATCCAAAACACAAATAAAAGTCTTACCGATTTTATGCTTGCAGAGTTCGTAGGCCAAAATGGAGAAAGAGTTTTTTCCACTTTTCAAGATTTTCCAGGTACCTGCCCTTCTCTATATGTTTCAGAAACAGCTCGGCATGCACTCCATTTTCGTTGGGGAGAGAATAGGATGGCCTCACGTCATAAAACATGGGAATACTGTTAACCTCAGTTTTCAACATGGAAACAGACTGACCCAAAAACGAAGGGTACTCTGCATATCTTTCTAACAAGATAGAAATTTGAACTGATAAAAGAGGAAATGGCATTGTGGATGCTCAAATAAAACGAAAACCAGTCTCCTGGGGGATCAAGAAGTGTGTCGAGTTGACATTAAGTTCAATCCAAGTATAAATAAATACAAGAGATATTTGTGTGAACAGTGAATGCGTGGAAACAACGAGTAAACAGGGAAGAGACATCCAACACGCAACTAGTAAGAATTTAAAAGATAAGAACATGCCTGCAATGATTTTTTCATTAAAGTTGTCGATGGGATTAAAACAGCTGTAATCCAAGTGAACAAGCCAATCTCCTTTTTTCATATACGCAATTTATTTGAAAAGCCAAGACCCGCTGGTTTGATTTCCTGCAAGTGTTTTCTTGTTATCAAAACTTTAAAGTTGTTATTACTATTTTACTTGAAATGAAATGGTTTTAATTATGGAAATGGTTTTAATTATGTTTATGGTATATGAGACCACTGAAAACTTCAATTACATAAATTTGTATGTTTAGTGGTATAGTTAAGAAGGTTGCTCCTCCTCTTGTTGATTTGAGTTAACATCTCCCCCAAACTTTTTATTTTGTTTTTCTCGAATAGTTCTACCATGGAACCAACTTTTAAAATTTCCTCATACTTGGTTTTGATGTCCATGTACCTTAGACATTCAAGGATGAAATGTTCCTTTGTTTCGAATACCCTAGTACGCATAAAACACAAGTTCTCTCTTCCCATGGTTCCTTAGGTGTTGTCCATCTTCTTGTCTCACATCTAACCTTGAGAGAGCTAGTCCTTCATTGAGCAATAGTGATTTTTCCCTCCATTTAATTTCAACGCCTATACATGTTTTTTCGCAATGTTCATATGTCAAGTTGAACTCTATAATATAGTGAAGACGCTTCCTAATTGTTTTCTTCCTCCACACCACCAATGTAAAATTTTTATTCCAACGGTTTTTAATTTCTTGTTAAGATTGGGCATTCATCTAGGTTGATGTCCCATATGTTCATCCATTTTTGGTTCCGCTTCATTTACATGTTCTTCCATCTCGTGCAACTATTCGCCTCATGCGGGCATAAACCACCTGCATATTTTTATGTTTTCTATTTTTAAGTAATATTTAATCTCGGTCGTAATAATTGCCTCTAGAGAAAAGGTACTTGTTTTGACTATGATGATTTCATAAAGAACTCGTAGTCTTCATTCTACTCTAGATCCTTTGTATTTCTCTCCATTTTGAACCTGTCATTCCACTAGCCCATATCTCGCAATCAAAGACAACACCATTGGCATGACAAGTAACCCAAGTAAGACCAAGGTGGTCTTCTAATGTTATAGATCAACATTATTGCACTTGTTTTGGAGTGTATAAAGAGCTCTCCATCCTCCTTGTATTTTTTTCATCCCATAAGTATCCTAGTTGAGCTTGGGGTAAAAATCGAGGCCAAGATATTTGTATTCGACACCTCTTCAAGAGACTCTCCTATAAACTTAAAGTCAAGATGTTGCTTCTCCCTTTTCACTAAGAAAATCGTAATTTTGGTTTTGCTAATGCTTACTTCCATCTCCACTTATTTAAAAACAGCTCTAAAGAACGAAGGCGGTCTCCTAACATTGGATTATCTCCGGCATTATAACTAAGTCATCTATGTATAGTAGGGTTTTTACCACATATTTGGCCAAGTAGACGGCCAAGTAGACCCATTCCCTCAAAATGTGTGTATCCACTCCTCAAGCGTGTCAATTAATAGCCCAAATAAAGTCAAGAAAAGGGGCAAGCCTTGTTTAACACCTATATCACTCTTGAAACACTCGGATAACCCCTGTTTGCATTTTGATTTTAGCCTTGACTTGCTCATATAATATGTGAATTGCTACACTGTACAATGTTAGAACCCCTAGTTCTTCCATTCTACTCCATAATTTATATCTTTGTTCTATGTCAAATGTCTTTTTGAAGTCTATAAAACAACAACATGCATCTTCCTTTTTATCCCAATTCCAAACATTTTCAACTAGGTGTCTAATTGTGATGCAATGATCAATGGTTGATTGTTTAGGTATAAAAATGCTTGCCCCTTTGTTCTCTTTCCTCTTCCTCTTTCCTCCACCCAAGTTGCTAATCATATGCTCTATCATACTCTTAAGCACCTTTGTAAAAAGAGGATTGACCATGATAATTCGATAATTTGAGGGATTATTACTTATCTACTTTTAAACAAAGGTGTGGTTAAGCTAGTTTTTCATTTTGTCATGAAGCCTTTTTGGATGACCTCAATGAAAATTGCTTTGATTTGAGGTGCAAGGATATATGTTCCCCATTTTTGATGATTTACTTGAAGGTTTTCTATGTCGTGTGCCTTACATGTTGCTAGATTGTTAATCTCTTAAATGATGTCCCCAATTGTGAAAAGTTCTTCATTAACAAAGATAGTTGGAGGAGTTTCTTGTTCAAGTTCACACTCATACAATTGCTTTGAATATTCCATCCACTAACTTATTGTTCTCGGTGTTCTTTATTTACATTTTCTCCACACGAAGCTCCCTCCAAAACCTCTTTGGGTCATGTTTCCCTAAGTAAATCAACTCCTTCCTTCTAGTTCTAGTATACTATTTTTCTTTTTCTTCACCATTTGCTCATAAATTTCTTTGTTTTCCTTTGTTTTATCGACTATTTGCTTTAGTGGTATTTGCATGGCCTGCACACTTCATCGTACCATGAGTTTGTTGGGAAGTTGTTTCTTTCCTTCTTTTTGGGTTTATCTCTCTTGCATGTGTTTAGGGATTCTTGAATGGTGTGCATTAGCCTCTCGCTCTTAGTGTAATCTATACTAATGATAGGTGATCCTTTACTTTCCCTTTTTAGAGTTTTCTCTTGGATGCCACCCTTTGTGAAAGCTTGTTAATTTTCTTATGTCAATAGTATGTGTCATTTGAATGGAGGAAAACTTTTGTTGACCTCAATGTGATCATCATGTTGTATGTCTTCTTGGCATCGGGGTTCCATAAAAATTGGATTGTGATTTGATTTAAGTTCCATAAGATAATCTTCTACTTTTAGTTCTTCTATTTTGGCCACATAGTTTTAAGAGTAGATAACATAGTCATTTACACTCTGCCCATTGTAAGTCTTACATGTAAACTTTCCCGATCTTTCCCATTTTCTCATACCATTACATATAATCAAGTTGTGAATGTTGCACAAGCCTAATAATTCTTCTCCAAAGTGCATGATACCTCATGTTCATTATTTGAAAGCATGGACCATTGTTGATTTTCCTCCTCTATCATCTAGAGCGCATTTATATCTAGATCCTCATTATTTCCTAAAATGTTTTCTTGTTTGTTTGTTGTCTTTATAGTGAATCTCCTATTAACATAATCTCCTTGATCCTACTATAGACTTAAATCCCTATTTAGTGTTGATAAATTGTAGCATTGTTAAAACAAGTCTAGTGCTCTTTTTCTTAACCTTGTGTCATGTGGTCAATCTTTTTAGTTACTTAAATACTCAAGTTGTTACTTTAAGTGTTAAGGCATCTTCAAGGTATCCTCTACCCTCCACATGCTTATACAACTCACCTCATGACAATGAAAATTCACAAGGGGGAGCAAATGTTGTGATGCACCACTCCATTTTGTTGGAAGATATATTATGTGAAACTTGCAATCTCTTTTGAGTAACAAGTTTGTAACTTTTTATATTGAGGAATGGTTTGAAGATGGTTAAGGAGAGTTACATACCTTAATATATTTTGAGCATTTAACATCAACATTGTGTTGAAATCATGTGTGTTTTGCTAATATTTTTTCAAGCCTAATGTAAAAGTTTGTATGATGTTATTTGCATAAGCATCGTTAATGCTAAATGGCATTTTTGTGACACAATTTGACCAAGCAATTCGGCAGAAATTTTAGTGGAAGTAGAAGTGATGAAAATTGCAGCAAACTACTTTTGTTAAATTTTTGAAAACTTTAAATTATAATTTTGGAGGGAAAAATTCACACAAAATGAAAAAAATTAAGAAGTGACATGTTTGCATTAGAATTTTCCCTAGATATTTTGAATTTGTGTCTCATTTCAATCATGAATTTTCACCAAAAAAATTTCCAACTATTTGATTTATATCCATGGATAATTCTTATCATTTTTGTATTAGTACATGGACATATGACATCATCAAATGGATGATTGGACTTTATTTTTCTAACTTATTGCATGGGGTGACATAAAATTTGATAAAATTGCATTGAAATTTTGAATTTGATTTTTGCAAGGAGTTTTCAAAAAGTGTTACGTCCCAAATTTTCAACCTAAAAACCTATAGGTAAAATCAAAGCATTTTCATAAGCAATGTCTATGTACAACATCACACATGCACTTATACACTCGCACACATTTACCCATTGTCTACATCAAAGTGTACAATTTCTCTTGCCACAAAATCTAACTCAACAATTTCTATCTAATAATTGTGGAATTTGACAACACATAAATATCCTCACTCAATCAATCTCTAAAATAAATTCTATTTTCACTCAATCACAAAATTTTAACCTACTTGTCAATTTTTGCCCCCGAGAAAAAAATGGACAATAGGATAATACCCCGAAACCGAAAATTCTTCCGTAGAGATTTCAAAGTTATCAATATAATTTCAAGCTTGGAGAGTCTTGTATTTCGTTCTGGAAGGTTTCAAATCTTCCTGAATTTCTCTTTCTTTTCCATGTCTTGGAGGTTTGAGTTGGTCTCTGAACGGGAAAATCAACTCTGGTGGGCCCACATGCTAGTATGATCAGAATTTATAAATTGTGTTTTCTAACCTCTTTTTGAGGAGAAACTCCAAACTATTAAAATTAGGGTTAAAAGAATAAGTAGCATAAAGGAAAATTAACACTATGTAAAAATAGCTCATCAAGTTGTGTATTGAGAGGAGCTCGGTGGGGAGAGCTCGTGGCTCAAGTCATATGGTTCTGGAGACGAGTTCGTTGAAATGATCTCACAACGATCTCAAAAGAGATGAAGGGGTATAGCTTCAAGTGCAAAAGGTGAGGTGGCACTATCTCGGCCAAGCTCATTCAAAACTCAGCAAGCCCGAAGGAAACAATGGAATCTCACAAGGAGCGTGAATGTCAAGGGATTGAACCCTAGAAAATGGCTCGAATATGTTTGAGTTGAGCCAAGTAAGAAAAGATAGTTTGATTTCTCGGTGAATTGAGCTCATAATGGAGTTTTAGATGATGGCTTGCCAAGTAGAGCCGAGGTGATATAGAGTGGCGAGCCATGAA
Source organism: Taxus wallichiana var. yunnanensis (assembly GCA_018340775.1). Lineage (NCBI taxonomy): Eukaryota > Viridiplantae > Streptophyta > Pinopsida > Cupressales > Taxaceae > Taxus > Taxus wallichiana. The sequence continues at coordinate 906,408,587 of CM031240.1, read as the reverse complement.
TGACACAATCCTATTTAAATGGAGACCAGATTCAGAGCTTGGGAGCAGTTTTAATGGAAGCTCCGCTCATTGAGTCGATAGAACATGCAAGGTGGAGCATACTCGGTGGTTAACTCAACTAGAAGGACTCAGCTCATGAATGGACCTCAGCGACATTAGCTTGGAGCAGATGATGCACGCAGATCTTGGTCGATTCATGAAGGAGTGATTGCGTAGTTGGTGAGCTCGGTTAGCACCAAGAAGTCACATTTTGGAGATTCTTTTGGACATTTCCATTCCTTCCCATTTTGGAGTTTTTGGGTCAGAAAAGTTGAGGGAGCTAAATTTCTCTGAAGCCCGAAACTCCAAAACTCCAAAATTTGGAGTTTGTGTTTTAATTTAGAGAAATTGGAATTGGAGTTCAGAGTTTTTTGGGTGTTGAGAGTTCCGCGACGATTTGTGGTTGATCCTGGTCAATCAAGTCTCGAGTCATGTGTCGAGTAGTGAGGGAGATCGGGTTAGGTGTCGAGTGGTGCGGAGGTAATGAGACGTTATGTGGAGGGTTATTGGTAACTCGTCGGTGGAAATCATGCAAAACTCGGTAGAGATCACTCAACGGGGCTACAGGTTGGGATGGTGGTTCGTTCACTAAATTATGTGGAGTTGGGATCAACTTAGTGATCGTCGTGATGAGGGGTGAAGCATGGTGCATGCTCGCCATGATTCGGGAAGTGATCTCAACACGGTTATGGTGCTCGGATGCGTGATCTCAAAGGGGGAAAATAGACGTGAGAGACTCAATGGCAGCACATACAAATTCTAGCTCAGCCGAGAGCACGTTGGTGCATAATGAGGCCAGCACAGGGAGGACTCGATGGAGAGCTCACTTTGTGATTTCGACGGAAGGAGGATTAGTGTTTGAGAAAGTTACAGAGGTGTTGGAGTACACGGTGAGATCATGTGAAGGCTTAGGTGGTTGCATGTAATATGATGGGCCTACGAACTCAGAGATGAGCCATGAAGTTTCGGAGGTAGGGCTCAAGCAAGATTGAAATTGAATTTCGTCAGGCCAAACCGAAAGAAATTGTCATGCATTGTGTTGAGCTCGCAGAAATTAGCTGAGCAAGGTGATCATTCCACGCGGTCGAGTGAGCAAGATCAGGCCATGATATGTCGAGTTAAACAAGCTCTTGCGTATGTTGAATTAAGTGAATCATAGGAACCGAATTTCCATGGAGTGCCTGCAGGGTTCGTGATAGAAGATGCTTCGGTAAGAAGCTCAATCTGAGTCAATGGTTCTACGCCAATAGGAGCCAACGACATATGCAAAGGGCTCGAGGAAATTGTGGATCCATCCAAGAGTAAAAGAAAGCTCCATGGGATTGATTCGATGAAGGAAGCTCAGTTGCGTCAGTTTGATAAAGGAGTTAGTTTTGACTCATAGGTGAAGATCTCGGTTGCATGTGGTGATGGTCTCATGCTAAAGAAATTAAGTCAAGCTCCATGAATGCACCCAACTCACCACTCAAGCGATGTATGATGAAGCTCAGCGCAGAAGTCTACTCGGCACAGAGTTCGTCAGAAGCATAGCTCGGTAGATGGTAATAGAGTTCATCGGATTTGACGGAAGAGTCAACCAGCTCGATGGTTTTGGAGCTCGATGCAACGTAAAATAGAAGGAGCTTGAGCTCGTTGTTTTGGATGCGGCTAGGAAAAGTATTGAGCTCCGTGACATGGAACAATGAAGGCAGAGCTTGATACCAACTCAGTGAGTTGGCTCAGTGAGCCAACCACCGAGTTGGGCTATTTTTAGTTTTTCCCATATTTTCCCTTTCAAAGTGTTAACCGATTTCTCAAGTAGGGCCCACCAATAATTTAATTTAATATTTTTATTAAAATATTTTAATAATAATATTTATTATTATTATTTAAATATTATTTTAATTAATTATGAAGACTATGTCAACAGGCATTAATTGCACATGATGGAGCCTTTTCAGATGGTTCAACCGAATGTGATAAATGATACATCATGTGCCTTCCATTTAGGGAGGCAATTATGACTCCTTCTCTCCTCTCTCTCATTTTTCTTCTATAAATGTAAATTGGAAATTCATTCCAAGGGGTTCCAACAAGTAGGTTCTGACAGGTCATACGAGTTGGACAAGCTAGACACTTTCCAAGCTTCCCCTTCTTTTCACAATTTGTGAATTTGTAGGCTCTCAAGCCTTTCTCCTCGAATTGTAATGGCAGCCTATGCCCTTTTCACCTGATGTAATGATGCACTGTGCAAGTGCTTGAAGTAATGAGAATTATGCTTTGTGATCATATGAATGTCCTTCCATGATTTTCCTACTTCTATTTTCCTCTCTCATGTTTTCAGGTGCATAGTGCAAGTTCTGGTTTCCATTGCAGGTTCATGGAATTTTGTGCTTATCAAGTGGTGGAATATTGCATGCAGTTGAGTTGTGGTGCTTGTTCACCCTTCTCAAGTTCATCCTTTTTCACTGGGAGATTGGTAGCTTATTGTCTGATCAAGTTTAACAGAGGAATGTCTGCCATTGGTTTGTGGTATTTTTTACCCTTTCTAGTTGTTAAAGGTGAAGGTGGTCAATGATGCAAAACTTGTTCCCACATTAACCCTTCCAGAGGTTAAACATCCCTTTTCTTGGTGCATCACCACTTCTAGTTTAGGTTTCATTTCCTTGCAAATCTCTCTCCCTAATCCCATGAAATGTTAGCATAGGACTAGTTAGCCATTTTTCTTGCATTAGAAGTAGTGTTGTGTTTAGTTTAGGAAGAGGAAGCCGGCCTTCTCCGGAGGTTCACCTCGAGCCCAAGTCCCACAACTTGAGAGGTGATCCCATGTGTCCCAATCACACCAAATTTCATGATTCATTCTCAAGCCATTCGGGGTGCAAGTGATTTGTCCATTTTTGTCTTGGGGCAAAATTTGACAACAATTTTTGCATTACAAAGTGGGACAAGAGGCACATCTTTCATAGGTGTGTGTATTGTGTTCATTTCATTTAATTAAGTTGTTGTGCTCTTAGTGAAATTTCAGCCTTAGGAGGTATACCCAAGCACAACTGGCAAATCCATTGGTCTAAGTACCCTATGCTCTATGTTGCAGACCTTCATTTTTACCCATTTTTCATCTAGTTTTCTTCCATATCTTTCCACTTTTCCTCCCATTCCTGAGGTTGTGCAATCATAGCTTCATTTCCACAGTGGGATTCCCACTTCCAAGCAGAAATACATTCCACCTTTAAGTTATTTTAACCCACCTCCAACTTCATTTTATGATGAGAATCAACAGTATGCATATCCCTCTGAGGAAAGTCATGATTGGTTTTGTTTTTCACTTAACTATGCAAATTTTCAAGGGCGGAACATGCATATGATGGAGGCTATCCTATAGATGAAGATGTAAGGTTGCAGCTTAAAATACAGAAATTAGAGGCAGGTATGGTACAATCAGAGGCACAACTCAAATGAGAGCATTCAAGAATGGTTTCAAGACAGCTTGTCCATGGGTTGGCCCTATGCCAAGTTTTTACAACTTGCAAGAAAATATTGATTTTATGACTGAAATGTTGCCTCAACTTGAGGGTTGGATTGAAGAAATAGAGGCCTATGAGTTCAATGTAATGCAATCCTGTCAATGGGTTGATTCTGCACTACCACCACCTCAGGGTTCTCTTTCTATTTTTCACTCGATGTCATTTCAGTTCAAACCTTAAATTCCAAGCTTTTCACCATTAGCACATGTTGAGAAGTCTTTTCCTTCACCTCCTATTTCTCCTTTCCATCATGAATCTTCCATGCCTCTTACTTCTAAAGTTCCCTCTTTTCTACAAGAGCCATCAATACAAGAGAATGAATCTCTTCCTCAAACAATGAGGGAATCAATTGACTCCCAACCCACCCCTTCTCTTGTAGTCCCAAATCCATTTTGGGAAGAGCATTGTCAAGAAATGAGAAAACGATAGGGGTATATGGTCAAAGAGAATAGAAAAGGAGAACATGCAGATAATATGAAGCAATGGGCTACAAAACTTAACATCAAGAAAACTTCGTTCCTGATTAAACCTTCTGCAGAAGTTGAGACTCAAGAACAAGTGGAACAAACTAGTTTTGTACTAGAAACAAATCTAGAGTTGAAAGAGGAGGACCAGTAGTCTACTTGTTCAGAATGTAGTGTTCATATTGGCTCAGTTCCATCAGAGGATTTTGGATCACCAAAGGTGGCCAAATCAGTAATAAAAGAGAATGTGCAAGTGAAGAAGAAAAAATTTCAAGTGTACAAGCTGATTCTAATGAATGCAATGATCCTAATTGCCATGCATGTCAAGAACTTGCATCACTTTTGGAAGATGATAACATCTTTCCAAAGTCATCATTCAATGCTACAATCAGCCATGAAAGGTTTCATGAGACGAAGAAGGATTCAGAGATCAAGAATGTTGATGAAACTATGTAAAAACCTTCTAAACATTTTCCCTCTCTTCCTTCTCAAAAATGTGATTTTTCTAATTTCATGTTTGAGAATGAAGAATATCAAGATGAAATAGGTTCTAGTTCAAAGGATACCCAGATTAAGAAGGAGCCTTTGATATAGTTAGAGAATGAAGAATCAAATTACCTATCAGATCTAGAAGAAGGTTTTGATGGACATGGGCCTATAGACTTGACAATCTTGTTATTCCATCACTTCTTTTTCATCAAAAAGTGTCAAGTGTTGTGAAGGTACATTTTCAAGAACATCTCTACACAAGAGTAGCTAGGACTGATCTAGAAGCATTGAATGAAGATTATGTCATGGAGAGGTTTATGTTTTCAGTTATGAAACCTGTTTTGGTAAACAAGTATGTGATGGAGGAAAGTATTCTTGAAGACTTTATTTCCCTGAACAATCATCCAAAGCTGCATAAATAGGGGAGTTGGAATTTCCAAATTCCATGTCAAATGAGGTGGAAGATCAGTCATTTGTAAATGGGGAACAAGAGGGAAATCAGGTAATGAATATTCAAGGATGTCTTCAAGTAAGACTTTCTTATTAAAATTGAAGTCCAAACAAGCAGAAATATTCAACGGTTTAGACCATGTCCTATCAGTGCACTGGCCTCATCATTGAAGCCGGAGAGAAGTCAGAACCAATCACATTCACTTCAAAGTGTGAGGAGGAGTTTCAAAATTATGAGGATCAGTTGTAATGCTTATATAAGACAAATGTAAAGCAACTAAAAGAGGAATTCTTTCTCTTTCCAGTTGATGTCTTAGTGGACCAAGTGGAGGATTGGGTATGTTTCAGTTTTTCACTCTCATTTTCAGCCATGTTCATCGTCACATCATTTGCATGGTAATCCATTGTAAGGACAGGAAGTTGTTTTGCACAACTAGTTGTGGGTTTTTTTAGCTCATCTGTGCTTCCGGTTAGTGTAGGATAGTATAGGTTTTCTTTCAGCAGAATAAGTGCAATGCACACCCTACATGTTCCACTTGGGGCACGTATGGTTTTCAGTTGTTGTACGGTGTTTTTGTTTTTTGTTATCACTCTTGTGTTGTTATGCACACTGTTGCATCATTGGAAGGTGTCAAGGAGAAGGAAAGTTTAAGGTCTCATTGGAGATTCATGATCTGCCTCTTTCAAAATTCTGCAATGTTCCATAGTTTCCAAGTGTTCATTAGATTCAATATACTTCATGTTTAGAATTTAAGGGAGGTCTAAGATCAACAATGCTTAAGGGGATTTCAGGATGTATCACAGAGGATAAAATTGGTTTCAGATTGACAAATATTGACTCCATGCCCAATGGATGACTTAAGGCTACTGAAATCATGCTTAGTAGGAAAGCATCCCGAGAGGTCACCAAAAATGTTGTCAATTTTCACCCCAGGAAAAAATGGACAATAGGATAATACCCTGAAACCAAAAATTCTTCCATAGAGATTTTGGGGTTATCAGTATAATTTCAAGCTTGGAGAGTCTTGTATGTCATTCGGAAGGTTTCGGATCTTCCTGAATTGCTCTTTCTTTTCCATGTCTTGGAGGTTTGAGTTGGTCTCTAAATGGGAAAATAAACTCCGGTGGGCCCACATGCTAGTATGATCAGAATTTATACATCATGTTTTCTAAACTCTTTTTGAGGAGAAACTCCAGACTATTAAAATTAGGGTTAAAAAATAAGTAGCATAAAGGCAAATTAACACTATGTAAAAATAGCTCGCAGAGCCATGTATTAAGAGGAGCTCGGTGGGGAGAGCTCGTGGCTTAAGTCATATGGTTTGGAGAGACGGGCTCATTGAAATGATCTCACACAGCGAGCTCGAAAGAGATGAAGGGGGTATAGCTTGGTGCAAAAGGTGAGGTGGCACTATCTCGCCAAGCTCATTCAAAACTCAGCAAGCCCAAAGGAAACGATGAAATCTCACGAGGAGCATGAATGTCAAGGGATTGAACCCTGGCAAATGGCTTGAATATGTTTGAGTTGAGCCAAGTAAGAAAAGATAATTCAATTTCTCGGTGAATTGAGCTCATAATGAAGTTTCAGATGATGGCTCGCCAAGTAGAGTCGAGGTGATACAGAGTGGCGAGCCATGAATGACACAAGCCTGTTTAAACAGAGACTAGATTCAAGGCTTGGGAGCTGGTTTAATGGAAGCTCGCTCATCAAGTTAGTAGAACATGCAAGGTGGAGCATACTTGTTGGTTAACTCAACTAGAAGGGCTCAGCTCGTGAATGGAACTCAGTGACATTAGCTCGGAACATATGCGTGTGGAGCTCCGTGGATTCATGAAGGAGTGATTGCATAGTTGGTGAGCTCGATTAGCACCAAGAAGTCACGTTTTCAGAGATTCTTTTCAGACATTTCCATTCCGTCCCATTTTTAGAGTTTTTGGGTCGAAACGTTGAGGGATTTAAATTTCTCTGAAGCCCAAAACTCTAAAACTCGAAATTTAGAGTTTTGGGTTTTCATAATTTGGAGAAATTGGAATTGGAGTTTGGATTTTTTTGGCGTTGAGAGCTCCATGAAGTGAGTTGTGTTTGAGCTGGTCAATCGGTATGATTCGTGCACCAAGTAGTGAGGGAGATCGGGTCAAAGTGCCGAGTGGTACGGAGGCGTGAGACGTTATGTGGAGGGTTATTTGTAACTCGTCGGTGGAAATCACTTGAAACTCGGTAAAGATCACTCAACGGGGCTACGGGTTGGGATGGTGATTCGTTTGCTAAATTATGCGGAGTTGGGACCAACTCAATGATCATCGTGATGAGGGGTGAAGCAAGTGCATGCTTGCATGAGTCGGGAAGTGATCTCAACACGGTTATGGTGCTCGGATGCGTGATCTCAAAGGGGAAAAATAGACGTGAGGACTCAATGGCAGAAAATACAAAGTCTAGCTTGGTCGAGAGCTCATTGGTGCATAATGAGGCCAATGTAGGGAGGACTCGATGGAGAGATCGCTTTGTGAGTTCGACGGAAGGAGGATCAAAGTGTTTGAGCAAGTTACTGAGAGGTGTTGGAGTACACGGTGAGCTCATGTGAAGGCTCGGGTGGTTCGCATGAAATATGATGGGTCTACAAACTCAAAGAGCGAGCCATGAAGTTTCGGAGGTAGGGCTCAAGCAAGATTGAAATTGAATTTCGTCAAGCCAAACCGAAAGAACTTGTCATTACATTGTGTTGAGCTCATAGAACTTAGCTAAGCAAGGTGATCGCTCCACGTGATCGAGTGAGCAGGATCGGGCCATGATATGCCAAGTTAAACAAGCTCTTGCATATGCTTAATTAATTGAATCGTAGGAACCCGACTTTCCATGGAGTGCCCTGCAGGTGGTTCGTGTGATAGAAGACGCTTGAAGAAGCTTGATCTCGAGTCAATGGTTCTATGCCAATAGGAGCCAATGGCATATGTAAAGGGCTCGAGGAAATCGGAGCCATCCAAGAGTGAAAGAAAGTTCCATGGGATTGATTCAATGAAGGAAGCTTAGTTGCGTCGATTTGATAGAGGAGTTCGTTTTGAATCATAGGTGAAGAGCTCGATTATATGTGGTGACAGGTCTCGTGCTTAAAGAAATTGAGTCAAGCTCCATGAATGCACCCAACTCACCACTCAAGCGATGTACAATGAAGCTCGACACACGAGTCGATCGGCATAGAATTTGTCGGAAGCATAGCTCGGTAGATGGTAATAGAGTTCATCAAGTTTGACGGAAGATTCAACCACTCGGTGGTTTTGGAGCTTGATGTGACGTAAAATAGAAGGAACTTGAGCTCGTCATTTTGGATGCATCTAGGAAAATTACTGAGCTCCGTGACATGGAAAAGTGAAGTCAAAGCTCGATACCATCTCGGTGAGTTGGCTCAGCGAGCCAACCACCGAGTTGGGCTATTTTTGGTTTTTTCCCATATTTTCCTTTCATTGTTAACCGATTTCTCAAAGAGGGCCCACCAAGAATTTAATTTAATATTTGTATTTAAATATTTTAATAATATATTATTATTATTATTTAAATATTTTATTTAAATATTATTTTAAATAATTGTGAAGACTATGTCAACAGTGAGGATTGATTGCACGTGATGGAGCCTTTTGGATGGTTCAAATGAATGTGATAAATGATACATCATGTGCCTTCCATTTAGGGAGGCAATGATGACTCCTTCTCTCCTCTCTCTCATTTTTCTTCTATCAATGTAAATTGGAAATTCATTCCAAGGGGTTCCAACAAGTAGGTTCGTCACAGTCATACAAGTTGGACAAGCTAGCTAGACACTTTCCAAGCTTCCCCTTCTTTTCACAATTTGTGAATTTGTAGACTCTCAAGCCTTTCTCTTCGAATTGTAATGGTAGCCTATGCCCTTTTCACCAGATGTAATGATGCACTGTGCAAGTGCTTGAAGCAATGAGAATTATACTTTGTGATCATATGAATGTCCTTCCATGATTTTCCTAATTTTATTTTCCTCTCTCATGTTTTCAGGTGCATAGTGCAAGTTCTTGTTTCCATTGCAGGTTCGTGGAATTTTGTGCTTATCAAGTGGTGGACTATTGCATGCAGTTGAGTTGCGGTGCTTGTTCACCCCTCTCAAGTTCATCCTTTTCATTGGGATATTGGTAGCTTATTTTCGATCAAGTTTAATAGAGGAATGTCTCGCCATTAGTTTGTGTTATTTTTGTACCCTTTCTAAGTTGCTTTAAAGGTGAAGGTGGTCAATGATGAAAACCTTGTTCCCACATTAACCCTTCTAGATGTTAAACATCCCTTTTCTTGGTGCATCACCACTTCTACTTTAGGTTTCATTTCCTTGCAAATCTCTCTCCCTAATCCCATGAAATGTTAGCATAAGACTAGTTAGCCATTTTTCTTGCATTAGAAGTAGTGTGTGTTTAGTTTAGGAAGAGGAAGCTGGCCTTCTCTCGGAGGTTCACCTCGAGCCCAAGTCCCATAGCTTGAGAGGTGATCCCATGTGTCCCAATCACACCGAATGTCGTGATTCATTCTCAGGCCATTCGGGGTGCAGTGATTTGGAGACAACACTACTTAGCAAGAATATTCATGACGGAAAGAAGAGGAAATAATAAGCATTTGATTTAGCCAAATATGATATTCATTTACCTATTCAAATCACATTAGATAGGTGTGTAAAAGGAACTCTTTATATAATATTTACTTACTCTTTGATATAATATTTACTTATATCAATGTGTCAAAATAAATTAACTAACACACGATACTCTAACATGATCTAATACAATCTTCCAATACCAAACCCATTACTCGGGTCTTATCATTTCTAATTTCTTAAAGAGAGAGTTCACATGGCAAGTTACTTCCCATAACTTTCTTTTTCATTCTTAAAGAAGCATTGCTAAAACACCCCATACAACAAAACAATGTGTTTCATATTTAAAAATCACATGACAACACATTAGTCACTCAATATTTTATTTTCGTCATACAATCAAGAGCACAAGACCTTCTAATATCAAAACCAAGGTTCATACAATGAAAATATTACAAATGTGTTCATAGAATACTTTTAAAACAATGAATACAAAAATGATAGCCCTATAATTATTTAAGGATGATATTTTTCTCGACTCAACTTACAAAAAGTGAATAATAGAGAATATGTTTTGGAACATATTCATCCCAAAATGGGCTCGGAATGTGTGACAATGATATGGAATTAGATGAGAAGGTTGTGCATTGTGTTGTTAATATGCATGTGAAATTTGGGAGCTTGAAATTGGGATCAGAAATTTCATCCATCCATGGACAACTTCACCCAATGAATGTGTCCTAAGGTTGTTGAACATGTCATCTGCTACATTGATCCACAATATGCCTCTCGTACTTGTTTCTCTTGTGTCCCTCAATTTTAGTTTTGTATTTATATCTTTGTGTTGACTCTAGTGTGATTTTCTTGAACTGTATGTGATCACTTCTTTTGTCTTCAAGACCTTACTAATCTACAAGAGTGTATTGCATTGTATGTGTTAGATCGGCCTCACTGTGCCCCCACCAACATGATGAATTATGTATTACATACCAATATGATGAAGTGGGATCATGCCACATATATTTCTCTAAGTCCTTTGGTGGACTAGAGGTTAGTAAATGAAAATAAATATGGAGCCCTACTATGGTCCTCAAAATTTGGATTATTTTTAGTGTATAGATGTGATATAGTGTAGAAATGATATGCATGTTTATACTAGAATAACTCTTCTATAAGTTGTTCTAAGAGAGTGATTCTTGAATGTTTTGTTCAATGTCATTTTAGAGGTGATTTTTGTATGGGATCCCTAGGTTCCTATAATAAGTAAGGGTGTATGTGTTCATATAGGTGATTGATTTGAAAAGTTTCCCACTTCATTGACCTTGAATTAACTAAGATAACTTGTGCATTTGAAAATTTGATTGTTGTAAGTGTAAGGGATAAGTTTTTAGTCATGGGATGAATTCATCGGTTATGAATAAATCATATGCCCAAAATCTATCTAACCTTAAGATAGAATCAGATTTCATATATGATACAAATTGTAGAGTGTCTAAAGATTGTTCTATAAAAGGTGCATTGATTACTAAGGTATTAGGTTGAATAACAAGTCATGACTTAGTGGACTTAGGTGAAGGATAAAGTAGGATCCTTTCGGTGTAGTCAATAAATGTGTAAATAGGATAATTTGGGATAAATGTCAAAATATTATTTCAAAGCACCACATGTCCAAATTTGTGTTACTGTCAGGGGTTAGTTTGAAGACACATTTTTATTGAATAAGGAGGTATGCAAATTAAGAATTTTAATAGATTAATTTCTTAAACCAAAATTCTTTATTAGCAATTGAGCATAGGGTTAGTAAGAGAAAACATAATATAACAACATTGAAGGATCCCAAGCCTACACCATTTTCTTAGGAGAAAAGTGCATCCTAAATCAAGAGTATTTTAGATAATGGATAAACAAGAAATTTGTATTTATTAATCAATCACCAATTAAAGAGGATGATAAAATTTGTAGACATTAAATCACGCACTTTGGGTACATTTCTAGGTCATAATCACATACCACTATTCATATGATTCCTAAGCGAGAAAAGTAGTAATTGACATCTATCTTTGACCTCTTTCTTCTTTTCTTTGTGATCTTCCACACCCCACCGCTCTAGTATGACTTTCACTACTTTATCTTTCTTGGCTCTACACACCACCACCTAGCCTCTTTATATCTTACTCACCCCTTTTGGGTTTCTTTTATCTTTTGGGCATCTTATTTTCTTGGGGTCAGGATTTTACATGTTAATTATGAAATTACAACAAGCGAATCATATAAATACAAAGCTATGTGACCATAATAAATGACCAAGCTCTAAGAATCTACTATCACCACCTAAGGTTACATCCAAAGGAATTTCAAGAGAATTAAAGCATCCATCTAGCTCTCATTCAAGGGACAAGGGACTACATTCTTCTATATACACTTCATAGGAGAGGAAGTTCATTTTGACATCCACACATCTAATTGCATTGCTACATCTAGTTATTTCTTGTTATTCAAGCGCGTCTGGCACAAGAGCCACCTAGGGCACGATTCTACACACATGCATGCAAACTTACATGGAGTTTGAAATATAGTGCAGTGTTTGGTTGCAGTAAGCTCACTCTTTTGAGTGACCGCTAGGGTCGGTCGACTCCCCATTTGCATATTTTTTTTTAGGATTTGATGTGTTTTGGGGTTTTGTAGGTGATCTTTCTCTTTCAGAGGTTACAAAGCGAGCTCTATGTACATCCAACTACATATAGGCGATTAACAACGAAGGCTAGCGACACTCGTGTGACATAATGAAAATCAATTTATGAGGTTCCAAGAAGTCATGGGTGCCCAACAATGGTCTACAATGCCTAGGTGCCCCTAACCTGATCCAAGGCCTAGTCCCGACATTTCTGACACTTCTATAATTTTTGGGGCTTAGTTGTGACAATCTGCCTTCCTGTTCTATCAGTTTTCCATCTCGGCACACCTTTGGGATTATTACAAAATCAGCTAAGCCTTTTATCCATTCTCTTGCACTCGTGGCTTCAAGTTTCCATTTTTATTGCTTAGGTCAGATTTGTACTTCATTACTTATTATTTTGTTGTGACTACGCAATTAGGGTTTAGCATATTTCAATATTTTCTAAATAAAATTTATATTACACAATAACACTTTAATTTTAAAATAAATAAATAGAAATGAGGGACAAAAAAAGGAAATATGCATACACAAGCTCAATTTAACATTTCAGACATTAAGAAGGAATAATAATCCAAGATAAGCAACATCCATTCATTGATTATTCACAATTTAAAGAGTATATTATAAATAATACACACAATATCATTCATTCCAAAATAAAATATATATAACATGAGAGTAGTGAGGTAACTAGGTATAAAAAGGCCTAAAATTAACCTCACATGTCACTAAGAGGATTAACAAATCCTCAAACAAGTTCTTCTATTTTATTAGAGTTTTTCTTTTAGTAGAAGGAAGGGTTAGGTAGAGATAATTAGTTTCAATAACCAAAAAGGATTTTCTAAGTTGTTAACAAGACACCAATAGTTAAATTGATCACACCACTAAAATGTCTAACACTATTACATGTAAACGGAAATTAGTTCCTTTTATGATTTATTAACACACTTACAAAATTAAGGCTCGAATGTGCCTGAATAGGACAAGAAAAAAATATGAGTCACTAAACATGACCTTGGCTCATCCAACGTTTCCTACATATCCCAGATGAATCAAGGTGAAATGTAGTTATGCCAATGTTAATCTTTATCTAAAAGGACATCGGACTTAGTCACACAACCTTACAATGTTAGCTCACTTAGTTACCCCCACAAGTAACACTCACCGCTACACATCGGAATTAGCCACACAACCTTACAATGTTAGTTCACTTAGTTACCCCCACAAGTAACACTCACCGCTACTAACAAAACCACTCACAATTAATCCTCTCCAAGATAGAGAAACCACAAGTGTAGGGCCCAAAAAAAATTTAGATTCCTAAAAACAAAAAGGAGAGGTAGGATGAGACTTTGAGACTCGACCAAGAGAAAGGGCACATAACTCTAATATATAAACTCACATAAATACTTTGCGGGAGAAACCAATATTTTGAACCAACATATATTGTAAAGCTAATAAACATGTTTGAAACACCATTCAAATAATTAGTAAACATAATTTATAATTTTATTTTATGATTTCATTTCAACTCCTATACAAAAAAACATGTAAAAATCACCCACACATTTTATTTACAAATTACACATTAAAAAAAATGTGGAATAAAACAACAATTTAAAACATCATGGTTCTCATCATTCCTAAATTAATGAAACTCAAATGGAATCGCTATCTAATTAATTCATAGAATGTGTAACTAGCAATTGCACATGAGTTGCAAATTACATCGAAGAGGATAATAATGTTAAGTTTGTTGGAGTTGTAATTTACAACGAAGTGTATGCAAACTTAAATTGTGTTAAGTTTTTGTGATGGGGAGGAAAAAATGTAGTACAACTACAACATTTGACAAAAAAATGCCTCCTCTTTTGCCTTGATGGATGTCCATACCCTATTGCAAATCTCTTGTTTTGCCACAACATGTGAATATGCTAGCAAAGGTGAGTTGATTAGGTTAAATATTTGTTTGTTGCATTTTGTGAAACAAGTCCAATGACTCTTAAGGATTTGATCTACATTGCTCTCTATGCATGGTCTAGATTTCCAAATACTCAAAACTAAACAAAAACTTTCTAGAAACTGAGAATAATCAAGCACATGGCACATTATTATAGTGCAAGCTTATTTTTTAGATTGCTTCATTTAGCATCACCAATAATCGCCACAAGAACATTCTCCCTTTTTAAAATGAAGGAAATGGTTCCCATTTCTCACAACAATTTCTCTTGCAACAATCTTGGAGTTAATTTTCGTTGCAATGTGGCAATGAGCACATAATCAAAGGTTCTTGACAATTGTAATAGTTGTTCATGGGGCGTGTTTAACCAACCAAATGCAGTTGCCAACTTTTTACTATGGTGGCAGAGAAATAATTATTTTTCCTCCACTTCCACATCATTAAGTAAATGTCTTTAATATGAAAAATAATTTGTTGCCTTCATCTCTCAAGCCATTTTCTCCAACTTTGCATAGATCTCCTTTGTTTGTAGATGCGATCTATGATTTATGATATGTCTCCTGGCCTTCAATCCAACTACATCCAAGGATATTCTTAATTTCTCTATCTTTCATCAATCTCCATATCATTTGAACCTCACCTCACCTGCCCACTTCTACATAGATGTTTGAGAGAAGAAAATAAGTTGCATCATTTTTAGGATCCAAATCAAAATGCATTATGGATGTAAATACTCCTAAGCCTATATTCATATGTGATCTATAGGAACCAAGAAAACACTTCCACATAACCACCACAAGTTTATGTGGAATTTGTCTCTACACCTACCAATTGCATTGTGCATATCCTACAATCAACGATGTCCATGAAACCACATTTTTTTGAGGCATTTTGTCAAATAGTTCACGTGCCTTGTGTAATGTTCCACATTTTGCATACATGTCTACCAGAGCATTTGAAACTACAACATTTGAAAAAAATTCATGTCTTTTATGGTTTGATGGATGTCCACACCTGTTCCGAGACATCATATTTTGGCACAGTCAGGAATATGTTGAAAAATGTAAACTGAACTGGTTAGAGACAGGTTTGTTGCATACAATGAAACAATGACTGTCTCTTGAGGAAACCCATGTCTTTTGTTTGTTGGCATAATTGTATTCCATGAGAATTTGTCTCGTTATTTCATTTGGTCAAACACTTTACAAGCACCTATCAAACTTCCACACTTAACATACATGTAAATAAATAGATATTTTCACAAATAGGGCAATTTAAAATAAGCAATTAGGAAAGTATAGGCATGCATGAATAGTGTGATGAAAATTGACTGTTGGAAAAGGTCGTCAAAATTTGACACTTTCCAATAGGGGCATCTTCAAAGGTGGATGCCTTCCGGTGAATGAATTATTCTCACATTTAACTTGTACTTTCTAAGCTAATGGAAATGTGATTGCAATATTAGAAAAAAATTATATATAGGTATGCTTTAAATTTACATAGCATTTTGAACGACTATCCTAGACTAGGCAAAGAAACAGACAAAACTACATGTAAAAGTGATTTTAAATCCTATTAATTTTAATTAACCCCAAGTCTAAATTTATTTGAATTTTGAAAGATATTTTTAGCCATTTTAAATACAATTTGAGTCATGGATTTAATAATTTTCACTAACTGTACTTATTTAATTCTATTTCAAAACAAACTTTGTTAAACTACTTAATGATATAGAAAAATAATACTTCTTTTTATTTAATTAAATATGTATCTCAAATCTTATCTCAATAACTATCAAAAAATTCCAACACTAAGAGAGACAACAAAACACTTGAAACTATCAAATCTTATCTTCTCTAGTATTTATAGGTTTAAGACTCTTGTAGTACATAATTTTCATTATAAACAAAAAAATAAAACAAGATCTGGATTGAATTTGTAATTTTTTTAATTTTAATGCATCAATATATTAATTTTGAATATAAGATAGTTACAATAAAAATTTGACTGAAAAAATCGCGGTCAAAAACTTGTTGGAAAAATAACGGTAACCATACAAACACCAAAATAAGAAATCACTAAAGAAACAAGTTAAAGGGACCCACAACACCGGATCAATTCTAGAGATGTAAAATAGAAAATCTCAGATTATAAATTACATGACCAAATGAGAGTCAAGCAAACATAACTATTGCATTAGGGGAGGTGGTGGATAATCCTTTAGGAGAATGAACCACATGTTAGAAGTTTACTCTTTTAGTGGATCAACAATGGTCCGACCATCAAAAATTTGTAGAATATCTTGAATAGTAAGAGGAACCATAATTACCCAACCTAGTTGTAGAGAGCTAACCACGGTGACTCCACCCTAAGTTGGAGGTATCCATCATGATGAACCAATAACCACCTTACCCGAAGGAGGTGGTGGACTCTAACCCACCCAATGAGATGACGGAGTGAGGAATCAACCACCAATAGGGGAAGCGTGACACCTATGTGAATGGATTCATCTACACCTAGTAACTAATGGTAGATTCAATCTCAAAGGATCTAAAGGCACCTTACTCATGGTGCAGGGATCACTCCCAGTGGTTAAGGAACTATCGTAAATACCGAAATTCCAATACCACCTTTTATAGCTAGGCCTAGATCTAAAAATGCACAAAATAAACAACTAGTTTATCATCAATGGAAAATTATTGGGAAATATCTTCATTTTGAAAGAGTATTTTTCTAGTTTTCCATGATTTGAAACAAATGATAGTTCTAAAAAATTCCATAAAGAAGTTATCTATATAGGCCGATTAGAGCAATCGCTAGAAAAATGTAATCTTTAGGTGAATGGATTTGGATGAAAGGAATGAAATAGATATTGAATTCAGGACCAAGGATACTAGACACAAGGGCAAGACAAAAAAAAATGCTTGAAAGACTCAATTCGGGAACACACAAGACATATGGGGTTAGAAACACCAATGTGCTTGAGTTGTTCACTTAAAGGAGGTCCTTAGTATATAAAACACTAAAGAACATGAAATATTTTAGGCTCAATATTAGATTTCCAAACCCTTTTGAAGAAAAAAAAAAGCATGTTTTGGGAGAGGAATTCAACCCCTGATGCACATTGAACTTGCCAAGGGAGGGCAAGAAATGACTTGAAAAATGGTAAATCAACCCATAATTGTAGTTTTTAAAGGTTATGTCAATGTTCCATCTCTTGTCATATTGCCGCACAATTTGGAGTTGTAATCCCATTTTGTGAAGCATGACATCTATTATCATCTCTTGAATTTTAAGCACAAATGGTATATCTAAATTATTCAAGATAAATTTTTGGTTAAGCTCATGTCAAGGAATCAAATTCTATGTGAGACAAAATTCTGAAATGTGGAGATCCCTTTGTAAAGTATAATTTGAGAAATTTGATTCCCAACATATGAATTCATAAATTTCATTTACCAAGTGTAATCAATGTAGAAGACTCGTTTTAATAGTTTGATTTTCTCAAACGGCCAACTATCACATTATTAACAAGATCCATGTAGTGGTAATTTTTGTCGAAGAATTGGATATGAGAATTGTAATAAAATTGAGATGATTGATGTACACACTCGTGGACCCAACCTATACAATATAGTATACATTTCCTTTCTAATTTTGCATGTTGTTTTCATAATTGCCAAGTGTTATTGGCTTCAATGCTTCATTTACATTAAAATCAAATCAACATCACTTTCAAAACCATGTGTAGGTATGAGGAAATTTTATTTTAACTAAATTTGAAAATGTGACTGGAAATAAGGCCTACATTTTTCACATCCCTGTATATGACTACTAGGTAATGCAATAAATAATTGATTTAAAAATATTAAATTGTATAAAATTTGAAAATCAAATTCAAAACTTTAGCTTTAATTTTTTATGCTTTTATTGATGTGATTGGTAACTATTAATTAGTTGGTGAAAGGTATATAATTTGCCTTTGGTAGAATAATAAAGGAATGCACAAGGTTAAAAGAGAGCCATGGTTACTTAAGTTTCAAAAAGTGAAAGAAGGGGCCGAGGCATTAGTTCTTATGACATGTTTTTTTAATTCTAAGTTAAAAGAAAAAGGGACTTCCTCGTAAAGATGGAGCAAGTTATCATATCCACAAACTCTAAAACAAGAATTCCAAATCATCTTTTGTTTTCACATTCCTTCCTCATTTTCTCACTTTTTTTTAATAGATATACTATTATTTTTTTAAAATTATCCTCAATTTTTCAAAAGCTAGATTTCAAATATATACAAGTGAGTTATGTGTGTGTGAAGGGGAAGGGAGGAAAGGGGAGGGTGCGGAGAGAGATTGGGGCAGAAGAAGGAGGTGGAAACATAGGAGGGGTGATGAGTTTTAAATGGTAAACAACGTTGCATTTGATAGGAAAGGGACTTCCTCGTAAAGGCGGAGAAAGTTATCATATCCACAAAATCTAAAACAATAATTCCAAATCATCTTTTTTTCACATTCCTTCCTCATTTTCTCACTTTTATTTTTAATAGATATACTATTATTTTTAAAAAATTATCCTCAATTTTTCAAAAGCTAGATCTCAAATATATACAAGTGAGTTATGTGTATGTGAAGGGAAGGGAGGAAAGGGGAGGGTGTGGAGAGAGATTGGGGCGGAAGAAGGAGGTGGAAACATAGGAGGGGTGATGAGTTTCAAATGGTAAACAATGTTGCATTCGATAGGAAAGGGACTCGTGCATGATGAATACTTGAATTAGGATGTTATAAGAGTAAGAGTTCATGGTGGGGGTTTCAAGCCCCACTAACCCTATTACAAAATATGTGGATATGATGAGCCACGTCTCACTCTTGTCCTAATATTACAACCATTGGGCAATAAATACTTGACGTATGGATTTTTGCGACCAACATTATGTTTAAACGAGATAGTTGGGGGTGGAAAAAGATTCAATCCGTCGAACCCTAATCTAGCCCTTCCTTTTTAATTTTTAATTTTTAATTTATGATTACAACCTAAACTAAATTTTATTTTAATGTGTGTGTGTGTGTGTGTTTGATAAAAACTTTATAAATGAATAAATGTATTCATTTTATTTCCTTAGAAATAACACAAAGTCCTTCATTCCTTCCTTCCTTCCTTTTAAAAAAGATTAAATATTCATTGTATTTAAATATCCAAAGGACACGATGATATTCTAACTTTAATAATATCCATTTAATCTTTTAATTTTCCAACTCATCATAAGTATACAATTTCATACAAAATTTCTGATTAATTCTTCTTCATATTCTATTACTTCCATTAATTTTGTTGACATTATTAAACATGAAAATTTCTTCAACTAATTTTTTTAATCAAGCATTACAGGTGAATTTGTTTTAGCATTCTTACATCTTCATTTGTTTCTTTAATCAAGAAGAGGAGACAATACTCCTAGAATATATTTCCTCATACTCACATATGCTCAAACTATGACTTAATTCAATATTTTAGAGTATTCCTTGCGTAAAAGTAGATATTTATGTAATGCCTAAAATCTCACTTCGAAAAGGTGCAATTTTGTGTTTTCTAGGGTTAATAGTCAATCAAAAAGTAGGAGAAGTAATTGCACACAAAACTAATGTTTAAATGTGTAGACACCTAAAATTGGTCACTATCACTTTACCAACATCAATTTTGATGTAATTTTACATACTCTTACACGCGTCGAAAAAAATCATGTATTTGAATTGTGTGCACATTTTCCCTCCATCACTCTACCTACTTTTTGTATTAGCCACCTCTATTTTCCAAACATATCTATTTAGGATAAACTTGGACAATATAAAAACACTCTGGAATCCTAAATAGACATTCGTTATATCTAAATCCATTTTTCTACACTCCTAAGACATTATTCATAAAGCTTTACAATTCCAATTTGATGTAGGAGTCGGGTCTTCCCGACGGTATTTAGGTGACTTCAACAATTATTTTTCAAATTGAGAAATCATAATTAGGTCGTCTTAGCCATATTTTTGGGGTTGGCTATGGTGGGAAATTTTTGAATATTCACTCTCTCTCTCTCTCTCTCTCTCTCTCTCTCTCTCTCTCTCTCTCTCTCTCTCTCTCTCTCTCTCTCTCTCTCTCTCTCTCTCTCTAGACATATCCATGTACATATGAGACTTTTTACATGCCTAGAGCGCTCTCACTACATAAAGGATCATTACCAAATATAAATAAAATAGGTCGTTTATTAAAGAGTATCCCTAGATAAATCCATAGAGATAAATATGAAATTAAATATTTCAAAGTTACATAATGTC